>JAFCMP010000053.1:0-376077 GCA_017506865.1 Tribonema minus | reverse complement strand
CCCCCCCTTCCGCCGCCACGCTGGGGCCGGTAGGGTGCTTGTTATCGAAGGTCATGTTTAGGGCTAGGGTTAACCTCCGAACCGGCCTCCACTACGCTTGCTGCGTTTATAGGGGCCAGGTTCATGATTTTTGAGGTTATTGGGGGTTAGGGTTAGGACTTGGGTGGGGGTAGAGTAGGGTTAGGGCTAGGGTCGGGTTCAGGGTCCTCATTTAACAACGATGCTGGGGCTGGTAAAACGTGCGTTTAAAGTCAGGTCTGGGACTAGGGTTAGGTAGTAACATCAAGCGGCGCCTTGTGAAATACTCTTGTGCTGTTTTACTTCGTGTGAACTTCCATACTGGAAGTACACACAGGTCCGTGACTGCTGCGGCATGAGAGCATACCGTCAAAGAGGGGTTTGAAGGTTAACCCTAACCCAAACCTTACCATAACCCTAACTGTAACCTTCGACCTGTTCGTAACAAAACCAGCAGATAGCTACTGCTGCACTTCAGCGCACATGCCGACGAACGTGTGTGTTCTGCACTTCACGCTTGAACACGGCTGCATGGACGCACCACATTTGGTGCTCATCGTCGAATCCCTACAACAAAATCACAATCGTACATGCCGATCCATGTGGCGGCGGTTCGAGGCACGTCAATGCACGGCAGACAGTGACAATGCGACAATAATAGTGGACCAACGGACTCCCATTTTTCTTCGGCTCGCAGCCAACACCGACTCTGTTCAGCGGGGAGGCAGCGACGGAGTACATGCTGGACAGCGGCGACGCCGCGTCGGACGAGGAGGCGGCGGGCATCTGCTGCAGGTGACGCACCAAACCGGAACTGTCACTGTAACACGGTGACGCACCACAAGTTTTGTGTGCATGCCCTGCCCGTCCTCTCCTTGTGCCCCTGTGAATCAGCAAGAAATACATCAAGGCCGACAGTGCGCCAGAGCGCTAGCTTCCAGCAGCTGCGTACCCGTGCACTTTTGGGACACGCCTTCTTGTACTTCCGAGTCGGAAACTTTTGTACGTCTTGCTAGCTTAGCCTGCACCGTCGTGGTGATGAGCAGCAGCTGCGCTGTGATGACGCTCAGCAAATGCGCAAGCTGCCGCCCCCCTTCCCTGCACCCACTCACAAGCGCCGCTTCACACAAACGTGCCTCCCGCCATATACCTTTGTACATGTGTATGTATGCGTGCATGTGCACGCATGTATCATGTGAAGAGGGAACGTGCTGCTGGCTCCAAGTGGTGCTCCGCGCACAAGCGATCCGCGCGGAGCGGTGCTGCGTCCCTCGCGAGCGCACGAGACCAGGGTGGAGCGGCGCTCTGCACCAGCGGCGCGCAGTGGCGAAGCGATCAGAAAGCTTGACCCCAACCCTAGCCCTGCCCCTAAGCCCTGCTTGCGCGAGCCTGGCGGGGGCTGAGCGGAACGGCTGCTGTGGAGTTAGGATTAGGATGAGGGTTAGAGTGGGGGTTAGCACTAGGGTTAGGGCTTCTGACATGCGCCGTGCCTCGCGCAGGATGCGTGCACGGCGGGCTGCTGGAGCCGCTTCTGCAAAACCCCAGGCACATTCTATTTAACACCTGCTGTCGTTTCATCACCCACTATGATGCACTGTCCACTGTTCCTAACATATGTTCTGATATGCGCAGGATGCTGCGTGGCGGCCTGCTGGAGCCGCAGCAGGAGACGAGCCTCATCCGCTTCCGCCGCTCCACTAAGGTCTTCTACTCGGTGTGCAAGGGCCTGCTGACGGTGCTGCCGCCCGTAGAGACGTTCCCGCTGCTGCGCAAGCTGTTCCTCGCGCTGCTGCACGCTGCCGCCGCCGCCGCCGTCAAGGCGCGCAAGGTGTGTAGTTGAAGTACCTATTGAAGTATCTAGTTGAAGTTTGAGCGTGGTGCTGCAGCAGTTGTACCCTCTGCATGCCGCCGTTGCCGCCGGCAAGGCGCGCAAGGTGAGCGCTGCTGTGTTGAAGTATCTAGTTGAAGTTCCAGTATTTTTGTGCCACAGCAGTTGTGCCCTTCCTGCTGCTGCACGCCGCCGCCGCCGCTGCCGCTGCCGTCAAAGCGCGCAAGGTGAGCGCTGCTGTTGTGTTGAAGTATCTAGTTGAAGTTTTAGCGTGGTGCTGCAGCAGTTGTACCCTCTGCATGTCGCCACCGCCGCCGCCGTCAAGGCGCGCAAGGTGAGCGCTGCCGCTATGTTGAAGTATCCAGTTGAAGTTCCATATTGCAGCAGTCGTGCCCTTGCGCTGCTGCACGCCGCCGCCGCTGCCGTCAAGGCACGCAAGGTGAGCGCTGCTGCTGTTTGAAGTATCTAGTTGAAGTTCCAGTTTGGTGCTGCGCAAGCTGTGCCTCGCGCTGCTGCACGCCGCCGCCGCCGCAGCCGTCCAGGCGCACAAGGTGAGCGCTGCTGGTGCTATGTTGAAGCATCTGTTTAAGGTTCCAATTTGGTGCTGTACAAGCTGTGCCTTGCGCTGCTGCACGCCGCTGCCGCCCCGCTGTCAAGGCACGCAAGGCGAACGCTGCCGCTGTGTTGAAAACTATAGTTGAAGTTGCACTTTGGTTCAACAGCGCCGCGCCTGCCGCTGTTACTGCTTGCAGCAGCGGCCGCACGTTGAACCACCTTCTGGCCGTGTTGTGCGTCCTGCATTTCTGGACAGAGCCCACTGAGCCTGTTTTCTGTATGGCAGTCTGCTGTAAGTACCGCTGCTGCTCGCACGCCTGTGCTTGCGCACAGGACCAGTGTACAGAGCTGGAAGCGAACCCTAACCCTAACCCTAACCCTAACCCTAAACATAACCCCCTAGAGCCTACGGAAGCCGCTGCGCTGCTGCTTGAGCACATTGAGCCACCCAGTAATCAGCACTTGAGGTAGCATCGTGCGATCACCAGCAGCGTACTCTGTAGCCGTGCCGGCGCCGCAGGTGACATTGCGCACGCTCAGCATGGTACACACACCACCCTAGGGTGGGGAGTGCGATGGTATTACCCTGATACTAACTTAACCCTGACCCTAATCTTAAATCTAACCCTTATCCTAAACCTAACTCCGCCGTGTACCGCCGCATGATCGTCTTCACCCTTTACCCATACGCAAGTCAATCCTTGAACCTAACCTCAAACCCTGCGCGCATCGCTCGCAGGCGCTCGTGGTGTTCGTCGACGACCTCCACTGGGCGGACATGGGGTCGCTGGACGTGGTGAGTGCCGGTGAAAACAGTTACACAAACTGTAACTGTAGTACGGTGAGCACTGGCGCTGCTACTGCCGCTGCGGTTCCGCTGCTGATGCCGCTGCCGCCGCCGCCGCTGCTCGGCAGGGCGCTGCAGAGTGCAATTGTGTTGTTGCTGCGTGTCCTCAGAGTCTATGATGTCCGATACCCTCCTGATGTCCGCCTGCCCACCTGCAAACAGTCTCGTTTTTTCAATCTAGCGCAGGATCGTCGCCCTCCAGGGACGCGTCTTGCTCTCTCAGCCCATTTCCCAGCACTGTTCACTTCGATCGCCGCGCTGGTGTTGCAGCATGTGCTCCCACAGCTCCGCAGACTAGAATTAGGGCTGATATTCAGCTGACCTTTTGGGCTGCAGATTTTGTTAGGGTAAGTGTTAGGGTTCGTGCCCCGAGCCTCTCTCACGCGCCACCTCTGAAGCCTACCCTGACCCTTGCCCTCACTCCATGCATGCCCCCCCCCCCCCACGCCGCTTTTGAGCATCGCATAATTGCTTTTGGGCATTACATAATTGCAGTTGTTGTTAGGCTAGGGTCAAGGTTGGTCCCCCCAAGCCTCTCTCATGCCCCGCCTCTCAAGCTAACCCTAAACCTTGCCCCCGCTCCACACTTTGCCCCCCCCCCCCCCCCCCCCCCCCAGCTGTCAGCGATGCTCAGCTCACGCGGCAGCCCAGGCTGGAAGACCCCCATGGGCATCGCCTTCATCTTCGCGACGCGCCCGGAGGCGGCGTTCCTTCAGGACCAGCGGCGCTGGTATGCGGCGCTGCGCGAGGCGCCGGAGCTCATGTCACGCGTGCAGCTGACATCGCTCAGCGAGGAGGCGGAGGTGAGCGCTGACACTTATACCCTATGTCTAGGGTTGTCGCTTGTCCTGGCACGCGGCGCTGCGCGAGGCGCCCGAGCTCATGTCGCGCATGCAGCTGACATCGCTGAGCGAGGAGGCGGAGGTGAGCGCTGACACTTAACCCTATGTCTAGGGTTGTCGCCGGTCCTGGTACTGCGCGAGGCACCCGAGCTCATGTCGCGTGTGCAGCTGACGTCGCTGAGCGAGGAGGCGGAGGTGAGCGCTGACACTTAACCCTATGTCTAGGGTCGTTGCTGGTATGCGGCGCTGCGCGAGGCGCCCGAGCTCATGTCGCGCGTGCAGCTGACGTCGCTCAGCGAGGAGGCGGAGGTGAGCGCTGACACTTAACCCTATGTCTAGGGTTGCGCTGGTACGCGGCGCTGCGCGAGGCGCCCGAGCTCATGTCGCGCGTGCAGCTGACGTCGCTGAGCGAGGAGGCCGAGGTGAGCGCTGACACTCAACCCTATGTCTAGGGTTGTCGCTGGTCCTGGTACTGCGCGAGGCCCCGAGCTCATGTCGCGCGTGCAGCTGACGTCGCTGAGCGAGGAGGCGGAGGTGAGCGCTGACACTTAACCCTATGTCTAGGGTTGTCGCTGGTATGCGGCGCTGCGCGAGGCGCCCGAGCTCATGTCGCGCGTGCAGCTGACGTCGTTGAACGAGGAGGCGGAGGTGAGCGCTGACACTTAACCCTATGTCTAGGGTCGTCGCTGGTATGCGGCGCTGCGCGAGGCGCCCGAGCTCATGTCGCGCGTGCAGCTGACGTCGCTGAGCGAGGAGGCCGAAGCGAGCGCTGACACTTATTGAAGATTCAAGTCGTGAATCGTCGTCATAACGTAACGTACCGTACTCGAAAGCCGTAGAATCGCTGATGATTGTGGATCGCACTTGTAACTTGAGTGCGCCGTAACTGGCTACAAATTGAGAACGAGGCGACAGAGGCGAACCCTAACTTTAGGTCAAGCCCTGGTCCTATTTCCCTACAACAACTGCATCTCACTTCACTGAACAAAAAGGCGCAGGGGAGTGCAGCGGCGAAGACCTTTTCTATTCCTGATTTTGACATGACTACTGCTAGTTAATATTGCACAGGTTGCCCTCGCCCTGAGCTCACGTCGCATGCGCTCAAGTCGTGCGTGCGGCTCACCTCGCTGAGCAAGGACGCGTAGGCGAGCCCTAGCCCAAGGCCTGCCCCTGCTTTTAACCCCTAATTTGACTTGTTTCAACGTATAATGTTCGGCCCAATCCCAAACCCCGAGATTCGCCACCCAACACGTAGCGCACACTCTACCTCGTCCCGTCCTCACGCGCGCTCGCCGCGCTCTCTAGACAGAGTTTCACCGCAGCACCCTCACATATGTTGATCCGCGCCAGTTCTCTGTTCGTTCCGTGCAGCGCTGCTCAGATCGCTGTCACGTGCGGCTTTACTCAACTGCAACCCTATCACCCAATTATAACCCTACACCTGAGATACGCCGCGCAATGCATAGCGCACACTCCACCTCGTCCCGTCCTCACGCGCGCAAGTTGCACACTTTTTCGCTGCTTCCGTGGCATCGCTCAGATCGAAATGGCGTGCGGCTACATGGGCGTGGACGAGCTGGACGCGGAGCTGCGGAAGTTGATAACCTCAACGTGCAGCGGCAACCCGTTCTTCGTGCGCGAGATGTGCACGAACCTCCTCACCAGCGACACGCTCGTCATCCAGAAGACGTCCAGCCAGAAGGACCGCGCAACGCTTCGCAAGACTTTCAAGGTGAGACTCTCCGCTGCGCAGAACTTCAAAGGTGTGACTCTCCCGCTGCGCACAACTTCAAGGGTGCGACTCACCAGCAACACGCGCTCGTCATCCAGAATGACGTCCAGCCAGAAGTACCGCGCCACGCTGCACAAGACTTCAAAGGTGAGACTCTCCGCTGCGCGAAGCCTCAAAGGTGCCACTCACCAGCGACATTCAGCTGGAAGCTGTAGAGCCAGAAGGACCACGCCACGCTGCGCAAGACTTCAAAGGTGATACTCTCCCACAAGTTTTCAAAGGTACAACAACGAAGGGGGCGACTTGCCAAAACGCCGCGTGTCTTGGGGGTGCGGGCACGAGTAGCGGGGGGGAGCGTGCCGCGCTGCCCAAACTTCAATGCATGACTCTCCGCGGTGTGTGAGGTAAGGGACGCGCGCGCCACACAACGCCGGGCTAGGCCATGCGTGCTCAACTATTCACATGGGTGCTGTACCTCGCCGTAACCCTAACCCTAACCCTAACCCTGTAACCCTAACCCTAACCCTAACCCTAAGTCTGGGGGGGCAAGTCGTCCCAGCGGAATGGACAGAGCCACGCTGCACAAACTTCAAATGTGCAACACTCGTAGTGTCTGAGGCGTGCCTCGCAGCGCAAAACTCTACGGGCGTGACTCTCCATGGTGTCTGGGGCAGGTATACCGTGCCATGCCGCGCAACTTCACAGGTGCGACTCTCCGCAGTGAGAGAATTCGCATGAGCCGGCCGCGCTGCACTGGCGGAAGACCTCGATGATGTGCGTCTCTGCGGAGCCTGCGGGGTGCCGCAGGTGCTTCACATCCAATGCAGGAGCCTGGGCTGTCAGAATCATTAAAGAAATCATTACCGCTCGCGCTCTTGGTGCGGCGCATCTGTGCGAATGCTGCGCGGCGTCGCTGCGGCGGTTCCTCTTGCGAAATACACTACCGCTCCACTGATGCTGCACAGGCTTGCAGCGGCATTTCCTCTGACCCTAACCATAACCCTAACCCCAACGGTGCGCCCTCTCGCTCACGCAGGGCACCTCCAACGGCCCCATCCTGCCAATAGCGGTGCAGGAGATTGTCGCCGCTAGAATAGATACCCTGGACCCGTCCCTGGCCCTCGTCCTCAAGGTATGTATGTATGAAGTAGTCCTAACCCCAGCCCTAGCTTGTCTGGGTTCTTGTTCCAGTATGGCATGCATTGACTCTTAGGTTTGGTTATGGTTAGGGTCAGGTTAGGGTTAGTGTTAGAGTTAGGTCCCTGGCCCTCGTCCTCAAGGTATGTGTGTATGAAGTACTTTTTGCTAACCCTCGCTCAGGGCGCGAAGAAGCCCGGACGGTGGATGTCCGTGGACTTGCAACCAGAATCAACGAGTGCCTTTGTGGACACCTCAAAAGTGTCTCAATGCGCATTGCCGACCACTTCGTGGAGTACCTCTGCCCTAACACCACCAAGTTCGGGTGCTTGCTCCGGTTTGGCACGCGTTGATTCGCTGCCCTACCCTAACCGTGACCCTGATTCCAGCCTTCACCCTACTTCAACCCCAGGTCAAACTTGAATACGGCAGCCATGCTAAGTCACCTTAACCCTTACCCTAAACCATAAAACGCTACAGTAAACCTATGTAAGTACTAACCCGAATTCTAAAACACAATGAGCAGACCACACGCATGCATTGCGCTTATTCAAAAACATCGTCTTTCCAAACATTATCAACAAGCACATGCGGCCTTTGTGTGGGTGAACATGTCTGAAGCGAGCTCGTGAGTCATGCTGTCCTTTAGCGAATCAGTGAGCGAGTCGTGCAGCAGTCGGTCATGCGGATTGTACCGGAGGGCACAAGCGTTATGATCGGAGTGTAGGGTTAGGGTTCGACCACGAGCAGACTGCATTCACGCACTACACTTGTCCGGAAGTACTGTCTCCCTATATTACAGTACATGTGACCTTGATGTGGGCGAACATGTCTGAAGCGAGCTAGTGAGTCATGCTGTCCTTTAGCGAGTCAGTGAGTGACTCGTGCAGCAGTTGGTCACGCGGGTAGTACCGGGGGACACAAGCATTGGAATTATGACCATAGTTAGACTTCATGAGTGGAGTTAGGGTATCGGACGCCACTGTTGTCAACACAACCAATACTGTACATGTAGCCGTTGTGGTGAGCATCGTCGCAGTTTCTTGTTGTCGCGGTCTACTGCATTCTGCCGGTGCCAGGAAGTACTATATACTCTCAAGTGTATATACCTTCAAGTATGCACCATGTATACACTCTCACAACCCCCGGCGGCCCCCTTGACGTGTGCGCGCTGCGCAGGTGGCGAGCGTGCTGGGGGAGTGGTTCAGCTTTGAGCTCCTCTCGACCGTGTTCCCGATAGACATGGAGGAGGAGACGCTGCAGGCGCACCTCGCCGATCTGGCGGCGAGAAATTTCCTGCAGGTGAAAAAATGCTGGAATCTTCTGATGACAAGAAGTTTTCTACCGTCGCTGGAAAAATGCTGTGTCTGGGGTGCTCACTAGGTGTTGATCATCATCAGAGGAGGATGCGCTCGCAGATGAGCTGGCGGCAAAAAATTTCTACTGGCAGGAGTATCAGGGTGCTTCCTTTGGAATGGCCTGAAGAGTGACACATGCTGAGCCATGCTCCCTTGCAGCCTGATAGACATGCAACGGGGGCCTCGAGCTGATTCACTGTTGCTCCGCACGGTGGCACACTTGCTCCCGGGAGGCCTGAGGCATCGCCGGCTGTGACGCAGGGGGCGCGCAAGGAGTAAATTCCTTAGCAGCTCTGAAAAGACGTTGCGCACAACTCTTTCAATTCTGAGCTGACGGTTCAAATACATCACACTCACCTCCTGTTGGATGCGTGCGAGATCAGCGCTGTGGTGGTGCGGTATTGATTGCGGCGCGCACGTGCGCGTGTGCCGGGGCGACCACAACTGAGCCCGCAACACCTCGTGGCAGAATTTGCCTTGCTGGCCCCGTCTTCATGTCATGTCGTCGCAACGCTCCGGCAGCGATGCTCAGAATGGGCCCCGCATCTCATCAACTTGACTCACTCTTGTGATCATGCTGCTAAGCAACTAGTGCTGAATTGCAGTTGACTCTGTGCCCCTGAAGCCCCCCCCCCCCCGTTTCCCACACGTTTCGTCATCACGCTGCGGCAGCGAACCGTGCTGCATTGCGTTCAGATCTGGTGCCCCCTCCCCCCCCCCCCCCCTCCCCCCCCTCCCCTGCCGTGTCCCGCACGTTTTGTGATCACGCTGCAAAAGCAAACTGTGCTGCATCGGATTCAGGTCCCTCAGAGCCCCCCCCCCCCCCCGCCTCCCCCCCCCCCCACTTCCCGCACATTTAGTGACCCCCCCACCCCCCCCTGTTTTCCCACACGCGCAGCGCGTCGCGGGGGAGGGGGGCGACCCCAGCAGCCCCCCGGGGACGCCCGTCGCCAACGCGTCGCAGCGCTCGATCAGCGACGCGCAGAGCGTGGAGTCGGGCGGCGACGCGCGCGCCGTGTGGTACCGCTTCTCGCACGTCCACATGCGCAACACGGCGTACAGCATGCTGCTGCACAGCTACCGCTGGCGCCTGCACTACCGCGTCGCCGCGGCGATGGCGGACGGGTACAACGGCGAGAACAGCGTCGGCGGCGCCGGCACGACGTCGCTCGCGCACCACTGGCTCGAGGTGAGCGGTGCAGCGTCAGCCCTAACCTAACCCTAACCCTAACCCTAATCCTAACCCTATATCTAGGACAGCTACAACGGCAGTGTCGGCGGCACCGGCACGACGTCGCTCGCGCACCACTGGCTCGAGGTGAGCGGCGCTGCGCTAACCTATAACGATAACCTAACCCTTACCCTAACCCTAACCCTAACCCTAACCCTGACCCTAACCCTAACCCTAACCCTGACCCTAACCCTAACCCTCATCACAACCCTAACCCTGACCCTAATCCACAGCGCCGAGTACTGTGGCCTCAGCGTTGTCGATCTCAATGACTCGGTTGAGAGCGCTCGCAATGTGCTGTGGCCTGAGCGCAGTGATGTGTACTGCAATTACTTGTAATTATACAAATGAGATCTCTGTGAGCGAGCTGGCGCCGCTGGGACGACGTTGCGCGAGCACGACTGGCTCGAGTTGAGTGGCGGCGCGAGTGATACTCACGGCGGCTTGGTCACTTGAGCATGCGGTGCAGCAGCAGTAGGAGGTTGTCGTTCAGGAACCGCAATGCACGCGTCCGCGTTGACAGCAGCTGGACGCACTTATGTGATGTCACTGGTCGGCGGCGGGGCTCTGGCGGACAGCGGCGATGTGCAACGGCAGGCACAGCGATGCGTGGCCATGACGTACATACACCAGCAGTTCGAGGTCACCCACCAGGCACCGAGCGCTGGTGCTAACCCACACTGGGAGTTTTAACGCCCAGACTGAGAGTTTTTACGCCAACCCTAACCCTAACCCTAGAGCCTGGCAGAGCCAAAAAGGCCGGCGCTGACCAGCAAACACTGCTCTCCGCCGAACATAGGTATACTTCAAGTTCCTATGCATGTGCTCGCACCTTTGACGTAGGGTTAGGGTTGGGGCTAGCCTCTTGATGCATGGCATAGCAGGCGCAACACGGCTCTGAGCCTCTTGGACACGCCCAAAGCCTTGACCTATTTTCTGCGTTGCCTGCCAGCTAGGGCTCTGCTGCCGCTGCGTGCTTGTTGGCCGGTGTCAATCAACAACTTCAAGTCAATCAACAACTTCAAGCTGCTGCTTCCCTAAGCGCCTTTGCAAAAATTTGACATGTTGTTCCATGCGCCTGTCCCCCGTGCGCGTGCAGGTCATGATGTAGGGTTAGGGATAGGGTTAGCGACTTGATGTGCGACACAGAGGCCGGAACACCGCTCTGAGCCTCTTTCAAATCCGCCTCTTTGAAATTTGCGCGGAAGCTGACGTCGAGAACTGTTGCGCGCGCCCGTGCAGGTCGCCAAGTTCGAGCCCTCCAGGCACGAGATCGACGACTTCGGCGGCGAGGAGGTGAGCGAATCTTTGAGGTTTAGAGTTAGGGGTAGGGTTAGGGTTAGGGTTAGGGTTAGCGTTAGGGTTAGGGTCGTGGCAACGGCGGAGCTCATCCTGATGCTGACCATGATCATGAGCTCAAGTTGTAACTGACTCCGCTTGAGTAGCGCAGGCGCCATGCCAGACCAGAACTACAAACAGTAGTGGTTGCTAGGAGAATTAAGAGCAATGTTAACGGCCCTTCTCAACATGTAGCTGCAGGTACGCCATCCTGAGGAGTGCTGATGGTGAATCCAACACAAGAATATGAGTGAGGTCTGCTCCAACATATCACCTATGACAGCTTTTCTTAGTGGCTGCTTTCTATGAAAATCTGCCGTACAACTATGCGTATGCCACCATCTTCGCGCCATCAGGCGTTCCTGCTCTACCGTACGCATGGCAAAGTGACTGTAGCAAGCCACTCTAGCAGCACGGCAAGCACCGCTCGCCCACTTCCTACATGTATGTAGCAAGTGACCATGTCTCGTAGCGCTCCTCTTTGAGTCTAACTGCACAGGCGCCCACACTTTCAGGCAAGGGCACCAGTCAACACCAGTGAGCAAAGAGACAGCAAACAAGCGTGTGCATGGTGCGGTCGCACAAGCTCAGCCAGCATATCGCAACCGGAAACACCCTGACCCTGACACACACTCACACAACGGCGCCGCAGGCCTTTTGCTCACCGCCTCTTCAATCATGACACGTGCGCCGTGCACCCCGCCGCAGGCGTTCGGCGAGATTCTGCACCGCGCCGTCGTCGTCATCAGCAAGGCCATGCAGCACCTGCTGAGCGTCGGGCAGTTCACGGATGCCAGCAACTACTTTGGCGAGGCGCTGCTCGTCGTCAAGCGCCTGCCAGAGAGCCCCCGGCGTGATGTGCTGGAGATAGGGCTGCTGCTGCAGGGTTGCCAGGTGCGTCTCTCATTGAAGTAGTGCTTGAAGTAGCTGGTGGTCAAACGCCTGCCGGAGAGCCCCTGGCGTGATGTGCTGGAGATAGGGCTGCTGCTGCAGGGGTGTCAGGTGCGTTTCTTGTCGAAGTAGTACTTGAAGTTGAAGTAGTACTTGAAGTAGCAGAAGAGAGTTGGGCATGCGAGAGCCTGCACCGCGACGTGCAGGAGATAGGCAGAGGTGCCAGGTGAGCATCTTGTTGAAGGAATACTTGTCAGGAAGAAGTTCGGCATGCGAGAGCCCAACGTGACGTGCTAGTTTATTGATCATCGTTGCTGCTGCTGCTGCCCGCTGCCGCTGGCCCCTGCTGCTGCCCGAACAGCTGCTGCAATTTATGCATGGTTACACCTTGCTGATCTCGCTGCTGCTGCTGCTGTTGCTGCTGCTGCTGCTGCTGCTCGCTGCCGCTGGCCCCCGCTGCCGCCCACTACAGCTGCTGCAATTCATGGACGGCCACACCGATAGCCTGCTGGGCTATGCTAAGCGCGCGCTGGACATCTGCTGCCGGCGCGGCGTCAAGGTGCCCTTCAAGCAGAAGGTGAGAGCTGTCGGACATTTGGACATTGCGCTGCTGTCAGACCGATACTGAGCGCAAGCCCTCGTGCGCTCCAAGAAGGATGCGAACAAGCTCGCGTTGCAAATCTGGTGCAGGCCACCAGCGCCTCAGGCCGGGAAGAACACGTGACATCATCGCTGGTACAGAACGAAGGCCAGTTGAAAGTCTTCCGCTCCGCAGCCTTCCCAGAAGTTGTCAAAACTTGCCGCCAGCGAAACCGCTAGAGCTGCAGTGTGGGTCACACAACCTCAACAGCGTCACAAGCAAGCTGGCCAGACGCAATCATTCCGCATCAAATGCCCCTACTTGTCACATCCTCGCTGCGACGCGTCTCGCTGCATCACGCGCGGGGGTCAGTGGGTCAGCACGGTAATGCGATCGCGCCAAAGAAGAGTCTCTACTCCCGAATGCACCTCAGAGGAGGTACGCCGGCGAAGAAGGCAAATAAGCGCTCAGCGAGAGGGGGTACGTAGGTAGAACGCGAAGGAGGCGCATCAGCGCTCAGGCTTGCGGCGCGCAGCGGCAGCACGCCTTCTCCCGCGCTCTCGCTCGCACACAGAAATCACATGTTCGCTTGAACGCGTCTGCTGCACAGCGCGTATTAGAGCACAGGAGGCGGCACATTTTGCCACTCTGGGCAGCAGCACCCAAAAGTTTGAACCACATGCAGACTGGGGGTTCAGGGTGGGATTACTGCAGCTCAAGACCTTGACATGCACGTTGCCTGCTCAGAAGAAACACGTTGGACCCTTGGACCTCTCCGCCGTCTCTTGACCCCACCCACCTCGAAGGCTCCGCTGCAGCTCCGTGCGCGCCTGCTCGTCGTGCAGCGCCTGCCCCTAATCCCAACTCCTACCCGAGCCTTTTCTTTAACCCTAAACCCTTACCCTGCCGTGCGCTCCGTCTGCCGCAGGTGCGCGCGTGTCTCTTCATCGCACAGCACGGCGTGATGGTGGGGGACCAGGAGGGGGCCCTGGCGCAGCTGGCTAAGCTGTACGACGAGACCCCCCCCGACAACGTGCTGGTGAGATGCGGGGGTCAGGCTGAGTTAGGTCTAGGGCTAGATTAGGTTTATGTGAGGGTTAGATTTAGCATTTGGGTTCAGGGTTTGGGCTCGCGCAGCTGGCCAAGCTGTATGACGAGACCCCCCCCGACAACGTGCTGGTGAGACCATACAAGGGTCAGGCTGGGTTAGGCTTAGGGTCAGGTTAGGTTTAGGTTAGGGCTGGGTGGTGGTTTAGGGTTAGGGGTCAGGTGAGGTTTAGGGGTAGATTAGGTTAGTCAGGGACAGGGCGGGGGCTTGAAAGGCAGGGTAGGGTCAGGGTGAGCGCGAGGGTCAGAGTCAGGGTTAGGGGCAGGCTAGGGGTTGGGCTCGCATTCAGCGTAAGGGCTAGGGTTTATGGTGCAACGTGACCCCCTCACCGACAATGTGCTGGTAGGTGACGGTGCAGACTTGACCTTACTTGGCAGTGACCCTGAGCTTTGGGTGGTTCGAGGGTAGGGTTTGGGTCAGGGCAGGGATAAGGGTTGAGGGGGTAGATTAAAGTGTATGGACCAGCGATGGGGTGGGCATTGCAGCACTCGGGTTAGGGTTAGGTTAGGGTTAGGGTTAGAGTTAGGGCCAGGGTTAGATCCGTGGCGTTGAGCAGCACCGGCTCTTCCAGAGCTTAGTGTTAGGGTCAGGGTTGGGATCGCTGCTGATCCGCTGCGTGTAGGCGACAATACCCCTGTGTATCAGCGGGCGCAGAGCGTTGCTGAGAGTTCAAGATTGAAGTTAAGGGGTTAGGGCTCGCGGCGTGCACGTCACTCATCGCCGCAATCAACAAGACCTCATGCCCCGACCGTGAAGGCCGCTCATGAGCACCAGGACGACCATAACCTTAAGCATAGATGGCGCCTTAGGGTGAGGGGTTAGGTTAGGTTTAGAATGAGGGTTTGGATTGGGGTTAGGGTTAGGGTTAGGGTTAGGTTTAGGTTTTAGGGTTAGGCTAGCGGCCGGTCACCAACGTGCAACATCTGCCATGCCTCGTTCACAAGGTTCTTTGTGGGAACAGCTGACAACGCCGACCGCGTCACAGGTTTGCTTATTGCTGTTCCTCTCGCTCTTTCACCTAAATCTATACCTAACCCTGATTCTGACCCTTCAGACCGTGTCACAGGCTCGCTTGTTGCTGTTCCCCCCGCTCGTTCACAACCGGCGAGGCGAACCTCGGCACACGAGGAAATCCAGACACTCGCAGACCTTCATTGTCTGCATTAGCCCTGGCACCGAATGCCCAATACCCAAGATAAAATGACATTGTGACGTGATTCACACACAATCACACGTGCCAGCATCGTTCTTCCTTTCCAACAAGAGCAGCAGGCAGTGATGAGCGGAGCTTTGCACACACTCCGACATGCAACGCCGGCTCACAGCATGCGCGCCTATTTGACCCCCCCCTAAACCCCCCCCGCTATGTGCTGTGTGCATCTTTGCTGTACAGATTCGGCTGGAGTCGGCAGCGATACTGGCGTCAGTGCTCGTCGTCCGCGGCGATTTCAACGCGTAAGTGCTAAACCCTACCTCTAGTTCAAACCCCAAATTAAGCACAATGTGCGAGCGCCTGTAGCGCGTAGCATGACTGCCGCGTGCTCAATACGCGCGACCGCGGCATTTTCCACGGGAGAGTGGAGCAGAGATGCAAGTCAGAGTTGTAGAGTCCTTTCAATTTCAGTGGCAGTGCCTCCAACGAGCTCGTTCAACAAATGCCCTACCGCTATCAGCTAGAGAGGGCTGTCCAGCTGCCTATGTCGCGATTACAAAGAATCAGCCCAGGATATGCGGCAGCAGCAGATGCCGCCACCGCGTGCCGCGCTAGAGACTGAGCCCCGTGGACCGGCCGCTACCATGCTGCTGCACCACTGCGCCACCCCTGCTAGCTTTGCTGCCGCCGCGTGTGACGTTAGTTGGCATAAATCATAAGCTGATTCGCTGCCCCGCTGCTGCACCACCGTGCAGCCGCCGCCGCCGCCGCAGCGCACGGCGCTAAACAGCGTAGCCCACATGCCCATCGCTGTCATGCTGCTGCACCGCCCCGGTGCCACGCTACAAGCCATACATCACTTGCTGATTCACTGCCCCGCTGCTGCACGACTGCGCCGCCGCCGCCGCCGCCGCCGCTGCCGCCGTCGCCGCCGCCGCCTCCGTCGCCGCCGTCGCCGCCGTCGCCGCCGCCGCCCACACCGCCGCCGCCGCCGCCGTCGTCGCCGCCGCCGCCGCCGCCGCCGCAGCGTTCGGCGCTACACGGCGGAGCTCAAGCGCTGGGAGAACGCGCGGCGGCCGTCGCCGCTGTGCCTGTGCATGTACGAGCCCGTCATCACGCTCATGACGTCCAACGTCGTGCTGGCGGCGCTGCAGGCCGATGACACGAGCCACCAGAACTGGATGAACCAGGTGGGTGCGCGCGCGTGAACTCCGTGTGAACTCCTTGTGAACTTACACAGTGCTGGCGGCGCTGCAGGCGGACGACACGAGCCACCAGAACTGGATGAACCAGGTGGGTGCGCACGCGTGAACTCTGTGTGAACCCCTTTTGAATTCGCGCGAAACGCAGCGCTCGCGGCGTCGCGCGCCGAGCTAGTGGGCGACACGGGCCATGAGTAAAGCGGGTGGGTGCGCACGTGAACTGCGTGTGAACTCGCGCAGTACACGCTCTCGTGATGATCGACGCCCTGCGGGCGGGCTGCAGGCCAACGACGCAAGCCGCCAGAACTGGAGAGATGAACCAGGGGGGAGTGCACGTGAACTCCATGTAAACTCGTGTAGTACACACACTCATGGCATCGCACACTGAGCGCACAACACGCAGACACGGAGGCGGCCGCAATGCTGCCCCCCCCATGCCTCGAAGTGCCATCAGTTGAAGTTGAAGTGCACCGCTGACGCTCCTCCATGCCGCTGTGCTTGCCGCCGCGCCGCTCCTCCCGCCGCGCCGCCGCCGCCGCCGCCACAATTCCAGCGCTACCCGAGAGACGCCTTTTAGCAGCGCTGCCCCTGACACGGATTTCATTCGCGCAGGCATGAGGGCAGCCATGCTGCCCTGCGCGTCTCAGTGCAATACTTTGAAGTTGACATGCATCGCTGACGCTCCTCTGTGCCCCCGTGCACGCCGCCGCGCCCCTCCCCCCCGCCGCGCCGCCGCCGCCGCCCGCCGCAGGTCCTCCGCTGCTCTGAAACGGATGTCATTCTCACAGGCATGCGCGCGGCCGCGATTTCCACCATCACAGGCGGGATCGTAGCGAATGCTGCCCGCACGTCTCACCGCAACTTAGTTGAAGTCAATGACTTCAACATGCACCACTGACGCTCCGCGCGCCGCAGGTCCAGCGCTACCTGAAGGACTCCGCCGCGAGCCACCGCCCCTTCCACCTGTACACGTCCATGAGCCTGTTTGGCATTACGTACCCCGTGTGCGTCGAGGTCGCGGAGACCGTCCGCTTCTTCCACGCCGTTTACAGAGTCGTCTACAACCCCCAGGTGAGGTCCCCGTCTATATTTTGTGTAGCCCTGACGCCCGCTTCTATCCCCACTTGAGGTTGCGCTTTGAAACGTGCTCCTGAGCCGCAGGTGCGAGTGCGTGCAGTGACGCGATCGCGGGCCCGACCAATTCTGCCAGTCAAGAAACCGTCTGCAAGTTCAACACGTAGACCGCGTTCCTGAGCTTCATTCGCATTTGCATGCGCCATAGTGCGCAGTTGTGGCAATGCGAGCTCTAGCTCTGCGCGCACGAGAGAGTGGAGCATACTCATGCTTCCTCCACGCCATTCACGATTGCGCAGGCGCGACGCAAGGTATAGGGCTCGCAGTAAAGTTTCCAGGTTCATGCCAGGCTCCTGCTCACACCCACTGTATCCTTAACACCAAGGTGCCATGCCCCTTTCTCAAGAACACGGTCATCTGCTTCGTGGACATGCACTCGCTGGCAGTCTGCATCTGCTCCATCGCCGAGCTGCTCAACCCGCAGTCTGGCACAAAAACAAACAAAAGGGGAACAGGCCATGAAGAGCGTGAAGTTTTTGCGAAGAGTCTGGGAGAGGCAGCAGCATGTGCAGCACTTCTTGCATGGCACCAACCAGCAAGGGCACCCCTTGCATGGCACCGACCAGCAAGGATAGGCACATGGCTGCAGCCGAGCTGCTCAACCCGCAGTCTGGCACAAAAACAAACGAAAACGTTGGCTCCACGGGAATGGAAGCCCACGTGTTCCCGCTCGCAGCTCACCTCTTCCCGGCTGTTGAGCCGCTCAATCTTGGGCAGCGCCTGTGCCCTGCGCTGCGCACGCCGCCTGAGCGCTGCTGCAGGCGATGCTGCCGCTACGGCGGGGGCTGCTCGAGCCCCGAGTGTGCATGCACTCGTCAACAACCCATGCCTGCTTGAACATCTAACTGCTCAGTGCTCAGTCTGCCCGATCAGACGGCGTCCGTCCTTACACTGCGCCGCAAGGTACTCTGAGCGCTGCTGCAAGTAGTTCTGCCGCTTGCGGCAGAGGCCGTTTCAATCCAGCGACAGCACGTACTCTTCAGCAGCCCATGCCTTCTCAAATGCGCACTTGATCAGTCTGCGCAGGCGCCGATCATCGCACGCTGCGCCATACCCCCACCTGAGTGCTGCCGCATGTGATGCTGCCGCTGCGGCAGTGGCCGTTTCAGCGCGGCGGAGTAAACACGTTTTCGTCAGCAGCCCTCGCATCCGCTTGCCTACGTACTCAATCAGACAGTGTCCTCACACTGCGCCGTGCCCTCCGCCTGAGCGCTGCTGCTGCAGGTGATGCTGCCGCTGCGGCGGGGGATGTTTTCACCCAGCGTCAGCACGTACTGTTCAGCAACCCATGCCTCCTTAGAAGTCTGCCTGCACGCTCTGTCCGATCAGACGCCGCCCTTACACTACATTACGCCGTCCTCCCCTCTGGCCGCTGCCGCAGGTGATGCTGCCGCTGCGGCGGGGGCTCTTCTACCAGGCGCCGACGGCCGCGAGCCGCATCCTGGCCGAGAACCCCGTCGTGACGCAGGGCTTCGAGGTCATGTCGCTCATGTGCAAGATCATGGAGACGGTGCAGAAGGAGAAGACGCGCGGCAACATGGTGCAGCTCAAGAAGGCGCGGCAGGTAGGTGTCGCGTCGTCAGCGTCGTCGCGGCTGAAGTACAGCACGACGGCACAGGTGGGTGCGAGGGGGCGGCGTCGCGGTCGGAGCTCATGCGCACCTCGCTTTTCACGGCGCGCGCAGAGCGCTGCGTACGACGCGTGCGTCCGTCTGGGCGCGATCATGCGCTTGTGTACATGGGATGGAGGGTACTGCCTGCGTACAACGTTCGCACAGTGTGCCCCAGCACGTCCGCCAGCGGTACCTACCCCCTTGCCACTCTCCGCGTGCTCCCCCCCGTTGTGCGCGCAAAGTGCAGGCTGCGCGTCAGAGCCGTCGACTCCTGTCACTCAATTGCGCCCGGGCATGCGCGATGATCACCGTACCCGTCATCAAAGGAGTCGACTCCTGGAGTGCATGCTTTCTTGCCCGCTGCATGCGTGCACGCGCGACACTCGTCCGTCCGCCAGTGTACGCTCGCGCGCCTTGTCCTGCGTTCAAAGAGGCCGGGTGTCCCATGCAAACCTGAAGTTTGCTCCTACGCAGCAGCCTAGACTGCACTGCGCCCCAAGAGTTTGGACACCGGCGCTACCATGTACAGTACTTGAAGCATGCCTGCTGCAAGTGTGCCGATGATCCGCTGTCGCCCCATGCGCGCTGCAGACGCTTGCGCCGATACTTGAAGTACACACTTGAAGTATGCCCGCTGCAAGGATGGTGATGATCCGCTGTCGCCTCGTGCGCGCTGCAGCGCTGATGCAGTTCTTGAAGTACACACTTGAAGTATCCGCTGTTGCCCCGTGCGCGCTGCAGGCGCTGTGCGAGCTCATGACGGGCCTGCGGGCGTGTCCATCGGTGCCGCTGTGCGCCGCCGTCTACCAGGTATGTACTGTGTGCATACCTGGGGGTATGTATACATGGAAATGAACCAAAAGATCGTCGAGCGATAGGTGACAACGAGCGGTGAGCCGCAAGTGCCTTCCACCAATAATCGTGTTCGCCGCTGCAGCTGTCACTGGCCACGAGTCAAACAGTGCCGTCCATGGGTGTATGTGCGACCACCTCTTGGGTAGGTAGGTACGCAACTGGGTGTGTCGTGCGCGCGTGTGGGGGTACCGTCTTGTTCGATACCATGGGCCGCGTCTGACATTTGCGGTATGAGAGGAAAAACGGGGAGGGGGGTTCCGCGAGTTGGGAGTGGCCAGTGAAAAGGGCGACGTACTTCTTTTGGTCCTGCTATTAACAGCGTCGCAAATGCTGCACCCGATTTATGTTATCAGACAAGACGGTATTCATGCACCTACTTCTACTGCGGCCATCTCCTGGGTAGGAAGGTTCGCGTACAGCTGGGCTGTGCATGCACCGGGGGGTACAGCCACTTGCGCTTAGGGTTAGGGTTAGGGTTAGGGTTAGGGTTAGGCGTGCGCCGCCAAGACGAACCACTGGCGCCAAAGCGCAACGGATCCAGGGCTGTGATTGTCTTTGGGCAGTAGGAAGACGTGCGAAGGCGAGACCCACTTGGCCCACTTTCGCACGAGTTGCTGGCCTTGAAGATAGAGCGGCCAACAGACTTTGAAGCGCACGTCCAGGCTTGCGCTCCATCGGAAGTGCAAAGCGCTGGTGCTGAGCGCAAGTTCAATTCCTACGGGGAGCACAAATGCGAACAGTAAAAAAAAAAACAACTAGCTTTAGCAGCCTATTAAAAGGTTTGTCTTCATAGGTACCACACCACTTGCCGCAACTTGTGACTATATCACTACTGCATCACAGGCCTTCACCTCGAGATAACCATGCAAATGAAAAACTTAAACTTCAACCACACCCTCCCACGAGCGCTTCTCAAAGCCTGGCGACGACCTCCCCCCCCCCCCCCCCTCCCCGCACGATTGCAGGCGGCGAGGGTGCTCGGCGACTGGGGCGTCGCGCACGAGATCCTGCATCTCTGGTCCGCAACCGCGGCAATGCAGCGGCACGCGCAGTCGCAGTGCATCATGTACCAGCCGCTGCTGCCGTACCACCAGGTTAGGGTTAGGGTTAGGGTTAGACCGCTGGTGATCAAATGCTTCCAGTGTCAACAGTGCCGGTGCAGCTTTCTGTGGGGTTGCATGGGTCGCCTTCACTCATTCACTCATGAATTGCTCAGCATCCAGTGAGTCTGCCGCCGCCGCGGCGGTGCAGCGGCACGCGCAGTCGCAGTGCATCATGTACCAGCCGCTGCTGCCGTACCACCAGGTATGTACCTAGAGCGCTGGCGATCAAAGGGTTCAGGTGTCAACAGTGCCGGTGCAGTTTTTGTGAGGTCGCACGCGACGTTGTCACTCACGGATCACTCATGGATCCCTTGGCGTCCGACAAGTCTGTCTAACTGAATCATGCCGCTGCTGCCATACCACCAGGTACTTCATGTGCTTTGCATTCAGTTCTCGCTCAGGGCGCGGAAAAGCCCACATGAATGGCGTCCAAGCTTGCTGCACGGAAATCTACATGTCATGTGTCGGTTTGAAAGTGTCTCGATGCATGTACTTCCGCTTGAGGGACAAAAACCATCTTCCGCACCATGTCGCCTACAGCACGCATGCCTATTGAGCGTGAGCACACTGTCCCTGCTGGGAGCTTACACAAACACTTACTACCAAAAAGAGGCTATTTGCAGAGACCTACTTAGACCACCGGTGACAAATTTTTCCAGTGTCAACAGTGCCGGTGCAAGTTTTTGTTGAGTCGCGTGGTTCGTCTTCTCTCATGGATCACTTGGCGTCCGACAAGTCTGTCCAACTGCATCATGCGGCGGCACGCCCAGGTGCAGTGCACTTGTAAGAATGGACTTGATCCTAATAACACAAGTGGTGAAAGCCCCATCCTGTGCCAACCCGCTGCTGCCGTATCCCTAGGTGCACACCATACTCTTGGACATGAAACGGCACTTGCTGCACTTGAAAGCAGGTCCTGGTGATGACATTTTCAGATGTCATATGATGATGATGCCCGTACCTTGTACCTGGCAGGATGACAAGAACAGTATCGCATTCTGCTGCGTATGCAGTCGCTCTGATTAGGTGTGTCCTCGAGTGCCGCATATCGAGAGCCAAAGCCAGGTGTCCGTCCCCTTGCTTGCGTGCACGCGCAAGAGCGAAATTGTACTCGGCTGCCACCATCTCGGTGAGCGCAACCAGCATTTATAAGGAAGCTCAGGGGTTGAGACCAAGAGGTTTTCGAGGGGGTTCCTGACCCTGCAGTTTAGGCAACTCCAAAGACTCCGAACCCTACCCCTCATCCTGAGGCTACTCTAGTTGCAGCTGTGCTACGAAGAGCCGTCTGCAACGCACATACCATCTTTTGATGCAAAATCTTCTCCACTCGCGACGGCTACAGCCTCCTCGAGACATGAACGCCCCCCCCCCCCCCCCCCCCAAATACACACACACACCAACCAACTGCCCCCCCCCACCCCTGAGCGCTGTCACATCCAGGCGGATCTCATGCTCTGCGAGCGCGAGGCGCGCGAGACGGCGGCGCGCACGTCGGCGCAGTTCAGCAGCAGCGGCGCCGCCGCCGCCGCGGCAGCGCTCTCCGGCAGTGGCGGCAGCGGCGGCGGCGGCGGCATTGCGGCGTCGCACGAGCCCCCCAGCGACGGCGAGGACAGCACGGGCTCCGAGTACATGACGGCGGCGGAGGTGGCGGCGCGCGAGCAGGAGAACGCCAAGATCATCGCGCTGCTCGAGACGTCCATCAAGCTGTCGAAAGAGGTGGGTGAAGCCCTCGAGGTTAGCACCATCCGCGCCAGCGCATCGGATTTTCCGCAGTCGAGACCTGGGCTGTATCACGTCCGATTTGCGTCAGGCGTGCTGTAGTGGCTCTTGGTAAGCACGCGCGTACACCGCTTTGCACACCTACCTACGCGTGCTGGATGGTGACGGCGGCAGCGGCGGCGGCGCGCGGGGGGCGACGTTGCGTCGCACGCGCCGCTGCCGCTGCCGCTGCTGGTGCTGCGCAGTGAATCGATTTGAGATGCACCGGCGGGGCGCAGTAGAGCGGCTTCACAAGCTGCCGGTCCTCAAAGCAGGGCTTGTGAGCACGGACTGTGGACAGTTGGAGCGTTCCGAGGGCCCGTGGGCCTGCAACCCAGTGCTGGTGGAATAGGGTGGCAAGATACGCTGTTGTGGCGATCTAGAAGGCTCAATGCTGTGACCGTGTAAGCGAATATAACCACTTGGTGCGCATGGCCCCCACTCATAGCCATGTTGCGAAGTACTCTGGAGTAGATGCGTTGGCACTGGGCAGAGCTAACGCTGCTGCTGCTGCTGCTGCCGCAGCATTCTGAAGTACATGCGTTGACACGCTAACGCTGCTGCTGCTGCAATGATGATGTCGCGGCGATGCAGCTCGGCCACGGGCTGATGGTGGTGCGGGCGACGACGGAGCACGTCCTCATGTTCAAAATGTATTATCATGTAGATGAGCTGCCAGTGTGCAGAGCTGACGCTGCTGCTGCTGCAATGATGATGTCGCGGTGATGCAGCTTGGCCACGGGCTGATGGAGGTGCGGGCGACGACGGAGCTCGTGCGCATCGTCGACGGCGAGCTCGACGACGTCGGCCGCGCGTCCAAGCTCATGGAGGCGCTGCTGGACACCTATCAGGTGAGCGATTGCGCCGGAAGAGACCATGATTAAGATAGTCTAGCAATGCTGCTTCCCACAAGTAGTTACTGGTGCAGTGTCTTCTTAAGTATATATATAAAGTATGTACTTATTCCAAGTATGTAGAATGACGTCGGCCGCGCGTCCAAGCTCATGGGAGCGCTGCTGGACACCTATCAGGCAAATATAAGGGACCAAATTCCAGATGCTTTATGTTCCTGCATCCTGCACATAATCGTAAGCTGCATTGTATAGAAGTATATACTTCACAGCATGTACTTACTTCTAGGTATGTAGAATGGCGTGGGCCGCGCGTCCAAGCTCATGGAGGCGCTGGCCTAACCCTAACCCCTAACCCTAACACCTACCTCAGCAGACTCGCCTGCAGGGAACCAAATTTCAGATGCTCTAGTGTTCCTGCATCCTACAAGGAGTCTGTGGTGGTGCAGTGTATATGTTTCACAGCATGTGCTTCTCCCCCACTATGTAGAATGGCGTGGACCGCATTTCTCAGGTCACAGGGGCACTGCTCGGCCACCACATTCATGTTATATACCATAAAACAAGAGTCTGCTGACCAGCCCAGCTGCGAAGCCTCCTTTCTCACCCAGCCAACATGCTGTGCACATCAGTCAGCAGTTACCCAGCCAAATCAGTGCGATGTAGACAAAATCATGGCTAATCCCAGCCCTAACCCTAATCTCATCTCTAACCCTACCCTAAACCCGTTGCTAACCCTAACCCACGCCGCAGGACCTCTGCCCACTGCCCAACTACTTTGCGCCGGTGCGGCTGGAGGCCCTGTCGAGCGCCATGGCGCTCAACAGCAGGATCAACAGCGCGCTGGAGGCGCGCAAGGCCGCCAACGGCGAGCACGGCTCCGACGACGGCTTCGACGACGACGACGACGACGACGACGACGACGACGATGACGATGACGATGACGACGACGACGACGACGACGACGACGACGATAGCGAGGAGGATAGCGACGACGATGATGATGAGGAGGAGGATGAAGAGGGCGAAGATGAAGAAGGTGAATGAATTCACCAACACGTGTCGTTTTTGCGTGGGCAGGCAGAGCAGTGATGGTGTTGCTGCTGATGAGAATTAAGTTGAATCAAGTTCCAGCGACAACGACCGTGCCACAACTGTTACACTCTCAGCTAACCACCACCATCGCTCTGTGACGCACACTTGCGGCTCCCGCAGATGAGGAGGAGGAGGAAGGGAGCGAAGAAGAAGAGGAGGACGGCGAGGCGGAGGGCGGTGCAGGCAAGGCCAGCGCTGCAGGCCACGGCGCAGCCGCAAAAGGAGCCGAACAAAGCGGCGACGACGACGACGACGACGACGACAACGACGAAGACGAAGAAGACGACGATCGATCGGCAGCGTCGGGCGGCGGCAGCCGCGGGCCACCGCAGGGCCAGCGCATCGGCGGCGGCGGCGGATAGCGCAGGGTTCGCGTCCACTGCAGTCGTTGCCATCGCTGCCGTGCATGCGGCGGCGAGGGGGGCGGCTGCGGGGGCGCGTTGAGCGCTGAGATGCGCGGAGCCTGGGGGCTCTGCCTGAGCGCTGCTGCTGCCGCTGCTGCTGCTGTGGGCTACGGCTCGTTGGCGGCCGCGCGTGCGGTGCACCCTGTCTCCTGCGTGGTCCCGTCGAGTGGCGGATGGCGCACGCACGCGTGTGGCGCGTGGGGGGGGGGCATACGCAGCGCTTTGTGTACCTTGAATGCATTACCTGCTTACTTTACGGGCAAAATGTGGCTTCGGGTGTGAGAAGCGGTCTGCGCTGTCCTGGTGTTGTGGCTCCGAGGTCTCGAGCAGTGAGTGCAGATCCAATTTGCATGTGAACAGCATCAGCCGCACAGTAACAGGCGCCAGCTGCACATATTGAGCGGCTGCAAGCAAGCAGCATACTACCATGATCTTGTACCATATGTGAGGCATCCCATCAACTGCCTCACGGAGACAGCACCGCGCGCTTCAAGACCTCGGCTGCACTCAAAACTGACTTTGAGTTTGCAGCGCGCACCATCAGCGCGGGGCAGCGAACAGGCAAAGGTCTCGGCAGCCTCAGTCGGAGCGTTAAGAGTCCTTGTTGCGCACCACCTGTAGGAGCAAAGCCACTAGGAATCATGTCATCGACTCACGCTCATAAGCAGGGTCATCTGCCAGATGCGTCAGCGCAGCACACAGCACCGCTCAACGAAACCTTAAAAAAAAAAAGCTCAGACGAAGACACGAGAGATGGAAGCCCCTGGAAGGAAAGTACTGGCTCTGGGCTTGCTACTCGGCAGCGCTCCAACTGCACAGTCTTTTGCGCCACCACCGCCATGCAGTAGCAGCAGCAGCAGCCAGGCTGCCCATCATCACCTGGCACTTGAACATCAGCACCACAGAGCTGCAGCGCTGACGCTCTACAGCAGCAAAAGGAGGCCTGCTCCTGGTGACGATGACGACTTCGAGGTCATGCCAGTGCGAGGGCCCATGCTGGGGCCTCCGCCACCTCCTCCCCGGTCAGACAGAGGCACTGTGGGCGGCAGAGGCCAGCGCCCCCGACCACAGCAGCAGCAGCTACAGCAAGATGGCGGCAGGCGGTTCGCCAACGAGGTCATCGACAGATCCGGGGATCGGCAAGGGCGGGGCGGAGGAGGCGGTGGCAGGGGCGGAGCGGGCGGCAGGGGAGCCGGCAGCGCCAACGCCGCCGTCAAGGCCTGGCAGAGCGGCGCCGTGCTGCTGCCGCGGGGCGGGCGGGGGGGGGGCGGGGGGCGGCGCGACGCGAACGGCGTCCCGTGGTACCTGCAGGAGGTGCAGGACCAGGGGCTGGACACGCTAGGGGACTACGCCCCCTGGTGGCGTGACAACCGCGACCCCGCCGCCGCCTTCGCCGCGCTGCGCGGCCTCAAAGTGGAGGAGCTCAAGCGGGAGCTCAGCGCGCGCGGCCTGCCGGTGGCGGGGCGCAAGGACGAGCTGCTCGAGCGCCTGCGCGCGGCGCTGGAGCGCCACTCGATGGGTGACGACGGCTTCGTCGCGGCGCCCGTGTGCGCAGAGGCGGACGGCGCGCCGCTGCCCAAGTGCTTCCCCGCCGCGTACGAGGACGTGTACCACGCGCACGGCGCCGCGGGGCACGACGAGAGCGTGCCGCTCGACGCGCCGCGGTGAGGCGTGCGCACGCAGCAGGCTACTTCAACATTTTTCATCTGGTGCGTGCGCGCGCGGCGAAGTGGAGCCGTACTTGCATTTCTGAATACAGTCGCATGAGTCCCATTCGTTTACTCTTCTTTATTGTTCTGTTGGGGGGCTAGCTCTCCGGACCTCGATGGCTCGCGCACCTGTCTATGTTGAAGCAGCGCCTGTAGTGCAGTTGCCTTTCTGAACACAGTCACTTTCTTTTGTAGCTTATTGCTTTCTGAGGAGGCTCGCTCTTTTGACTGAAATGATCAGCTGAATCACTTGCCTCACATTAGCGTCTTCCGTGTTGTGGAGCTGTAGTTGCACTTCTGAACAGTCAGTCCGCTGGAGCAATTCACTCACGATAACCTCACGCACCTGAGCAGCACGGTTATTCGTTTTCCGTTTGCCTGCGGCAGTGCCCCCAGTGAACGCGTGGTGTTCTGTGCGGTGGCGCAGCACTTCAAACCCTCCCCAGACTGCGCCAGAGGCGGCGCGCAGGGTTTAGTTGCGGCAGTTCACACATCTGGTCAGCCACGTTATAATAGTATACTTCACATGCCCAGTGCTCAGAGGCAGCCCTCACACACACTGAGGCGCATCGAGGCGCGCCGCACCGCGAGGGTCAGGGTTCAGGGTCAGGCCCTAACCTTAACACTTACCCTAATCCTGACCCTAACCGGAACAAGGCACGCCGCCGCCGCGCGGTTAGTCAGGGTGTAGGGCTAGGCCCTAACCCTAACCCTACTCCTACCCTACTCGGAATTAGGCACTGCCGCGCGGTTGAGCGGCAGCGCTCCATTGGCGCAGCGGTGCAGCGCAGCTAGCCCTTGAATTTTTTCATCGCGTCAGCGCTCATTTGCTGCAGCTACCTCGCGACCGACGCGGCCTTCCCGCCACACATTGTGTCAATAGTAGGGGCTGCAGCTCAGACAGCGTGCGCGCACACGGGCAACTGTATCGACTAGGGTGCGATGCGCAGCACGTGTAGTCCCGCCCTGTTACCAGGTCAACATCGTGCGCATCGCTGGCTGGTGTTGAGGCCTGCATGACGGCGGCGCTCGGATGCTGCGGCATCGTGGCTGTAGTGCTGCATACGCGTCATAGTGCTGAATGTACAAAGGATTCTGTGGCGCCGTTGCAGGCTGCATTGCGTCGTGCTCTGTCTTCGTCGTATGCTGGCCATTGGCACACGCACTGTCGAAATATGGACCTCACTCATATTCTAGAGTATCATTCGGTGTCAGCACTGATCCGTTGCATGGTACGTGATGACGTACTTGCGACTACATGTTGTTACATTACGGCACCGACATGGCCATATGCTGCGCTGAGCACTGCTCCACCACCGGAGCAAGACCTGAAGTGCACACACACTGCACTGCATGCATTAAATGGAGGTGCTGTGGCTTGTCATGCAGCATGTCTGCACGCTGACAGCTGTACTTAGGTTATGTCTCAGACTTAGCCAGCATGTACCTCTGAGGGCAGACCGCATAGCTCATCATGCAATTTTTGGACAAACAGGTGTGTTGTGGGCTGCAGTAGCGGCCTTATGTTTGTTTTTACTCACAACTCGGAAGCACCCGTACTTCAACAAATTCGCTGATAAACTATGCATACAAGTTCACTAGACATTCAAGGTGGCAATGACTCTCCAGAACGTGCGTTGTGTGCAGTGCCATTCAAGCCCTGCAGGCACACTTTGTGGCAGCTGGACGTGGTGAAGAACAAGAACCTAAAACACTGCAAATGCACTTTATAAATACAGTATACCACATAAATGTATACAGAGGTATAATGATATCATGGTGTTCTGTTCACTTTCTTGACCTGCTGGCAGCAGCGGCCGCCAGATTGTCCTTCAGCATGGTACCTCTCTCCTGCATGTCCTCATGTTCTGGGTAGGCAGCCATGGCACTTGCAACTGCGCTCCGTGCGCCTGCGCAACCCAGCTGTGCGGCCACACAACTGCTCTTGGTCAGAACTATCATAGCGTCAATGGCTGCCTTGACAGTGTCTGTGACAAGTCGCTCGCCCTTGACCTGTTTCAGGAACTCTCGTAACGTGTCTACAACAGCCTCGCACGCACCCGCACGCGCCAGGCAGTCCACGGCTCCTGCGCCGACAGAGCTGCCGCTGCTCGCCAGGCTCTCAATCGACGACAGGCAAAATAAGTGAGCCACTGCGGTCAGGCCCCCCCAATCCTCCGGCAGCGGCAGTGATGCGAGGGCCGCTGGTACGGCCTCGCATTCGCCTGCCTCCCGCAGCCTGACGCACGCGTGCTCGCCGCTCTCTGCAAGTTGAGAGATGGCGCCCACCGCGCTGGTCAGCCCCGCCAGGGGGTGTTCGTCGCACAGATCTGCCCCGGTATACGCTCGCGCCGCCGCCACCACGTGCTCCGCCGCGCCTGCCGCCACCAGCTGTGCTGCGGCGCCGTGCGCCGCGAGACATGACACCGCGTCCAGGGCCAGGGAAGCTTCCGCGCGCGCCAGGGGGATAGCGCGAAGCGCCGCGGTCACCGCAGCGATGGCGCCGGCAGCCAAGAACTTCGCGGTGACGGCGACGCTGCCGTGTACGTCGCTGTCCAGCAGCATGATCAGCGCCGACAGCGACTGCATCTGCACCTCCCAGTCGCAGGCGTGCGCGCCGACGCAGGCGACGACCGCGCACGCGCCGCCTGCGGCGCAGAAGGCCAGCGCCTCGGCGCCGGTCCACGCCCTGGCGAGCGACTCGACGGCATGCAGCACAGCGGCCGCCGTGCCCGGATCGCGGCGGTGGTTCTGCAGCGCGCGCACGAGGACGCCGTCGGCGCGCGCGGCCGTCAGCGAGTCCTTGAACACGACGTGCTCAGAGGCATCTCCGGTGGCGTCTCCAACGCTCGCGGTCACGCCGAGAACCTCCACGATGACGCACGCTCCGCGCAGCTGGATGCCGGAGTCGAGAGCGTGCGCGCGCATCGACGCCACCACTGAGGCGCACAGGCCCGCCGCCTCGAACCTCCGCCAGTTGCGCGCCGACTCGCGCACGAGCTTGCTCGCGGCATGCAGCGCAGCGCCCTGGACACTGGCGACCGCGAGATGCGCCGCCAGCGCGGCGGCTACGGCCTCGCACGCGCCGGCCCTGCCGAGCTCGCGAGCGGCAAAGTCCTGCGTACCGTCGTCTCGGATGATGCGTGCGATGGCGCGCGCGCCCCAGCGCTGCGCGCTGGCGCAGCCGGGAAATGTCTGCATCATCTGCACGACATGAACATGGCATCGCTGCGGTGCGTGCTGCTGGTGCGCTGCCATGGTGGGCCGAGCGCTGCCTCAGGGGGGGGGGTGGCACGTCGCTTCTTGAGGTTGAGCGGCCGTACTGTACTTGTGGGGTCGCCAGGTGCGGCTGGCTCACCACTGCAGTGCGCCTCCTGCTTATGCTGGAGCTCCTCGAGACCCAGGTGATGGAGAAGGCTGCAGATCGCAGAGACAAGTCGCACACGGTGAGCGAGGCAGCGCTCAAGCATCATGGCCGTGTGGGAATGCAGCCTTTGAAAGCACAGTCTGATGTGAGACTAGAAGTTCTGCCACAACAAAAATAGAGGTCGCAAGGTAGCTGGACCAGGATGCTGTGCGAACTGCTTGAAGGGCCGCAGCGACCTCATGACTGCTGTCAGCGCAGCACTCGTTGAGCCTGATGTTATGAAGGTCCAGAGGTACCTTGGGAACGCACTATCAGGCATAGCAGAGCCATCAAGCACTAGAATCACGCAACGACTGGTTTTAAGAGCTGCACATTTGCTGAGGTACACATGCATGTAGCAGCCGTTGACGTCCCTGTCACCCTTCAGGAATGTAGTCACCACATTGATGATGCAGTCAGCTGATGCCGTTGATGTTGCAATCAGCCATAATCACAGCAGACTTCTAGAGAGATTATTCTACAGCTTGCGATTTGAAAATGATCAGCAGACTGGCAGGTATGCCATGCATCTGCAACGCGGGACTCTTTGGAGCAGAGAAGAAAAGTCGACTGCACATGCATGCATCAACCTAAAATTTCAGCATGTACAGTATACCGTCGAACCCGAAACTCCTGCAGATGAGTCCCGCCCGATGAATAACCAGGAAAGCAGCTCCAGGCACGAAGCAGTGCTCTCGTCAGTGCGTGTGCTGATGTGCATCAACAGAATGTGCTTTCAACGCGAGGAGAAGCACGCTGCCGACATTTTGTTTCGGATTAGAAACAGCAACGGCTGCGGACTGCTGCTGGTGGCAAAGTCAACGACGCTGGCGATCCATGCCTTTGTGACAATACAGCCTCTGACCTGGATCTGGGACTGCACCGCTACGCCGGGCAGGCTGAGCCAGCCGGCAACCTGATGATATTTCCCAGAGTTGTGTAATATCTTGGAAGACGTATGTCGACAAGGATCGCTTGGGCTAACTGCTCGCGCACCCGGCGTTCGAGCATTGAGGAGGTCAACAACTCAAACTTCAAGTGCACATGTTGAAGATACAGTTGAAGTTGAAGTTTGCATGGGCGCATGCTGACACTTGCGGAGCGTCCAGCGCTGTGAAGAAGCGCTTGCCCATAAGTAGCGTCCACTGGCGCAGCGCGAGCCATGTACTTCGGCACCCAGGTACCCAGATACCCCAGGAACCGTGTGACTCTGCCAGATGTCTATTCTGCGGCTTGAGTGCAGCATTCCCGAACCCGAGGTTGAGCTGCCGCTGCAGCAGACCTCGATGCGCTTGGAAGGCGCGTACACCTGTTTCATGCCAAAGCACAGGTCACACGGCGCCTGACAGTGTATTGCCATCACACTACTGATACGCCCAGTGGGATAATTGACCAGATCGCTTTCATCAGGCTCATGATACATAAACGTGTTGCCATGCAGGTTGGGGAGTACCCCCGGCAAAGAGACAGAAATCCTAGTTTTATTTTTTTGAAGAAACTGTTCAAAAGCAAAGTTTTTGCACAATGCCCATGTAGGAACTTCAACTTAGGAGTCCCACAACTTAAATAAACCCACCCACAAAGTCATAGTGCGCGGTGGCAGCGGTGCACACGACGTGTCAATTGAGCCCAGTAAGTGCGGGAGGGTCACACGTGGCGTGTAACTGTGGTCTTCCGGGGGTCACTCGCACCTCAACATCAGCTTCTAGTGCTACTTTAGGCTCTATCGCGCTTGACCTTGCTGTTCCTCACAACACGTTGATATGAGCCACACCTCCTCAGGTGCGACAGGGGCTTGGACGCCAGTCAGTAGGTGCCGGTGACACTTGTTTTTGTTTTCGCAATGCGAGTCTGCTGTTGCTCAGCGTGCCATTTCGTCCCCAATCCCAGACGCACTGCAGCATGCTGCGAAGTTCGCTTCGCGTGCACTGCATGCGGAACTCTTTGAGACAAGCTGCGCTGGCATAGCGCCTCAATTGGCTACCTACCCCCAACCCTAGCGCTCGCCTCATCCTCAGGGGCATCATGGCAGCACAGAGACGCAGGCAGCAGCAGCAGCAGCAGCAGCAGCAGCACTCGACACTCATGAAATGTGGCTATTTGCTGCACCCGCTAGACGGTATGTGCCGCGACATCGCAGCCTCTGCTTTTGTGGGCGTTTGGAGCGAACAGGGGCCGCAGCAGCTCTGAGTTTTGCTGCGCATTTGCTGCGCCGATCGCCACTACACGTCTGCGAAATACTAAGGGCTGGTTGCTGCACAAACCACACCCTATTCGAGCATAGAAAAGCTGCCACGCAGTGGCGCAGTGGCAGCTCACACGGCGGTACGTTGCACACGCAGGTAAAAGGGTGCTCCTCTTGCGCAGAGCAGGGGCTGTAAGTCGTGAGCATGAGCAACTTCAAGTTCAACTGCCAGGGGCCGTGTCTGCTAGGGAATCGGCTGGGTGAGACACACGCACCGCCCGGCATAAAATTCAATCGTGTATCAGAACGTAGTCAGTCACCTGCTGTACTTCTTGGTGAGGATGAGACCCCCCCATTCCTGCCCCCTCAACCCCCCCCCCCGCTCCCCCCCCCTTCCCCCTCCCCGCCCTACGAATCTAACACAGAAGAAAGGTGGATGATGCGCCGCCACAGAGCGCGGCGGCCGCGCCATAGAATTTGAAGTTGCACTTGAAGTATCTATCTGAGCGCTGTGCCTCAGGCGTCGTCGCCGTCCACCTTCTCGTACCAAAAGGCGAGGCTGACGAGGACGTAGGTGGTGACGAGCAGCGAGCCCAGCAGCCAGTTGGAGCTGCCCGCCGTCGCGGCGGTCGTCACGATGATAACGCTCAGGAAGTACAGCACGACCTGGGGGGGGACAGCGGGGGCAGGGGGGTACTTATCTTCTGCAAATGCGGTGTCGGTGAGGTATGAGGGGGGGCGCGGGGGGGGGGGATCACGTTATGTTTGCGCAAATGCAGTGGTGGTGTGGTATAAAGGGGGGGGGGGGGTACACATGTTTTCAAAACACTGCTGGGTATGATGTGGTGCTGGGGCCATAGTGCGGTTGGCACGACGATTACGCTCGGGAAGTACAGCACGACCTGGGGGGGGGAGGGGGGGGGGGGGGGTATGTAATGCGCATGCAGATGCGGTGGTGTGGTATGCAACTGTGTGCTGCTGCCGCACCAGTGCGCGGGCGCACCATGTACACGCGGTGCATGCATTACATTCGTATGCATGTGTAGAGAGTGTGCGAGGGCTCGTCAGTGGTTATCTCAGCGAGTCATGGCATCCCTGGCGGCGCCGACTTGGGGGGGCAGTAGTGGGGGTTCTGGTCCTGGAAGCCCTCCCCTAGTTGGCTTGGCGGTCAGTGACCGTTTGATAGTGTAGATAGCGCATGTGTTGCACGTTTGACACAGCGCATGTGTACACGAGTTGCGTTTTTCGTAGGGTTTCCGCCCCTCAAGCGCAAGTAAATAAAGTACAGACTGGACTGGCGTGGTTCTGCGCGATGATGAGCGAGCGCGCTGCTGCTGCGCGGGCACGGTACGCTGAACCGCAACTTCGCATGTGACGCGCGCGGGGTGCAAAGCTCTGCGCCACGGTCACAGCAGACCTGCTCAGTGACGTTACATTACAGTCAACGGATCAGTTTCTCAAGCTGTTAGGCACTTGGTTTGATCTTCATGGCAGTTTGAATGCGGCAACCGGTGTGTACTACCAGGGGACAGTACAGTCAGTGCATCTGTTCTCAGGCGGCTGCTGTGGCCTCCTTGATCTTTGAAGCAGCTGGTAGTGCGGTGTCGTCACCACCAGTGACGTTACAGTCAATGCATCAGTTCCTCTGGCTGCTGCTGTCGCCTCCGCTTGATCTTCTAAGCCGTTCATTCTAAATGCAGCGTGAATGGAGAGGCCCCTCGCCCCTTTCACGGGGAAAGCGAGCTTCATATTGCAGTCTATATAGTGCTTCTCGGGCTGCTGCTGTGCACTTCGCTTGAACCTCCGAAGCAGTTCAAAACGCCCGCACTCCACTGGTGCGTACTACTACTAGCAGCAGAGGCAGCGTGGCAAGCTTCATGTCGCAGTGTATGAAGCACCTCTTGCGCTGCCTGCTGCGCACTTCGCATAACTTCCGAAACACTTCAAAAATGCGGTGAACTCACCGATGCGGACCAGCAGAGGCTGAGGGTTAGGGTTTGGGTCATAGCAAGCTGAGAAAGCCCGTTGAGAGAGCGCCCCTTACCTCTTCCACGGGGAAGGCGAGCGTCATGTCCTGGCCCATCGCCCAGCCGGCGAGCACCACGATGGGCGTGACGAGCATCGATATCTGCAGCGCCAGCAGGCAAGCAAGCAGTCCGATGGCGAGGCCACGTCACAGCATCGGTGAAGGTATACGCAGCAGCTCTGCTGCCGTTGAATTGAAGTACACGAGTGGCGTGCGGGTTTTGTGACGTGCGTCGATATCTGCACCACAGACGCGTGAAAAGCAAGCAGACTGATGGGGGGGTTCAACGGCGGATGGCACACGCAACAGCACTGCTGCGGCGGAGCTGACGTACACGGCGAGCACACCACGATGCGCGTCATCAGACATCGATATCTGCGCAGTGCCAGCGCGCGAGCATGCCGATGGTGAGGCTACATTACAGTTACAGCGTCGGTGAAAGTATACGCAGCAGCGCCGCTGCGATTCGTGCGCGAGCAGTCCATCGGTGAGGACGCATGACAGCGTTTTGTGTAAGTACACGCAGCAGCACCCGGTTCGCGCATGCGAGGTGAGGCCACATGACATTGTCAAGTGCGAGTGTACGCAGCAGCATTGCTGCCATTGAGGTGAAGCACACGGGGTGGCGCGGGCTTGCGATGAGCACCGATATCTGCAGTGCCAGCGCGCATCGACAATTTGCATCCCCTTTATCAATGATGATAGCACCTCTGCGCTGTTTGAAGGCATCAGGACAAATACTAGCGCGGCTTTCTCTTCATGTTGAGTGAGTGGGTCTGCACAAGCCTCCCAGCGTGAGGCATCGTCTGAAGATTGCATGGGGAGTGTTTCCAAGGCGTCTTGACCAGCCCAGCAGTCCAACAGAGAAGTTGCATGTAAGCCTAACCCTGACCCTACCCCTGACTTGGTGAAATTACACGCAAAACAGCGCTGCTGCGACTGCGTTGAAGTCCAGTACACCAGTGGCGCGCGTCTTTTTTTCCATGCTGAGCAAGCCTCAACGACAACCGCTCACAAGGGTGCAGGACGCGAGCGAGGCTTGGCCGGCAGGCATGTGCGCACACGACAAGACCATTGCACTGAGGCGCCAAGTACGCGCAACGGCAACGGCAACGGCGCCAGCGGCACGGACCGCGATTGCGCGAGCGCGACTGTTGCGAGCGGTCCTTATGACTATGAGCGAGCGCAATTACGAAGTACTGTCATTATTATGCCAAGTTAGTATCAGCATGAGTACAAGCAAGGGCGACGGCGCCGGCGACGCGGCCTGCAATGTCGCGAGCGTAAGAGTTGAAAATTGGTGTCGAAGTAAATGTTGAAGTTGCTGAGCGTCGCCGATGCGCACCTGCGTCGCGGAGCCGACCGCCACGCCCATAGCGAGCTCCATCTTGTCCTTCATCGCGACGGTCACCGCGGTCACGTGCTCCACCGCGTTGCCGATGATGGGCAGGAGGATGAGACCCTGCGGCAGCGCTCAGCACACGAGGCACGCATGTGTGTCAGGGTGACGTTTTTTTCAAGGGCAGTGCGAGAGGCGGAGCATTGCTGCAGGCTGCGCGATGAATCAAGACTTCTTTCGCCAGACTTCGTATATTTCACAGCTGGGATGAGACGAGTCATTTGCTGCTCGTTGCGCGCACGCGTACGCGCGCTCGCACGCGGATGCAAGTACGGTACGAGCGCTCGGGCATGTTTTCTCCACGGTGTTGCCGATGATGGGCAGGAGGTCAGACCCCCCCGCGGCAGCGCTCTGCACGTGCGCGCGCAAGGTGGACGCTTTTTCCAGGGGCAGCGTGCGCGGCGCAGCGTTGCTGCGGACTGCACGACACATTGAGACCTTCTGCCGTAGTTTACAACACAGAACACGCGGCGGTGACAGACGCGGCGAGATCGGTCAGGACGCGGTCGAAAACACGCCAGAGCGCACATCAAAAAACGTATACGATGAGGCACATGCATGGAGCCAACTGCCACATAGGCGCTGTCGCTGCGTGTGCCTGCGGCAGCGCTCGGCGCACGGGGGGGCGCGCGCGCGCGTGTCAGGGGGACGCTTTTTCCAGGGCAGCGCGCGCATGCGCCGTCTCGCAGCGGAGCGTCGCTGCGGGCTGCACGGCGACTGATACCTTCCGCAATAGCTCAGTATGTCACACAGCGGTGACAGGCGCTTGGAAGTTGGTCAGGACGTGTCAAGGGGACGCTTCTGTTCTAGGGCAGCGCGCGCGTGCGCCGTCTCGCGGCGGACCGTTGCTGCGGACTGCACGACAAATCAAGACCTTTTGCCATACTTGAGAGCACAGAACACACGGTGGTGACGCAGACGCAGTCTGCCGCTAAAGCCACATACCGAGTGAAGCCTGCAGCGGCCACGCACGCCGGCGCCTGTGCAACTTCAACGTCAACCAGCAAAAGCGCTCACCACAAAGGTCTTGCTCAGGTGCGCCTGCTCTGTGAAGCCGTCGATCGAGTCCACCAGTAGCTCCGAGGGGGTAGTCAAACTTCAACTTCAGCTACTTCAGCATACTCCTGACCCCAACCTTAACCAGCAGGTCTGCTAACCAGCAGGTCCGACCCGCGAGCGTCAACTTACACTTCAACTTCAAGTGGCAGCACTCACAAAGGTCTTGCTGAGAGCCTGTTCGGTGAAGCCGTCGATCGAGTCCACCAGTAGCTCCGAGAGGTACGTAGGCAAACTTCCACTTCAGCTATACCCTGACCTACCCCTAGCTCTAAAGCACTCACCACAAAGGTCTTGCTGAGGTGCGCCTGCTCGGTGAAGCCGTCAATCGAGTCCACCAGTAGCTCGGAAAGGTATGCCACTGCGAGCGTCACGGTGAGCAGGCCGATGCACGCGCCTGGCATGGACAGCTCCGACCGCACCTCGTCCTGTACACCAGCGTGCACAATGATACATGTGGTGGGATTGATGCGGCATACCGCATGTAGTCAACAATGCACGTATATGAATTGATGCTGCATATCAGCACGCCCAACCAGTCATGTGCTTTCGGAGGAGTTGATGGATAGTCCAGCGTATAGAGTGCGTATACATGCATACGCAGCGCACGCCATTGGCAGCTGCACCTCGTCCTGCACACCAGCACGAGCATCGATACACGTGGTAAGAGCGATGCAACACGTCAGCACGCCCAAGAGTCCACGTGCTGCGAAGTGGTTGATTGATGCTGCACAGCAGTATACCCAACAGTCCGTGTACAGTACGTGCATTTGAATTGATGCTGCATATCAGCACGCCCAACGATGCGTTCAGTTGATGGAACTTCCAGCGCATAGAGTGCTTGTATGCAGCACACGCCTGGCATGGACAGCTCCGTTCGCACCTCGTCCTGTATACCAGCGTGCGCAATGATACACGTGGTGGGATTGATGCGGCATACCAGCATGTAGCCAACATCATTTGAATTGATGCTGCGTATCAGCACGCCCAATCAGTCATGTGCTTCGGAGGAGTCGATTGATACTCCAGCGTATAGAGTGCGTTTATGCATACGCAGCGCACGCCATTGGCAGCTGCACCTCGTCCTGCGCACCAGCATGCGCAATGATACCTGTGGTTGCATTGATGCTGCATACCAGCACGCCCAATCACTTGAACTGATGCTGCATATCAAGTAGTTGATGGTTACGCCAGTGTATAGTGTATAGAGGGCTTGTATGCATATGCACGCGCCTGGCATGGACAGCTCCGTCCGCACCTCCTTCCGCACGCCAGCATACCAGACAACAAAACATGTACGCATTTGATTCTTTGACGTATAGGAATATCATCAGTATCTGCTGGTATGTATGCGGCCGTCATGAGCAGCTCTGTCTCAACTTCCACCTCCACACCGCACATCAACGATCATGTAAGCGCCTGGGGGCCACCCAGCACGGCACATTCGCTGGCGCACCCTGCGGAACGCGGACACTAGGACGGCAAGGTGCTTCTTGCAGTAAGCTTCTTCAAGTAAGTGACTCTCCTTGGCGGGGCAGCGCTCACCTCGTCGCCGCAGAAGTGGTGGGGGTGCGTTGTCAGCCAAAACAATACGAGCTGAGGTAGATGCGCTACTTCAAGTAAGCGACTCTCCTTGGCGGGGCAGCGCACCTCATCGCCGTAGAGGTGGGCGTGCATTCCAGTGGAAAACACACAAGTTGAGGTAGATGCGTTACTTTGAATGTGTAGCCCTCCCTGGCAGGGCAGCGCTCACCTCGTCATCGCAGAGGTGGTGTGGGAGTGCGTCATCAGTGGAAAACATCAGTTGAGGTAGATGCACTACTTCAAGTGAGTGACTCTCCTTGGCATGGCAGCGCTCTCACCTCGTCGCCGTAGAGGTGGGAGTGCGTCTTCAGCTGGAATAACATGAGTTGAGGTAAATGCGCTACTTCAAGTGAGTGACTCTCCTCGGCACAGCAGCGCTCACCTCGTCGCCGTAGAGGTGGGAGTGCGTCTTCAGCTGGAAGAACATGAGCTGGACGTACATGAACAGCAGGCAGATGCCCGCAAAGCGCGAGATCAGCAGCACGTTGCCGTCCTCCTGCAGCGTACGATACGTTTTAAGAAGACGCCATGAGCTGAGAGTGACTTGAATGGTAGTGTATTTCTGTAAGAGTGGTTTGCATACATTTCAAGAGAAGCCATGAGCAACGCAAGAGTGGTTTGCATATGTTTCAAAAGAAGTCATGAGCTGAGAGTGTTTTGCATGTATGTCAGGTGCAACAAAACCACACTAGCGATGTCAAACTATACTGAGTACTGTGTCTATGCGTCAAATCTGTACATTTTGAAACCACCATGTCTTTCAATAATGAAGCACATGTGAAGCGCGAGATCAGCAGCACGTTGCCGTCCTCCTGCACCGCATGCACAGCGAAGACGTCACGCGCTGAGAGCGATTTCATATGGAAGCGAATCAAAGATCGTAGAGCTCTAGGTGGCAAGGTGTGGTTCCATGTATATGTCAGATGCACCGAAATCATACTGGTGCTGTCGAACTATACTGGTACTGCGTTCACGTGTCCAATCTGCACATTTTGCCCGCAAAAAGCGAGATCAGGAGCACGTTGCCGTCCTCCTGTGGCGCACACGCATCAAAGAAGTCATGAGCTGAGAGCAATCGCCATGTACGTCAAATGCATCAAAACTATACTAGTACCGTAATAGTATACCAGTGCTGCGTCCGTGTCAACTCTGTGCATTTAAAACTACAATCTCTTTCAGTGGCAGAGCACATGTGAAGCGCGATTCCAAAGACTACCCCCGCATTCTCCACACAGCTCAGAAATGTGATGGGTTTGTGGAACGGGCCGGGAGCCGTGCCGAGACGAGCTGCCGCTGCCACAGCAGCGCTCAGGCGGACCCACGCGCTAACCGCACAGCAGTTCCGCACATTGCGACAACACGACGGGGGCCGTGAAGGAGACGTGCAACAGGGGAGCGCGTTGTGAAAAGACTCAATTGCTTGAGGGCCATGCTGAGACGCGCTGCCGCTGCCACAGCAGCGCTCAGGCGGACCCATCCACGCACTATTTGCACAGCAGTTCCACACATTGCAACGACACGACGGGGGTCGTGAGGGAGATTGCAACAGGGCAGCGCTGTGAAATGATTTTTCCTGTTATTGTTGCTAAAATGATTATGACTTAGTGCTGATAGTTTTTGGAAACGAATCAAAAGATCGTAGAGCTCTAGGTGACAAGGTGTGGTTAGCCGCTAGTGCCTTCCACTGATCGCCGCTGCTGCAGCAATTGGCCACGAGTCAACATATATTATTATTAATGAGAATACTTCCATTGGAGTTCAAATAGGTTCTTGCTGAGGGGCGTGCCGAGCCGTGCCACCGTCACAGCAGCGCTCAGATGGAGGACTCACGTGGCTCTGCGCTAGCGGCGTCGGCAGCACGAGCGCCAGCGACGAGAGGAGCAGCAGGGACATGTTGGCGACCGCGCTGCACACGCAGAGAGAGATGTGCAGAGGGGAAAAAAAGGGGAGGGAATTAGTGTTGAGCCCCGCGTTTTAGGCAATGCGTTGTTTACATTTCGTACGACGTTGAAAGACATGATGGCAACCGCGCTGCGCACGCGGAGCGGGGAGACGGGAGGGAGTTATGTATTGCACGCTGCGCTTTCATGAGATGCGTAATTGACGATGCCCCACAAAGCTTGAGACACGGCGCTGCACATGTCTGGGGTGGGAGGGTGGGGGGGAGGGGGGGAGGAGTTGGTGGTGAGCGCCGTGCGTTCATGCTATTTGTACTTCACGATTTCGTACACGTCCGAAGACATTGTGGCGACCGCGTTGCACACGCAGAAAGAGATGTGCGAAGGGGAGACGGGAGGGGGGGGGGGGGGGAGGGGGGTTGCTGAGCGCTGAGCAGCAGGGACATGGGAGGTTGGCCACTGCGCTATGCATGCAGCGGCATGCAGGGGGCACGGGGGGCAGTCTCGGCAAGCTCTTGCCTACCAGCGTGTTGTGCGTCGCCTGCTGAAGTTGAAGCAGACTCAAAGCTATATACCTGAAACACTTCCAAAGAAGATTATGATCTCACACATGTGTACATAATCCAGGCAGAAGTTTGGTCTGACAGTGGGCGGTGCGCCTACTGCTGAAGTTGAAGCTGTAGTTGAAGTGACATAATTATACACGGACAACGCGCGGAGTCCCACCTGGTGGAGTTGAAGCGCTGCTCCTTGTAGCGCAGCCCGCCGAAGAAGAAGCAGCAGCCCAGCACGAGGAGCATGTTGGAGAAGACGGAGCCCATGAGCGAAGCCTGCACGACGCGGATCTGGCCCGCGTGGAGCGCCTGTAGTGCCACCACCACTTCCTGCAGGCACAAACGGGGGGGGGGGGGGCATTTGGATGGTATTGCTTTAGAAGACGGAGCCCATGAGCGAGGCCTGCACGACGCGGATCTGGTCCGCATGGAGCGCCTGGAGGGCGACTACCACTTCCTCAAGTCGCAAATCAGGATGCGAATTTGGTGTATTGAGGATGTGACGTGGTGTCAAACAAAATTCTTTGCACACAGAACAGTAAGCCCAACATCCCTCAAAGAATACAACTTGCGGATCGCTTTTAAAATGTGGTAAATGGCGGATCTGGCCCGCGTGGAGCGCCTGTAGCGCCACCACAACTTCCTGCAAGCACAAGCGGGGGGGGGGGGGGGGGGGGGGGGGAGGGGGGCATTTGGATGAAACTCAACATCCCTCAAAGGTCACATGCATTTCGCTGATCGCTTCTGAGCTCTTGTAATTACATGTACATACCTTGTTGAGAAAAGTTGACTGCAATGCGCTCGGTACAGGTCACGTACCGAAGTAGCGCGCATGCAAAGCGTTCAATGCACAGAATTTGGGCTGCGTGCAGCGCGCCTGCAGGGCAACCACAGCTAGTTGTGCAACTGCCTGCCAGCACACACAAGGGGCGCCCCAGACGTGCTGAAGGCAGTGCACTGTGAGTCGTTGATTGGCACGTCACCTACTGAAGTGGTGCAAGTTGGTGCGCGTTCAGCTTGGGCGTGATTGCGTGAAAGACGTCGTGGCGCTTTAAATGTGAACTTCATGTTGCAACTTTACACATTTTTTTTGCAGGTTTCAAAGAAAAAGCTCACATTTGAAGCTGGGCGACTGCGCCAGCGCGCTACGCGTCGTCGCTTTGCACAACGTCCGCGCATCTCTTTTTGCACTGCGAGGCGCGCCACTATGTGGCATTGTCAGGGCCGCCACACGGTCTGCCGCCATGCTCTGCACGAGACACTGCGCCGCCGCTACGATCAAACAGCGCCGCATCGGCCTTTCCGAGGACTCGCCGCCGCATCACTGAGCGTGAACATCGATGACGATGGTCTGATGTGTGCATCGCAACCTCTGACAGCGCCGCATGGGCCCTTTCTACTCACCACCGCGTTGCCGAACATATGGAACTACCTCTATGAAACTACCTCTACGCGACTGCGCCGGTGCAACTGATATGAGAGCGCCACATTAGACTCACTACCGCATTGCCGAACGTGGCGTTGATGGGGCCGCCGACGGTCTGGTTGGTGTGCATCGCCACCTCTAACAGCGCCGCATCGGCCCTTCCAACTCACCACAGCATTGCCGAGGTATTAAAGTACCTCTACGCGACTGCGCAGGTGCACTTGATTTGAGAGCGCAGCTTCAGCCCTGTCGAGGACTTGCCACCGCGCTGCCAAACGTTGCGTTGATGAGATCGCCGATAGTCTGGTTGGAGCGCATCGCAGCCTCAGACCGCAACGCATCGGCCATTACGTCCTCAGGACTCACCACCGCGTTGCCGCACGTGATGCTGATGACGATGGTCTGATTGGCGTGCATGGCAACCTCAGACCGCAACGCATCGGCCAGTACGAGGACTCACCACCGCGTTGCCGAACGTCGCGTTGATGAGGCCGCCGATGGTCTGATTCGTGTGCATGGCGACCTCCTCCGTGAACTCGCCGAGGAGGCTCGCGAGCGGCATCATCGCCAGGAAGTTGAGCACGAACACCGCCGTGTCGCCCCACCCCAGGAAGTGCGACGCGACCGCCAGCGGCACGAGGACCAGCATGACGTTCAGCTTCTTGCTCCTGCGCGCGCGCGCGTAGAGGGGCGGGGACATGTCATACATCACACAAGCACGCCATCAGTGAGCGTCACCCGCCATGCACTTCAACATGCGGTTGCAGTTTAACATGCGGTCGCACTTCAGCATGCGGTCACGTGTTGAAGTACGCGTCGCGCACGCGCGAACAGCAGGCTTGTTATGAACGACGCGTTGCGTTGCAAACGATCGATATAACCGATGATAATGCCGTTCGTTTGAAACGATCGATACAAACGAGCCGGATATCCACTATCGTCGAACGGTGCACGGGACACGGGGATACGGAGACACGGGGATCCGAGGGCAGCGGCCTCCGTGGCGCACACTTCGCGCGATACATACCAGCCCCCGACATGTTACACCACATGTACATGCTTACCCTCGGCTCTGGCGCATGGCGTGCATGCAGGCCCGCGTGCGCGTGCGGCAGGCCGGCAGTAGTTCAACTCAGCGCTGTAATACATACTCCTGTGATGGCATAGGTAGGTAGGTATGGGTACACCCAGGTATGGGTATGGCATAGATTTGATGTTTTCCTGTGGCAGGGGCTGACTGCCCCTGGTGGGAGGTCGTGCCGATGGCCTAAGTGCTGTGACTACTGTAACTGCCACCTGGCCTCTCCATGCGACATGCCGCAGGCAGGGCGCGCGCGTGCCTCAGCATACGTGTGCGCTTACGGCCACCACGTGTGCATGGGTCTGCAGTGTGTGCTGTTAACGCGCAAGCGCGTCAACGCACGTCTGCGGCATGCACTGTCTACGTGCCAGCGCGAATGTCGCGTACGCATGCCGCCTCATCCAAAACACTCTCACAATCATGAAGCATCCAAAAACTCACAGTATTTGAAGCATCCCAAAACCTACTCTTTCATGCAGCATCGAAAGCTTGACACCATCATGAAGCATCCAGCAACGCACACTATCATGTGGCCGACTTTCACCAGACCGCCGGCGGCGGCGAACGACGAGCTCCCACGGGACCCACACTATAGTTCGTGCCAGCTCTCTTGCTCGACGTGCACTGGCAGAATACGGGAGACTGACAGTGTCATGCGGCAGACTGCGCAAGGACGTTGGCAGGGAACGAGAAGCATCCCACAACTTACAATACCACGAAGCATCCAAAAACTTCAGTACACTACCATGGATCATCCACAATGCCTACATTACCATGAAGAATCCGAAAGCTCACAGTGTCTGAAGCATCCAAAAACCTAGACCATGTACACTTTCATGAAGCGTCCAAAGCTTGACACCATCATGAAACATTCAAAAACTCACACTATCATGTGGCCGACTTTTGCCAGATCGCCGCCAGCGGTATACGGCTCCACCTCCTCCTCCGCGCCCCCGCCCCCCTCCTCCACGTTCTCCAGCGACTGGTAGCCCTTGCCGCCGTCGCCGGTGAGGCTGCCGCCGCGGCCGCTGTGATATGCCAATACAGGAAAGCAGATGTTGGCATGAGAGAAGAGCGGCGGTTGGACTCATGTTGCAATTGAAGTTGGTGTATCATTTGAGGTTGCATCTGCCTCCACGTTCTCCAGCGACTGGTAGCCCTTGCCGCCATCGCCAGTGAGGCTGCCGCCGCGGCCGCTGTGGAACACGCCAGTACAAGGAAATCATGTTGACATGAGGGACGAGCAGCGGTTGGACTTGAGTCATGTCGCAATTGAAGTTGGTGTATCATTTGAGGTTGCGTCTGCCTCCTCCACGTTCTCCAACGACTGGTAAGCCTTGGCGCCATCAGTGAGGCTGCCGCCGCGGCCGCTGTGAGACATGCTGATGAACGAGCAACATGTGTGTTGATACTGATGCAAAGCGATTGATGCACGAGATAGAAGCAGTTGGGCTTCGGTTACTTCAGAGAGATGAAGTTGGAATTTCACTTGACGTTTTATCTGCCCATCTTGTCGTCCGTCTAGCATGGAAGTCGGCGCAGCCACTGCACGGACACCGAGCTGCCACCGAGCAATGCCAGCATGTAGCATGACAAGTTGAAGTCTCATGCAGGCGGTAACATCAGCGATGGCGGGGCGGCACTTGAAGTCTAATGCATTTGAAGCTTTGCCTGGCACAAGTGCGCCGCGCAGCGAGGATTGCACGTGTAGCGTCATCGTGTAGGCTATGCCCTACGCCTCAGCGAGTTGAAGGCAGCGTTGAACGGTGAATGGCTCCTCATACAAATGTCCCATGTAGGCAGTGCGCGCTGCGTTTCAAGGTGCTTCTGCGCAAATTTGGCTGGCCCCGAGGCACGCCTCATTCATGCATCGTTCCTCAGCGCGAATGGCGCTTCAACTCTAGAGCTCGCTGCTGCAAACGCCGCACAACGCTTGTCAGCGCTCGCATGGCGCGCGCGTGCGCACCGCCGGCACGCGCCTGCGCGCGGCACAACGTCGCGACGCGGCAGCGCTCCGCGGCCTCGACACCCGACAGGCGCGCGCGCTGGGCGTCAACTTCCACGTCGTTTGAGATTTGTTTTGTGAATAAAACGCATGTTCACCTTGCATCCTTGAAGTTCTTTATACATCAAGCTTTAAGAAGTGGGGCCGGCGGCGCCGAACGCATTTCCGGGCGCTGCTTTGCGGTCTCAGTGTTCAGTGTTGGTAGGATTATGATCAGTGGCGGGTGGTGGTTAAAATTGGACCGCATTATACTTGGTACTTGGCCATCGGGAGTTGTTAAGAGCGTTGGTGCTCAGTGTTGGTAAGGTTATGATCAGTGACGGGTGGTAGTTTACATGATCGACGTTGGCCACTTAGCGGTCGTACACACGTCGCAGCTGGTGTGGGCTGTCGCCTTAAAACACTGTTGAGCTGAAAGTCCTGCAACCCAATTCACCAGGAGGCGATGATGCGCTTGTTGTCTTGGAGTGCCGCTATTCCTGCAAGTGCTATGACAGTTTTACTTGCATGAAAACCACCTGTGGCTGCAGCTCTCATCGGCCATACCCATGCCGGTTTACATGTGGGCTGATCATCCCAAAGATCTCAGGTAGCAGTGGCACAAGACTGAGCACGGTATGCAGATGGCACGCATCGAGTTGCAGTTTGCGCGGACAAACTATCTGCTGTACTTTATTACTTTGGAGTCTATGGTTTAAAAACTTTCGAATTTCAATGCAAATAGCAGGGGGGCTCGTTTACCTGCTGTTTTTGCGTAAACTTCGCAGCAGCTTGGTCGCTGCAAAGGCCGTCACCATGGAGGAGCCCATTCCATTGCCACCATTGGAACTAGAGCTGGCAGCAGCAGCAGAAGCAGTACAATATTTACAAATGAAGCTCCGCGATTGTTGGTGCAGCGGCACGCTCATGTGAGATGCAAGATCGGCAGGAGATGTTCGAATGTGTCTTCGAATCAATGCCGACAGCACAGGTGCCACTTGCAGTACCAGACGGTAGCTATATCAGCAACACTACACAGACTACACAGTTCAGGCGCAATAAAACAACGCTGTGGGCGAGGCGAATCTTCTCGAGGACCCCGACCTTAGCAAAGCAACACAGTAGCAAAACCCGCGATACAATTGCGCCTGCGAGGCAGTTGAATGCTGAGTGATTGCAATTGGTGTCATGATACCGCATGGCTTGTCACCTGCGCGGGTCGTCGTCGACCGAGTGTGCCATCCTGAGGGCTCGCGCTGCTATAGACCCCTGGCTGCTGCTTGGCTCAGGTAAGCTCTGCAGTCTGGCCACCACCTTCGCCTGCTTGGCCTGCGCCGCTGCTGTTTCAGCCATATTATCAGCGCCGCCTTGATGCAAAGGCTCTTAGTAGCTTTCGCTTAGGATTTTCTCGCTTTTTTTCAGCCGGGTGACCCCCAGAAGGTTGCCACCGACAGATGTTCTGCAGGCGGAGCTACGCTCTGGATGTTGGTTGGTTTGTGTTGGCGGTGGCTGGCGCGAGCGAGCTGCAACCAAACTATCAACACGTCTTAAGAAAGAAACAGAGATTCACACATCGGAAGTTGAAAAGTTGAAGTTGAGGACTGGTGCGACTAGTAGGACCCTGAGATCAATCAAGGCAATGTCTGGCATCTTTCGCTGCTGCGAGGTCGTCTTTCGGTCTGGTGCTGGAAACTAAGGCAGGTCGTAATCGTACACGCACATTGATGCACAACTTATGCGATCTTCCACAAAACTTTCTACTCCACCCAGTATGTTCACATCGTGAAGCTTTCTGCCGCTTGCGTGACGCGCTTCCTCGAGAGTGCGATGACTGAGTTCCTGGTGTGCGATGATCCATATTGTGTGGCGTGCGGTCCGCAGAAAAAGGCCTCTGCTCGTAGCTTCGTTGGTGGCTCGCATGCCAGCACAGCTGCGCGATTGCTCAAGCAAGACACATACAAGTTTGAAAGCAATGCCTTACAGCAAGAGTATGGTACTGACTGGTTGCTGGCACTGCAGCCAACGACAGGCGAATGCAGGCGGGCCTTGCAGCGATGGCGCTGGTGGTGGCAGCAGGAAGGCTGCAGCACGCGCGTGCTCTGTCTACGCTGGCGGTCGTTGGTGGCGGAGCTGCGGGCTACTTCGGAGCCATCGAAGCAGCAGTGGCGGGGGGGCAGAGCCTGCAAGTCGTCATCCTTGAGGCAAGCATTGCTTGTGTGCTCACACCACTGCTGGCAACTGCAGCGCATTAGCATCTCTTCTTGAGACGCCCAACCGCAAACGCAAGCGCTGCTGTATGCGCCGCCCCATCAGCGCAAAGCAGCTTGCGGAACCCCAACCACTGTTTGCAACTGCAGCGTAAGAGCAAATCCGCGCGCTCCGCCACACCGCAAGCGCAAGCGCTGCATGTGCTGTCCCACCGACACAAGGCAGCTTGCGGACCCGCAAGAAAGCGCACTGATTGTGCGTTGGCGGAACCCGAACTGCATGTGTGGGACCGCTCATGTGACGTTTGTGGTTCTGCGCTGCTGCGACTCAAGTGGACAGGCTCCACTGCGGCCGGTGTTGCGCTGATCCAGGCGTGCCTACCTGTCCAGTCACGTTGTAGCGCGGCGCCATGAACCGCAATGCATCGCCATATTGCTTTGTCCGGTTGCGTCAAGTTTCAACGCTTCAAGCACTGCAATACAGCACCATGCGCTTCCTCAGCTGCGTCCGTCAGCAGCACGCCAAGGATCACTGTTATTGTGCGGCAGTGCTCGCGCTCATGCCCAGTCATGCGGCGTTGTGAGTCACCAAAGCGGCGGAGTGCGCAGCTCCGCACCGCTGGCCGCTGCGCATAGCGGCGCCAAACCCAATGCGGCAGTCTTCTGCAGGCAGTGGCGACGGCTATTGCAGCAGTGCATGAACTACTGCGACCATAGACGGGGCTGCTGCATGCAATCCGCTGAAAGGCAGCGAAAGCGCGTGCCTTCATGATCACTACATGCGGACGACTGCTTCACCAGGGGTACGCTGGTCGCAATGCGCTGCTGCCTCAGGCAGGCCCGGCGCCGCTGCGCAAGGTGAAGATCAGCGGCGGCGGCAGATGCAACGTGAGTGCCGCGCCACGCGCTTATAAACCACCTACTGGCTGACACATACGCTTTCTGCGGATGTCTTAGAAGTATACGTTTAAGCGATGGCTTTTGGACACCGACTTTTCTTGTGGCCGCAGCGCGACGCTCAGCAGCGGCGGCTGTCGCGCTCGTCTGTAACAAACTTCTTCTTGAAGTATGCACTTGAAGTACGGACTTGGCAGGCGCAGCGCGCGCACCACCAACACTGCAGCACTCTGCTGCGAACCTTGCAGGCGGCTCAGGAAGTGTTGTCAGCACTCGCACTGCTCACACACATCGCCGATACCATATTGATGGCATCACTTGGCACTGTACGAGCGCTGTGTCTGCTCGTGCTCGTCGCTGAGCACTGCGCGCACCTGGCCAATGCCACAGCGGGTACATGATGCTCGTGGATGCGATCGTCAATTGAGCTTTGAGACACATTGTGCCACAAGGGTACATGAGACTCTGGGAGCAACTTGACGTGTGCATCGACCTGGGTTTTTTCATCTCCTGAACTCTGAACTCTGCTGTGCCGCTGCCGGTCGTGACTGATCGCGCTGGCTGCGTCTGCCGTGTGGTGCCTGCTCTGCATGCGTGCAGGTGATGCACGACGAGAGCAAGGTGAGAAACAGGGTTGAAGTAGGGTTTCAGAAGCGCTTGAAGTGTGTCCAGCGGCACGTCGCACACACTTCAGGCGCTGGGCGCTGCATGGTGGGCACTGCAAGCTCACACCGCGCAGTATGCAGTTGGAAGTTGCATGTGAACTTGCCAGGCGGTGCTCAGCGATGGCGTGCGCGCACATTGCCGTCCCATCAGCTCTTGAGCCTACGTATACAAAGCTGCAAAAGGTTGTCGCGCCTAGCTGAACTTGCATTCGAACCTGCTGTCGCGCTCCATCAGCTGTTTAGCCTACGTGAAAGCCGCAAGTTGCACTTGAATTTGAACTTGCATTTGAGATCTACGTCGCGCAGCACCCACATCGTCATGACCTCTGCCACCTGTCGATCTGGAGCGAGTAGCCGCCCTGTGCTTCATTGTGCGCCCAGGTGCTGTCGATGCAACGCATCTCGGTACCTGTTGTTGTCGATGCAACGCATCGGCGTCGGACTCCCCGGCCGCTTGCTACGTGCGCCAAACGCTGCACGCCGCTGCGCCCCCCCCCCCCGCCCCGCTGACTGACGCGCCATCCTCACTCAGGTCTTGACGCACAAACTTCAACTTGCTCGCTCCGATGTCCGGCCGACTCCCTGCTGTGACTCTCCCTTGGCGTCGGATGCCCTGGTTGCTTTCGACGCGCTCCACAATGCTGCATCCCCCCCCCCCCTCCCGCCCACTGTCTGACGCTCCACCCTGGTTCGCTGTTGACGTACCGCGTGCCAAACTTCAACTTCAATGTACGACGCGCCAGCCGGCGCGCGAGATCGCGCAGGGCTACCCGCGCGGCAGCAGGCAGCTGCTGGGGCCCCTGAGCGCTGCCTTCGGGCCGCGCGACGCGGCGGCGTGGTTCCGCGAGCGGGGCGTCAACCTCAAGACGGAGGCCGACGGCCGCATGTTCCCCGTGACGGACTCGAGCCAGACGGTCATTGACTGCCTCGCGGCGGCGGCGCGCGCGGCGGGCGTCAGGTGCGCTTCTACGAGCCCACTAATAGCGCTCGCTCGAGAGAGCCACCCAGAAAGTGCCACAATGGTTGGTTGGCAGCCAGACGGTCATTGACTGCCTCGGGGGGGCGGCGCGCGCGGCGCGCGTCAGGTGCGCTACAACTCCATTACTGCTGGTGCAATCAGAAAGTGCGGCGCGGGGAACCACGTGCCGAGAGAGCCGCTCAGAATGGCGTTTTTGTTGCAGCCGGGCCGTCATTGGCATGCCTGGCGGCGTCGGCGGCGCGCACGGCACGGCGACGCCCTGTGGGTGGTGATGCGCCGCTGCACGTGCTGCGTCGAGGGGTAGGCACGTATGCTGTCGCTGTAGAGGGCTGCGGGCGGAGAGCGCGATGCGGCCAGTTCGCCAGCGGAGCGCTGGCGAGTGCGCAGAAACGGTAGTTGAAGGCTGCGTGGTGACGCTCCACTGGACATGGTGCTGACCCGAGGATCACGCTGCGGAAAAATGCGGCGAGACGGCGCCATTCAGAAAGTGCGGTCACCATTCACAGCCGGACCATCTTTCAATTTACTTCATGGCGGCGTCACGGCGGCACAGGGGTGACGCGCGCAGTGCTCAGGGTTAGAGTCTGAGTTAGGGTCAGAGCGTCTGACTGAAGTACGCCGCGACCAGACTGTGTGAGCGTGCAAGCAAACTCATAAGCGGAGCGCTGACGAGTATTCAAGGGTTTAGGGTCAGGGTTAGGGGTAGGATTAGGGTTAGGGGCAGTTAGCACGGAGGCGGGCAGGCGCGCATTCCCGGCGACAGGGTCAAGCCTGGCTGTGATCATAGACTGCCTGGCGGTGGTAAGCTTGCAGTTAGGGTTAGGGTTAGGATCTGGCAGTGCTCTCCATGCTCGTTGGACAGAGTCGCACTGGCATTGCTGTACATATATATATATGTATGTCACGTATAAGGGCTAGCAGTCTGCCAGCACACTTACCCGGTACCTGTACGCGCGCGCGGCGTGGTGACGAGAGCCGAAGCCTCAAGCTCACCATCTGCAGCGGCGGCGGGGTCGGCGGCGGCGCGCTAACCACGCTCTGGAGTTGGAGTGGCGTGACACAGCATCCCTGTATATGACACTATGGTGTCTTCCAACTGGTCTGAAAATCGGCATTCATAGGCGCAGCCAACGCATGTATGTACCTGACTGACGAATGCATATATGCTCTCTATGCCAATAACATACGCATCGTCTGCATGTGCGTACGCGCAGCGTGCTGACGGGAGCCAAAGTGAGCGCAGTGCGCGCGTGCGGCCAGGGCTTTGAGATAGACGTTGTCAGCGGCAGCAGCGGCGCGCCGCTGCAGCACGCGGCGCTAGCGCCGCCGCGCGGCGGCGGCAGCGGTTACACCCTCAGCGCTGACTTTGTGCTGCTGGCGACCGGCAGCAGGTGCGGCGGCGCTCACAGACACAACCTATGACTTGCATAGTCTGCACAAAGTAGGTTTGCTGATGTATAAATTCTCCTCTTGGGTGCAGTATTTTTTTTGTCGCCTGTGTTGATCTGGTCCCAGAGTATTTGGTTTTAGAACTGTTTCTCAGTTTTTTCAGCTTCACTATGAAGTGTGCATACCTCGAAGCACTTGTAGCTTCTGCTCTGATGCATCAGCTGCGAGGCTCGGCCATTGCAGGCGTGTTCGCGCAGCGGCGGCCTCTACACGCTCAGCAGTGCTGACCTGTGTTGCCGGCGACTTGCAGCAGGTGCGCGCTGCTGCTGCTCCCGGACGTTAACCTTGACTTGTGCGGGGGTTGGCTCTGATGCGCTGCGTGCTGCTGCTCCCAGGTTAAGCTTGCGAATTCGGTGTGTGCTGCTGCACTCAGGCGAAACCTCTGACTTGATATTAACAAGGAGTCTTTGACGCAGCATTGGGGAGTCTCAGGCGACATAGAACCTTGATCATCACATGTGAATGTGATGTCGCTTGTCAGCGGGGGGGGGGGGGGGGGGGGGAGGTTCACTGCTAGTCCATGAATAGTACAACGAGGTTCAGAACGTCAAAAGCACAGACATACGCTGCAGAGCACCTAAACGTGAACAACTCAAACAGCTCTGATTTGCATTAGTCAGATGTGCGTGCATTGACCCCCCCCCCCCCCCCCTTCCTTCCCTTTCCCCCCGTTGCCCACTGCATTGACCTGCACCCCCCCCCTGACCATAACCCTAGCCCCCCCCCACCCCCCCCCCCTGCGTTCCGCACTGCTGCAGCCGCGAGGGGTACACATTGGCAGAGCAGCTTGAAGTAGTAGTTCGCGAGTCATACAGCGACAAATTTAACAGTGATCAAAACCGCTGACACGTACTTTAGCGTAGTCAAGAATTAGATTCCATCCAGGTGATGTCTATCAACTGCGTGCATCAACGCCCCCCCCCCCCCCCCCTCCCCCCCGTGTTCCGCACTGCCGCAGCCGCGAGGGGTACAAGTGGGCAGAGCAGTTGGGCCACACCATCTCGCCGCCGGTGCCGAGCCTGTTCACGTTCACCATCCGCGACCCGCGAATAGAGGGGCTCGCGGGCGTGGCGGTGCAGGTGAAACCCTAACCCTAACTTCAACCCTAAGCAGGATGTGCCCTACCGCTGACCCTAGCCGAGCCCCACCTTGAAAGCCTAAACGCAACACCGCCCCAAGCTCTAGCCCCAACCCTAGCCCTGACCAGCATGCCAAGCCAACTTTTACCCTGAGCGCGCTGATGCAGCTGCCGCAAGCCCCAACCCGAACCCACCCCTGACCCCAACCCTGATTTTGAGACTTGACCCAACATACCCTTGTACTTTTATTGTCATTCAAGTCCACGCTTTGCCCGATCGTTGCACCGTCCCAAGACCGCTGCTGCAGCTGACCCTAACCCTAACCCTGACCCCCGTCTCACACCCGGCCCCTAACCCCGACCCCTCCAACCTGTTGTCTCAATCTTGCATTCATTGGCAGTGTCATTCGAGCCCATGCTTTGCGTGATCGTCGCACCATCGCAACGACGTGCGCGTGGCAATCTGCACGCAGGGTGCCGAAATCAGCCCAACCTCAACCCCTGTAACCCTGATGGTGTGACCGCAAGCAGCGGCCTTCGCTAACCCTAACGCCATCCCTGGATGTCATCCAACGTTGCCGTATGCCTGGTGGTGTTGCTGCTGCGCCAACCACACACCCCCGCGTGCGGCAATCAGCAGACGTCAGCCTCACAGTCACCGTGTCCTGCGGCCGACACGCTCCGTACCCTATCTCGAATCCACAGCTGCCTGGTGTCTTTGCTGTTGCGCCAACCCAAACATCGCGTCCCGGCAGCTTGCAGGCAGGGTGCCGAAGTCAACCTCAATTCAATCCTGCACCTCAACCCCGACCGGAAGCTGCTGCCGACGTGCTGACACGGAGCACCACTCTGTGCAGTCAACCATGCCCACTACGTGCCCAACGCTGTTGCCGTTGCGCCATCGCAACAACACATGGCGCTCGCCCCGCTCACCCTCACCCTAAGATTGCTGAGATAGCCTACCGTCATTCACATCCATGCATTCCTGGAGTTCTTGCTGTTGTGCTGACGCAACGACGTGCGCGTGCCCCCCGCACATGCAGGATGCGGAAATCAGCCGGTACCGATAGAAGCCCCCGTGGCGGCGTACTGAGATGCGTTGTATCAACAGCACCTGAGTGCACACCTCCCACCTCAACTGGGAGCTGCAGCGCGCTGACACTGAGCCCCGCTCCTCATAGTCAACTCATGCCCACTGAGTGACCAGGCGCTGTTGCTGTTGCGCCAACACAAGAACGCGCGCGTGCCCCACCGCATGCAGGATGCGGAGATCAGCCTGGTACCGATAGAAGCCCCCGTGCCGGCGGCGGCCGCTGCCCCTGTGACAGCAGGGGCGGCGCCGGAAGGGGCAGCTGCGGCGGCGGCGGCGCCGCCGCAGCAGAAGCGCAAGGCCAAGGCGAAGCGCGACCCGAGTCTCGTGCAGCGCGGGCCGGTGCTCATCACGCACAGGCAAGCGCTGAGCGCTGCGCGCTGCACTGTTTTAATGTAGGGTTGAGGTTGGCGTTAAGCTCAGCGGGCGGAGGCCACAGCGGCCATATTCGCGACGTGCGCTGCACACTGCGCGTGCACCCGACCGTTCCGTTGCCCGCAAATTGAGCGCTGCTGCAGCGGCGTCAGCGGCGCCTCTAGCTCAGCTCAGCCCAGCACTGCCGAGCTGCATGCCTCACACTTGCCCGCCGTTCGCTCGCGCGCGCATATGCGACACGCGCTGCCGAGCTGTACACTTCACGCACACCTGCCCGTTCTCTCGCTTGCGCATCTACTGTTGCTGCAGCGGCGTGAGCGGGCCGGCGGCGCTGAAGCTCAGCGCGTTCGGTGCGCGCCACCTGCACCGGTGGCAGAGACGTGATTTACTGGACACTGCGCGCACTTACTTGTCCACCGTGCGCGCGCGCGCTCCCTGCTCATCTGCACAAGCACCTTACGCGCGCGCACGTTATCTTGTTATCTTGCTCGTGCATTGTTGCTGCAGCGGCGTGAGCGGGCCGGCGGCGCTCAAGCTCAGCGCGTTCGGCGCGCGCCACCTGCAGCGCGGCGGCTACAAGGGCGCCGTCGTGGTCAACTGGGTGCGCGGCGCCGCCGCGTCGGAGGCGGAGGCGCTGGCCGCATTCCAGAAGGTGAGCACTGCTGCTGCTTCACTTCATGACTTCATGAGGGGCACACGGAATGAGGTCACCTGGATGTGTTTTGAAATGAATGAAAAAGCTAATGAATATTTTCAAAACATACGGGTAAAGATAGAAACGTAATGTGGCTTGGCGCCGCTGTGTCGGAGGCGGAGGCGCTGGCCGCGTTCCAGAAGGTGAGCGCTGCCGCCTCATGAATTCATGAATTACGCCGAGTGCTATCATTGATTGAACGCGCAGTCGTTGTGTGCGCGGCGCCGCCGCGTCGGAGGCGGAGGCGCTCGCCGCATTCCAAAAGGTGAGCGCTGCCACTTCATGAATTCATGAATTGTATTTCTGCCGAGCACTATCATTGATTGAATGCGCAGTCATTGTGTGCACGGCGCTGCCGCATCGCAGGCGCATGCGCTGGCCGCATTCTATAAGGTGAGCGCTGCTGCTGCTTCATGGATTCTGAGGGACACCTGGGATACAGTCATCTGGATGTGTTTTTCTTTAAATAGAAGAATGAACAAGCTAATGATATTTAAAAAAACATGGAGGTCAAGATAAAATCTCAATGCTGGCACAGCGCCGCTGTGTCAGAGGCGGAGGCGCTCGCCGCGTTCCAGAAGGTGAGCGTCGCTGCCGCTTCATGAATTCATGCATGATACGAGCACTGTCAGTGATGAAATACATGAATGATACCGAGCACTATCATTGAATGCGCAGTCGATGGGTGCGCGTTGGAGGCGGAGGCGCTGGCCGCATTCCAGAAGGTGAGCGCTGCTGCTTTGCGAATTCATGTATGAATCAATTATCGTTGATTGAATACACAGGGCCGCCGCGTTGAAGGCAGAGGCGGCGGCGCTGGCCGCGTTTCAGAAGGTGAGCGCTGCTGCTTCGTGAACTCATACATTATGCCGAGCACTATCAATGGTTGAACGCGCGGTCAATGCACGTTCAATGCGTGCGCGGCGCCGCCGCGGTGCAGGCGAAGACGCTGACCGACCTTTCAATGGTGAGCGCTGCTGTTTTGCTCATGGATTCATGACCGATCATGGGCGTTCATGGTTGAGATGCGCGCACGTGAATTCATGAGGGGAAGGACCCGCCGAGAAAAGTATATATGCTGGCTTGCTCACGTAGGCATGCTTACGCACCTGTGGAGTCTGGGTGCTTTGGCAGCAAAGAAAGTTGCCTACATACATAGTGGATCAACATTTATACGTTGTCCCTTGCCCCCTTCACCCAGTACTTGCAGATACACCCCTGGGGTATCTTCCACACATGACTACTGGCAGAGGTGTCAATTCATGTCATTGTCGTCTGTCTCGCATGCCTGCCATACTTGAACTAGGAACCCAGCAGAGGACTACGTATCTGCTAATAGCAGGCTTCTGACATACACTCTTTTGCACCGCAGATGCGCACGGCGTCAGGCGGGTATGTAGCAACGCCTCAAAGGATCGGCTTCATCTGTGCTAATAGCACACTTCTGGCATATACTCTTGTTGCACCGCAGATGTGCACGGCGTTAGGTGGGTATGTACCAATGCATCGGCTTCATTGGTGCTAAGTGTGGGTATGCAGCAACGCTTCGAGGGAACGGCTTCATGTGTGTTAATAGCACACTTCTGGCATATACTCTTGTTGCACCGCTCAGATGCGCACGGCGTCAGCGCGCCGGGAGGTGGCCACGTACTGCCCGCTAGAGCAGGCCTCTGTTCCAAAGCGGCTCTGGAAAGCGCTGGTGCAGCACGCCGGAATAGGTGAGAAAATCCATTGGAGGGTGAGAAAAATCATGAGAAAATGCACAGCAAGGCAGGCGCGTGTTCTCTCGCATAGTACACACTGTGCTCTCTGTAGTACAGCTTTCGAGAATTGTTCAGTATTCAAGCGCTTGGGGAGTGGCCGCCTACTGCCCGCTAGAGCAGGCTGCGGTCCCGAAGCAGCTGTGGAAAGCGCTGGTATGTACAACGCACCGAAATAGGTGAGAAAACTCAGCAACAGGCAAGAATTTTCTTCAACGTACTCGCACGAGATGAGATGCTATGCTCGCCGCGCCACGTGACATATGTGTATCGGTGCTGCGCGCTCTGTGGTATCGCTCACAAATACTGTATCAGTAACTAACTCAGCGATTGAATGAACGAGTAAACCATTTCAGTGCTGCTGCTCTGACACGCGCGGCGCGCAGTCTAGGCAGCAGTAGGGTTAGGGTTAGGGTTAGGGTTAGGCGGAACGTGAAGGAGTACACGAGTGAGCGAGCGAATGAGTGAATGAATGCACCTTGAATGCTGCTGCCCGCACGTGTTAGCGCAGTTGGCGGCGAGCAGCGGGGCAGCTACAATAATGCAAATCCCTCTGCGCTCACGAGAAACGCAAGCAGCATTCGACCCGAGCGTTGTGGACAAAATCACTGCATGAACGTATCGGTACCCGAATGAATGAATGCATGAATGATTATTGAGTCTTGGTACACAACGCGACTTGCACGCAGGCGATATTGAGCGGTGGGGCGGCTGCAGCAACGCCAAGCTCGCCGCGCTCGCGCGTAACGCGCCTGCGTGCGACCTGAGCGTCATGGGGCAAGGTCGATGCATGAAAGCTTCAGTAACCAAATGAATGAATGAATGAATGAATGATTGAATGGTGATTGAGTCTTGCTACATGACGCAACTGGCGCGCAGGCGACAACGAGCAGTGGAGCGGCTGCGGCAATGCCAAGCTGTCCGCGCTCGCGTACAACGCGGCGGCGTGCGACCTGAGCGTCGTAGGCACGATCAATGCATGAACGCATCAGTACTTCAGTGAATGAATGCATGAATGAATGAATGATTCTTGAGTCTTGCTACATGACGCAACTGGCGCGCAGGCGACAACGAGCAGTGGGGCGGCTGCAGCAATGCCAAGCTCGCCGCGCTCGCGCGTAACGCGGCGGCGTGCGACCTGAGCGTTGTGGGCAAGGGCGCGTTCAAGGACGAGTTCGTCACGTGCGGCGGCGTCGCCCTTGAGAACCTCGACATGAAGGTGATGCGTTTTTCATGTTTATCCGCTGTCCCGAGATTCCGAGCGCGTGAGGCGCGTAGCGCAGATTGGGGCGCAGGCCGCGGTCAGGGGTAGGGTTAGGGTCAGGATAAGGGCATGCGGCCCCTCATTCGCGACGTGCGGCGGCGTCGCCCTTGAGAACCTCGACATGAAGTTGATCCTTTTTTCATGTTTGTCCGCTGTCGCAAGAATCCGATCGGTTGAAAGTGCAGATTGGGTTGGGGCGCAGCGCGCGGTTAGATGTTAGGGTTAGGGTTAGGGTTAGGGTTAGCCTTAGGATTAGGGCATGCAGCCCCTCATTTGCGATGTGCGGCGGCGTCGCCCTCGAGAACCTCGACATGAAGGTGATGCGTTCTTCATATTCATCCGCTGTTCCAACAATCCAATCGTTTAATTGCGCGTGTCGCGTACAGTAGCGTAGATTGGGGCGCAGCGCGCGGTTAGGGTTAGGATTAGGGCACGCGGCCCCATATTCGTGACGTGCGGCGGCGTCGCCCTCGAGAACCTCGACATGAAGGTGATGTGCTTTCATATTTGTCCACTGTCTTCAGAAGCTCAATCGCTTGATCGCACGTGTTACATAGCGCAGATTGGGGCGCAGCGCGCAATTAGGGTGAGGGTCAGGGTTAGGGTTAGAATTAGGATTAGGGCACGCAGCCCTCATTCGCGACGTGCAGCGGCGCCGCCCTCGAGAACCTCGACATGAAGGTGATGTGTTTTACATATTCACTGCTGTTTCAAAGAATCCGGTCGCTTGATTGCGCGCGTCGCATGGCGCAAATTGGGCCGCAGCGCGCAGCTCGACGCCTGGCCTCTCGCTCGCGGCGCACGGAAGCGTCGCCCTCGAGAGCAACAGCACGAACGTGATTTGCCTTTGCGCCTCCGCGATGGCGTTTGCGCATGTCAGGCGGCGCAGATGAAGCGCATGTTTATGACCGGACCCCCTTCGATTTGCACCTGTTCTTGAGGGTTATGGTTAGGACTTGTGCCTTCCCGCGGCTGGGTCTAGGAGTAGGATTGAGGCTAGAGCCTAAACCTAACTCTAGGGTTAGGCCTCATCCTAACGCCATCTACCAGCGGCGGTGACTGTAAGGTTGCGGTAAGGGTAAAGGCCGGATTTGTGACCTGTAGCAGACCTGCATGTCCTTCTCCCTGTTTCCCCAAGGACTTGGTTGTGAGGTTGCGCATGGCACATCCAGATCAAGCTGCACTGGGCGTCCCGGCCAAGGCGACCTGCAGCACGTGCTGCCCGAATCGCATTCCAGTGAACTGAAATCTGGCACTGCCGTTGCCGTGTGCTGCAATTTCACGTAGAAGTTCAGCTCTCTTCATCCCCCATGTATGTCAACACCCTGTAGCGCCCGCCGGAGTGAGCGACCATTGCGGTCATCACTCGCTGTCACTGACCTCTGGTGCCTAATCATGCACGCGTGCGCTGTGTGTGGCGCGATGCGTGGCGCAGACGATGGAGAGCAGGACCGTCCCAGGGCTGCACTTTGCGGGCGAAATTGTGGATGTCGACGGCATCACCGGGGGGTGAGTTTACAGAACATTGTTTAGTGCCCAGGGCATGTCGAGATGTTGCAGGCATGGGTGGCACTCAGACAGACAATGAATCGCCATGATGCACGCGTGCTGCCTTTGAGCGCGTGGCAGCAACTGTTGAGCAGAGACTACACATCTCATTATGCATCGACGTCAAATGGCAGCACCGGGCGAGCATACGGAGCGCACTGCTATTATAGCTCTGCTGCAGCCGTGTGCCCCTATCTTGCTGGTCGTTGCCATATAAGGAGTGCCCTTGCTGGCACGTGCCATGTAAGGAGTGCTGCACATGCTGCTGCCTCTCCCAGACTCTCCGCAAGAGCTCCACGCTCTGTAAGGCCTGTTTCCCGTTTGCTGGGAGCACGTTAAGGCGTGCTGCAGTCATGGGTGGGCGGGGCGCGCGAGCAACCCAGACAGAATATGGGTTGTCGTATGATGCATGCATGCTGTCATATGATGCGTGCATGCTGCCACGCGTGCGTTCAAACGCGCTGCAGCAACTCCTGAGTAGACACTGATAGACGATACATCTCACATTCTGCACGCACGTGAATCATGGACACAGTGATGTGGCAGGTGTGCTATGGCACAGTGAAGACTGCCTGCCTTGTTTCGCCAGAGGCCCAACACTCATTGCCGAACGTCTTCCTTCCTGCCCCGACTGCGCACGCCTCTCCTAATGTTGTGCTCTCTTAATGTTGTGCAGGTACAACTTCCAGAGCGCATGGACGACGAGCTGGTGCGCGGGGCACGCCATTGGTAGCAGCGCTCAGCAACGACAACCGCAGCCGCAGGCACAAGCAGTGGACACATGACGCATCACTGCAAGCACGAGTACGGTTGCGCATCCAAAGGCAGGAGCGCCGCCGAGCTGACAATTGCGGCGCACAGCGTGACGCTCAAACGAAATTGCATTGGGCAGCTGCATGCAAGTTTCTGACAGCGCGTCCGAATGGCATGCGCAGGAGACACACTGCGCAAAGTGCATGCAGCAAAGGGGGCGTTGCCCTGCTTCTTCAGAAGCCATGGCGAGGATTTGCGTCTGACACAGACGCGTCGACTCCTGCTTGGCGGGCATTGTGCAGCAAAAGTCCGCGGCTTGCAGCGCATGCCCCCCCGCACACGTGGCCTACCGCACGGCACATACTTGACCAATAATGACAAATGTCATGACTGCATCGCAGCGTCTTCAAAGCGTGACGCACCGCATTACGAACTTGTAGTTGTGACGCACGCAATCTGTGCACGCCAGACGTATATTGATTCTCATGCAGTGGTGTGTTATTTCCCCCCATCAGACAACCCGCCATGTGGCAGAGCCTCAAAGGCACCAAGCGATAGCGCGCGAATGCGCGCGCTGGCGTTTGTATTGGCGCTCATGGTCACACGGCATGTCGCCGCTTCTTGAACTTTGCGCCCGCAATCTGCACATGTATGTTGCGGCTGGCTGCACGTGCAGCGCTGACGGCGTGGCCCAGAGCTCCAGTCTTATACATCATGAAACCGCATAATCGGCAAGGCTGTCCACGATGGCACGTCTGGTGGCATCACTTGAGATGCTCCCGTGTGTGCCCCTGCATCCTTCGCTCTCCCCGCCCCCCCAAATGCAAGCGCGGAATTGCACCTGCATTCGTCTCGACACCCGTCTACAGACATGCATGCGGGGGGTGCGTACGCAGCACCGCTCTACAGCAGCACGCTCGCGCGAGCCCTGTCACTACGGTTGCGCAGATCGATATAGTCACTCCTCAGTACCTCGCGGGAAGCTGGGGAGGGTAGGTACTGGGGACTAAGTATATCACAAACATCGCGCCTGAGACCCCACGTCAGATCGCTCGCGCCCTGTTGATGGTAAAGCGTGGCGCTCCACTTCTTCAAGTGTAACGCTCCACTTCTTCAACTGCTGCCCTTCTTGGGCGGCGGCGGGGTAAAGTCCCTGTCTGGCAGGTCCTTGTTGCTGCCTGGCATGGCCTTCTCCACAGTGTGGATGGCCGAGTTGATCATGTCCTCCATCTGAGCGACAAAGCAACAGCAGTCAACATGCCCTGGTTACAAGTGAACTCATTGACGCAAGCGTTTCAGGAAAACGAGGCAAGAGCTTGTACACCATTGTTGCTGCCGTACATGGCGATCTCCGCAGTGTGGATGGCTGTGTTGTCCCTCCATCTGAGTGACAATGCAGCAGCAGACACAACATGCCTTAGATTCAAGTGGACTCATTCAAAAGTATTTATAAACAGTGTTTCAGGAGCACAATGTAAGAGCTTGGTCGTCGTTGCTTGGGAGTACTGAACAACGGAACATATTCACACGTGTGCTTCTGATGAGTGTCATGTAGCATCTGATTTCAAGCTGGACTGACCATCTGGGCTTTTTCACACCCAAAGCTAGCACGAATAAAAAGTTGCATTGTTTGCAGAGATGCAGGCCCAGGCCCTTGTGGCACCTGACATCAGCACCTTCCCAAACACGAACAGCACACTGCCGTTCTCTCCTGAACATTCCTTTTTCACGTTGTGTACACAGTTCTGAGAGCATCTCCACTTGCGATGCTGCAGCGCAACCGCAGTCACCATGTAGCGACGCATGCCTATGCACTCAGCCTGCGGACCAACAGATATGCTTTGTTGTGTGCAGGCTCAAAGGCTGTGTTGCGTAATTAGCGCTGCATTTATTGCGTTTGCGTTTGCGCGTCAGGAATGCAGCTCCGAGCCGAAGCGGGAACTCGCATCTGTATCCTGTACACCGTGCGGCTTTGCCTGTGTGCACTACTGATGCGCGTGTAGCTAGGGTCAGCGTCAGTGCATGGCTGAGTGCCAGGGCATCTCTTAGAAAGACATCCGTATCTTCAATTTTACCAACAGTGACGTGCGCTGCTGCGAGAGGCAGTCGAGGCACCGCGCTTTAGCTTTCCGCGCCCCGTTTCATAGTAGTATGTTTCGAAGTATGCGCTGGCTGGGGCAGCGGAGGGCAAGAAAAGAGCTCACTTTCTCCTTCGCCTTCTCCCCTGGTGCTGTTCCCTTCTCCACCTTCTCGCGGGCACCCTCGACTCCGCCGCTAATGGCTGCCTTGGAAAATGAGTCCCTCTCTTCGCTCTCGGCGGAGGGCCTGTGAGAGGCATTCGCACCACCTGACGAAGCAGCAGCACGAGAAATTGACTTTGGCATATTCACGACCATTTTCACGTTGCGACAGATCTTCAAATTAATCTGACCGAATCACCACATCTTGCGCGTCAGTGCAGCAGCATTGCTGCAAGCTGGATATGCAATCACAAATCTGGCTTCATGGGCAGGCGAGAGGGAAGAGCGAAGACGGTGATGTTCTGGGCAAGACAGAACGCTCTTTGTCAGGTCAGTCAGCGCACCTTCAGCGGCTGCCGGGAGAGCTTCTCCTGCAGCTGGCGGGCCTTTTCCCTTCGGATCCTCGTCTGTGGGAGGGTATTTGGACTTGCTGTAGAGGGATTCCAGGTTCCGCACGACGACCAGCCTGCCGCACGGGCGCAGGTAAGCGGAACGCGTTGCCTGTGCGAGGGAGAGCATCTTCGATTTCTGTGTTTGCGGCCGTGCTGGAGACGCTGGCGCGTTTCGGTCGGCGTGTGGGAGGAAATAGACAGCTGTGCAGTGCTTTGTCGGCCGCTATCCGTGACGATCGCTGGTCGTCGGTATGTTTTTGCCTGATGCAACCAAGTGGAATACACACACTCCCGGGACAGTTCCCGGAAGGCACTCCCGGAGAACCTTCCCAGCAACCCCCCTGCTAAGTCTCTGTGCATGTGTGGTCATGTCCTCGCAACAGTGTCGGCAACACATGCCTGCCTTGCACAGAAACCTGCCGTTGGCTCAACCCGATGCAATCGGACGGGGTCATGATAGACACCGACAGTCAGCTGAGCAGCAAACAATCCGCAGAGGGCGCGAAGTTATGCACGCATCGTTCATTGTCAAAACAGTCTGCGGTCGGCACACTCTGACGTATTGCACAGCAAATGTGCAACGCCAGTGATTGTGTACCCCCTCTCAAGGCAACGCGCCCCCGGTGCCCATCCGCGCCGCAAGCTGTGCAGAGAGCGCACAGGCTGCGGGCAGGGAACCGGCGCGCGCCCGTCAAGTACAGCACACCCCTGTGAAGCGGGCATTCTCACACAAACTCCTGACGTGCACATGCGGCCACTGCGCCACCACGGGGGCCTAAGAATACAGTTGGGAACGGAAATGCGCGCGCGTGTGTGGCGGGCGCGCAACTCAGCGCTCAACCGCCGCAGCGGGCAACGTTGCCTGTTGCCCGCGTGCGCGGGTGATGCTGCGGGGCGCTGCCGCTTGACAGAGCGCGCGGCGTATACGGGTAGGTATAAGCCGCAGCCGTCGAGCTGCGCCGCCGCCGCTGGTGCCGCTGCCGCTGCCGCCGCTGCGCTGCTGATGCCGCTCCGCTGCTTCACGTGCCTGCCGTCGCGCGTACCAAGCGCGAGCAGAAGGCGCCGCCTGTGCCTGCGCACTACCGCTCTAAGTAACAGTTGCCGTACATTCGCTACGGTAAATTTGTTGATCCTTCGTTCAGTGTCCATGTTGTCGACTGCAGCTGCCATGCTCAAGTAGTGGGGAGGAGGAGCCACAAACCTGAACTCCCCCCCCCCCCCGCGCTGCAGCTGCTGCCCCGAGCACTGCTGCTGTTTGTCGGGTTTCACACCTCCACCCAGGCGACTCCCTTCCTTCTACAACACCAGCACACAACCAGCCGTCTGACTGTTTTCAGTGCTCGAGCACTGATGCGATGCGCGGCACCGCGGCCTCCATGACAATATGGGGGACACACCTCAACCCCCCCCAGTGCTGAGCGCTGCGCACGCGCGCCACGCCGTCACTTGAAGTTTGGTGCCACAACGCTCTTCTAGTACGCCAGGGAGCGCTACGGGTCATGCGCATGCCCGCCACCAGTGCCCACGCAGCGCCGCGCGACCGCTGCCGCTGCGAGCGTGCACACACGCGCAGCCCGGTAGCTGCCCCGCACCGCAGCAGCAGCGCCTCGAATCGCTCCTCCTTGCCCCCGCCGCCGGCAGCGCACGCCGCCGCTGAGCTCCGCCGCAGCGTCGCGCACTGCTGCTGCCGCGTCCGCTACCTCCGCCGCCGCACCGTGAGTGCGCGCGCCTACGCCAGCGCCTCCCTCGCGCGCAGCAGCACACGCGTTGCTGAGCCCTGCCGCAGCGTCGAGCACTGCTGCCACCGCGTTCCGCGCCTCTGCCGCCGCCGCCCCCGCTGCGCTACGCCAGCGCCTCCCGTCCGCGCAGCAACAGGAAGCGCGCGGCCTCCCGCTGGCCGCGGTCGAGCGCGGCGTTGAGCGCTGACACGGCGTTGAGCACTGCTGCTACCGCGTTGTGCGCCTCCGCCGCCGCCGCCCCCACTGCACTACGCCAGCGCCTCCTCGCGCGTAGCAGCAGGAAGCGCGCGGCCTCCCACTGGCCGCGGCGGAGCGCAGCGCTGAGCGCTGACGCAACATCGAGCACTGCTGCCGCCGCGCCTCGCCGCCTCCGCCGCCGCCGCCCCCCGCTGCGCTACGCCAGCGCCTCCCCCGCGCGCAGCAGCAGGAACCGCGCGGCCTCCCACTGGCCGCGGCCGAGCGCGGCATTGAGAGCTGACGCAGCATCCAGCGCCGCGCCGCCGACGCCCCACAGCCAGCGCGCGAGCTCCAGCTGCCCTGCGCCGCACGCCGCCGCGAGCGCCGCGCTGCCGAGGGAGAGCGCTGCTGTGGGGCCCGCGAGCAGCAGCAGCTTGTGGACAACGGCTGTGTGGCCGGCGGCGGCGGCGGCGCTGATGGCGGCGGCGTCGGGGATGCAGCCCTGCGATTGGGGGCATGGGGGGGGGCGGGGCGACGGGGAGGGATTGGAAGGGGAGTGAGAGGGGGGTGGATTAGAAGGCGAGTGAGAGGGTGACAAGGGGACGAGACATGAGGGATCAGAGGAGCAGGGGGGATAAGGTGAGGATTGCGCAGACGTGCGGGAGGTTGAGGGGGGGGGGGGGGGGGGGCACGTGAGCGGTGGCGCTGTGCTGTTGGCGTGCCCATGTGGCGAGCGGGATGCGTGACGATCTGGGCGGTGAGCAAAGGGTATGGGCGGGCAGAGGCGCTCAAACCCCTGGCATTGCAGTCAGAGGGGGTGCAGGGGCACGCCTTGCTGCGCGCCGCTGCGCTGTCGCACTGGCGGGAAGCTGCAGGTCGCTGAGCGCTGATAAAAACGCTCGTCGGCCCTCCTGCCGTGCCATACCTGATACCTGTTGATCGTCCCCCCCCCCCCCCCCCCCCCCTGCACTGCCAGGCCAATACAGGCCACGGGCTGACACGCTGACACCAGACTGCTGAGGCATCGTACCTACTGTACATACCTCATCATACGTACTGCCGCGGCGACGTGCCCGCCCTTCACAAGCTGAGCATCACCGACTCCGACTGCTGCAGCACAATACCGCACCTGCGTGACCAGCCAGTGCGCCGAGCTGCGCATCACCGACTCCGACTGCTGCAGCACAATACCGTACATACCTGTGTGACCAGCCAGTGCACAGCAGCGACGTGCCCGCCCTTCACGAATTGAGCATCACTGACTCCGACTGCTGCGGCACAATACCTTGCGCACCTGCGTGACCAGCCAGTGCACCGCGGCGACGTGCCCGCCACCTTCGCGAGCTGAGCATCATCAGCTCCAAATATTGAGGCATCATACCTACTGTACGTGCGCACCTGCGAGACCAGCCAGTGCACCGCGGCGACGTGCCTGTCCCCTGCGCGACCTGAGCATCACCAGCTCCGACTATTGAAGCATCATACCTACTGTACGTACCTGCGTGACCAGCCAGTGCACCGCGGCGACGTGCCCGCCCTTCGCAGCCTCCTCCAGCGCCCTGGGCACCGCGGGCGTGCTCACGCCGGATGATGCGAGCCACTGCGCGCGCAGCAGCAGCCATCAGCACAGCGCGTGGCAGCAAGCAGCAACTCAGTGCGGAGCCGCGCAAACGGTGGCAGTGAGCAGCGCGGACGCACGCAGGCGGACGCGGGCCGCTGCAGGGCAGCAGCCGCGTGCGGTAAAAAGTAGGTGGGGCGCGGTTTAGCTGAGCCTGTGAAGATAGCGCGGCGGTGAGCTGTGCGGATGTGATAGTGAGCGGTGCAGGCAGCGCTGGGAGCGCGCTAAATACAGCGAAGGCGGGCGTGAGTGAGTCAGCACCTTGCTGTCGCGCGGTAGAGACCAGCGCATGTGAGCCGTCGGGTCTGGTACTTCTACAGAGGTACTGTTGAAACAAGGATGCATGTCGTTCGCGTTTCGGGGGCCGCTGTCACCCGCAACACCGCCTTAGACATGCCAGCGGCATCTCGACACGCCCCTGCTGCGCCGCGCACGCACCTGCAGCATGGCGCCGTCGCCGCGCGCCGCGGCCGCGATCACGCACCCGACGCCTGCCGCCGCCGCCGCCGCGCGGTCGCAGCGCTCTAGTGCCCAGCGCGCCGCCGCGACGTCGCCGCGCGCCACCGCCGCCTGCAGTGTCAGCACGCCGCTCCCGCCGCGCGCGCCCGCCGCGTCGTACAGCGCGTCCAGCAGCGCCACGCCGCCGCCGCCGCTGCCGCCGCCGCCGAGCGCCGCCAGCGGCAGCGCCGCGCGGCTCGGCGCCACGCGCTCGCCGTGCGCGCAGCGGTCGCGCACGAGCGACGCGTGGCCAGCCGCCGCCAGCGCCGCGGCGTTCGCCGCGATGGCGACGCGTGGCGCGCCGTCCTGGAATGCCGCCAGCCGCGCCACGAGCGCCGCGTCCGCCAGCACCGCCGCCGCCGCGCCGCCGCCGCTGCTGCTGCCAGCGGGCGACGGACGCGAGCGCGGCGGGCTCCAGCTGGTCGCGCTGCACTGCGCAGCGCCGCCGCCACCGCCGCTGTTCCCGAAGCCGTTAGAGGAGCTCCGCCCGCTGCTGGTACTGCTAGGGGTGCTGCCGTTGCTGCCGCCGCCGTGCCTGCGCACGCTGAGCGAGATCGTGGGCCGCTTGAAGAGCGGCGGCTGCAGCTGCTGCGACTGCGAGTGCTGCACGCCGTTCATCGCACCCCCCACTGCCACCGTCACCGCGGGTTTCTGCGCCTGCTGCTGCGCGGGCAGCAGCTTCGGCGCCGCATTCGCCGCCGCTGCTGCTGCTGCTGCTCCGCCACTGCCGCCGCCGGCCGTCCCCGACGCAACGCGCAGGCTGATGCGTGGGCGTATGGGCCGCTGGCCTGCAACTCTGCTCCCCCCGGGGCCGTGCTGCGGGTACAGACCCGGGGACGGCATGGTCGACTGTGGCGGCGGCATCGCGCCGTGCAGGGGCGACGGCGCATCCATCATGCCGCCGCTGCTGCTGAGGCTGCCGCTGCTGCCGCCGGCGCAGCCCATGCCGCCGCGCGCGGCGGCGGCGGCAGCGCCACCCCCATTGCCCATGAGAATGAGAGAGCCCGCGGCGTCCGCGTCGCTGCCGTCGCTTGAGCGGCGTCGCTTGTGCTGCTGCGGCGGCAGCGCGTCCGTCTCGTGGTGCAGCGCGCCGGGCGCCGTCGTGCAGCGCCGCATCTGCGCCGCCACATCTGCGCTCTCCGCTGCCCTGCGCTCCACGCCGCCGCCGCCGAGCCCATTCAGCGCGGGGCTTGTACCGCGGCCCCCTGCCGCCGCCGCCGCCGCTTCCGCCGCCGCCGCCGCCGCCGCCGCCGCCGCCGCTGCGGTCGGCGGCAGGTGCAGGTGCGGCACCGACGCGCTGTGCCGCATGCCTATCACCAGTCCTGAGCTGTTGTCAGGCGGCAGCGGCGGCGATGAATGAGATGCCCTGCGTGGGTGGGCGGCGGCAGTGCAACCGCTTGGGGGTCGGCTGCCCTTGCCCGCCGCTGCCGCCGCCGCCGCTGCGCCGCCGCCGCCGCCGGCGCCGTTGCTGCTGCCGTGGTGGGCGGTGCCACGCTCGCTGATGATCTCGCCCGTGGCGCCAAATGTGACACTACTGAGGACCTGGAAGCCATCCGAGAGCAGCGCTTGCATGCTGTTTTCTGCACAGCCACAGGCGAAATAGGGGGGTTGGGCGGGAATTGAGTTTGGGGGCTTTCCCAGCCATGTAGGCGCGCCACCAGCTGATCTGAGCACCCATGCATAGTCAAGATGGTGACAAGCATGGTGGGAGTAGTTTGGAGCATGGCCAGGTGCCGATTTCCTCATCGGAGATGCACAGACCGGACACTGAAGTTGAAGTTCACTGACGTTCAAAAGCGACACACGCAGGCGCAGCGTGGTTTTACACAAGCGGCTTTGGAAGACAGCCATCGGCATTGATGCTGCCGTCATTGTCAACTTCCATGTACCAAGCGCGCAACGATGCGCACGAAAACCTGCGAAACCAGAATTTAGAATGCATTTCGCGATGTGCGGTGCCGGTTGACAAGACCTGTCAACACTTGCGGCAGAGCGCGTTGCCGCAGACAAAAGTAGCAAGCGCCTCATGCTGCAGCTGAATCGCGCTGAGGCACATCAGGGGTCGGCGCTAGAAAGGTGCAACAGAACTTGCCAGGCAGTGATGCGACGTTTTGACTGACCTCCAAATGGCAAAGCGCCTGCGCCACCCGCATCAGCGCCGTTGACAGCAACGTCATGGCCTCCCATGAACGCTCCCAAATTGAAATTGTCTACCTCGGAGAAGGCGTCGTAACCATTTGACTCGCCGGCTTCCATCATCATCGGCCCTGAGTGTAAGTTTCTGTCAAAGTACGCTCAGCGGCACGGTTGACCAGTGCTGATCGCGCCTATTCTGGAGCACTGCTATCGCCGTCTCGTCATCCTGACCACCACGAGCACCGTCCTCGCGGCAGGTCAGGCACACCGCGACTAGACTGTTTCACTGATGTATGCAACCTCAAAGCGCGATTCTCGGGGTCTTGAAGTTTGATGTTGAAGAAGTGGAACGTGTTGCTTCCTTTACCTTGAAAACTTTCCATGAGGATGCACGCGACTGGGCTCGTCCCCAGACGAAGAATTTTGGCATGCACCACCTGGGCAGCAGCGTTGTATTGTGCGGAAGGGCTCCGGCCAGCGCTGCTGCCCTCGCTCCACCGTGCCCAATGGCATTGCGCGACGCGTGTATATGTAGGGCGCTGCTGCTGCTACGACCAGAGCGTGCGGCAATCTGCCGTCGCAAGCAGTTTGCATGCCATGCCATCTGATGACGCCGATGACTCCGACACTGGCGACTTTGCTGCGCTGGAGCAGATCTTGATTAACATGCAGCGGCGAGCTTCCCAGGAAGACGCCTCTGCTGCTACTGGAACCATCGCTGATGCCGTCAACTCCATGCTCGCTGCTGGCATGCTCGACGACGACTACTTCGGCGACGAGGACGAGGATTCCATCACAGATCCCACATTTATCTCCCCTGACGGCAAGCTCACGGTCTCGCAGACGCGCAGAATCGACTATAAAACCTTCGATGAGACTCCGCTGCCGACGCGAGGCCCGCCGCGCGCCGTGCGGCGCGCATTCGACGACACAGCAGTATGGGTAACAGGCGCGAGCTCGGGGATAGGGAAGCAGGTTGCGATACAGGCGGCAGCTGCGGGTGCGCACGTGCTGCTAACCGGCAGGAACCTGGAGGAGCTGGCGCGCGTGCAGAGGGCGTGCGTGGCGGCGTGGAAGCGCGCGCGGCGGTACACGCGCGCGCGAGCGTTCCTGGAGGGCTGGCGCCCCGCCGAGGTGGGTAACTTCAATGATAATTTCAACATTTGAATTGGAGGCTAGGCATGCATCGATTCATGTGTGAGCATATGATGGTGGTTGGCTCAAGTGGCAGGCTTTTTCAGGGCGTGGATGCGGTTGGACGGTACATGAGTACCGCTGTCAGATTTTCGCGGTCACTGCTGGTAGACCAAGCATTTGAGGTCGACATACTGTACCATGCATGGCCGCTCGCGCTTTGTGTTTTGGGTGCATGCATGCGCGCTGCCACCGCCATCACTCCGTGTTGAAATAGCCTATAGGGCTCTGTTGTTGAGGGGCTGGCTGCTGCTGACGTGCGTCTGGCAGTTGCGCAACCCCTGTGTAACTGCCAGTGCCTGTCGGTGCCTGGCAGCTGTGCAGGACCACTGCGGGGCTGCTGCAGCACAGTGATTCCGCGAGCGGCATGCGGTGGTGGTCACGCTGTAGGCTGGCCATGCGTGGACAAGCGTCATGTGCTGCACTCAAGTAAGCACAAATCGCTGCGCCGCAGTACGGCGCCGCTGCGTGCGCCTGTCTTCGCTCTGTCAGCTGGCAAAGCGTGCACGCACACAACGGCTTTTACACGAACGCCCTGAAACTGTCGCGTCGCTGCGCTGTAATACGGAGTTCTGTGCCCGGCGTGCGGGCAGTATACGCCCCGCTGGCCGCCCCCCCTCGATTTCTGTGCAGTACATGAATGGGTCAAGATCAGTGCAAGCACAGTTCAAGCATGGTACAAGCGCCGATGCATACGTGCGCTCCGCCCTTGTCGCCCGCAGGTGGCGTACCTGTTCCCGATGGACGTGAGGGACACGGAGTTTGCGCCCGAAGCCGTCAAGGTCAGCTGCCGCGCCGCACGCTCTCACCCGCAGCGCGCTTGCTGCGTTTGCACAACGGTCGATCGAAGTGAAATGAAAACGAATCAAAAGATTGTAGAGCTCCAGGTAGTAAGGTGTGCTTAGCTGTCAGATTGAATGCCTTCCACCAATGACCGTGGTCGCCGCTGCTGCAGCAATTGGCCACGAGTCAAACAGTACCATCATACCCACAGTATCAAAAAGACTTCTGCGTGCAACCTTGATTCTCCCCAATTCTTTTCCAAGACATGTACTTTGAAGTACACCATATAAGCTGCAGAACGGTTCATTATTGCAGTACCGTGCAAGATATGTAGACCATTTGTCTCATGATCCCAAAACATAGACAAGATTGGGTACGAAGAACGCATGCTCTCAACCAGCATCGTCGCTGGTCCCGTAAATGTGGGCTTTCAAGTCTTGTGCGCAGCGCAACAACATCAGCGCCGGGTCGCGGCGCGGGCAGCGGTATTCAAACATTGTTGCAATGTTGAGAGCTGCTGTGCACTAGCCTGTTGCTCCACACCAACAGAGGTAGACATGAAGGTGACCAATGCAGCAGAAGACCGATGTCGGTCGTGTGCTGCTACTGTAGAAGCGAATGTATTGTGGTCTGTGTACCGGCAACTGTAGCTGCCGTAACCGTCAAGCGTGCTAACGGCAATGAGCATGTCACTGCCACATGCTCCCAACGCATGAGCGCATGGCGTACGTGTCCATGGAGGTGAGTCGCCGTGTTTCGGTTGTGAAGTGGTTACTTCGAGTATGACCGCACTGCACGCGCGCGCGCGCGCAGCACCGCGCCGCGTTGCACGCGCAAGACGAATGATTTTCACGACCGGCGCATGTGACGATGCAGTGCTGTGTGAGTGCTTCGCCTTCGCAGCTCACGCCGGGCTTTCGCAACGTCACCACGCTCAAGTGTCCTAGCTCACAGTCCCCCCCGCTGTCCGTGACCTCGCGCAGGCGGCGGAGGAGCGCCTCGGCCGCCCCATCGACGTCCTCATACACTGCGCGGGCGTCTCGAGCCGCGCGCCCGTCCTCGAAACCTCAACTTCAACCGACCGCGAGGTCATGGACGCGAGCTTCCTCGGCGCCGCCGCGCTCACGCGCGCGGCGCTGCCGGCGATGCTGCGGCGCGGCGGCGGCGCGGTGGCGGCGGTGAGCGGCGCGCACGGCGTCGCGGCGCCGGCGCGGCGCGCCTCCAACGCCGCCGCCAAGCACGCGGTGCGCGGCTACTTCGACGCGCTGCGCGCGGAGGTGGCGGCGCACGGCGTCACGGTTACGGTCGTCTACCCCGGCCTCACCGCGACGAACCTCGGCGCGAATGCGCTCATGGGCGACGGCACGCCCGCGCGCCTGTCGCGGCAGCGCGGCAGCGGCGGCGCGGCGGCAGCAGCGGCGGCGGGGGATGCTTCTGCCGGCGGCGGCGGCGGCGGCGCGGGGGGGGGGCGGGGGGCCCTGGCGGAGTGGTTCGGCGGCCCAATGAGCGCGGAGTACGTGGCGCGCCGCCTGCTGCAGGGCGTCGCGCGGCGCCGCGCGGAGGTGGTGGTCATGCAGCCGCAGTGGCGCTGGCTCGCGCTGCTGCGCGTGCTCGCGCCCGAGCGCGCCTTCCGCGCTGCCGCCGCCGCCGCCGCTGCTGCTGACAGCTCCGCTGCTCCCGCCGTCGCTGGCGGCGGCGATGCAGTTGGCGGCGCTGGCGCTGCCGCTGGCGTTGATGCAGCTCCTGCTGCTGCCGCGACGGGCGCCGTTGGTGCAGCTGCTGCTGGTGCCATGCCCGATGCCACGCCGCCGCTGCCAGCTGCTGCCGCCAGCGGCAGTACCCATGCCGGTGCTTGTCAGGACAGCAGCTACGAGGAGGAGCACGCACTTGGCTCAAACGGCGCAGGTACCACCGCAGCAGCGCAGCCCGAGTGGCCAGACGCTGTCAGCACTGCTGCGCGTCAGTCGCCGCCGCCAGCTGCTGCCTCAAGTGCCGCAGTCGCCGCGGATGCTGTGCGGGCTGGCAGCAGCGGTGAGCAGGGACAGCAGCGATCCGCCGCCGCCGCGCACGCCGTTGCAGCGGCGCAGGCTGCGCCGCTGGACACAGCAACCGCGCACGCAGCGCCGCTGCGCGCTGCCGCCTCCAGCGCCGCCGCTGCCGACGACTATGCCGACGCTGCTGCCTTTGAGTACGATGCAACGCGGCAGCCGTCGTCCGCCGTCGCCGCCGCCATCGCCGTGGCGCAAGCTGCGCGGCGAGAATCAGTTGCCGCTGCCGCCGCCGCCGAGCCGCCGCTGCCGCCCGCCGCTTCTGCCGCTGCTGCCGTCATCACCGGCTTGCCCTCGCCGCCAGCTGACAGCGCCGAGGCTGCAAGCACAGCGGCGGTGCTGCCAGTTTCCCCCACCGATGCCTTTGCCGGTGCGGTCGCTGCAGCGGCGGCGGCGGAAGCCTGCGTGCAAGCGGCCGTGTCTGCCGCTGCCGCCAAAGCCGACGCTGACAGCGCTGCCGCCGCCGCCTCCGCCGTGCCGCCGATGTCGCCGCCAACAGCATATGATGCTGACACCGGGGCATATGATGCTGCTACCGGGGCATCGGCACATGTTGAAAGCCCTGCACTTCCTCGTGGCAGCGGCGAAGCTGCTGCTTCAGGCATGGCTGCTGCTGCTGCTGCTGCCTCCGAGCCCGCCGCCGCTGAGCCTGTTGCCGCCGCTGCTGCCGCGCCCGTGCCATCAGCTGCTGCTGCTGCTGCCAATGCCGCCGCCGCTGCCGCAGCCACTGAGACCGCTGCAGCTGCTGCGGACACAGCGGTGGACGAAGCAATTATGAGGTTCCGCGCTGCAGCGGCCGTAGCCGCTGCTGCTGCGGCCTCCGCAGACGGCGCCGGCAGCAGCGGCGCCAGCTGAATGCTGCAGTGAGAGCATGGGGGCGTTCTGGTAGCGGGTGCTACTGCTGCATCTCCATTCGTGTGCTGCAAGCTCGGTGCTCGGGCTTACGGCCAGCGCGCAAGGCCATACCGGTGGCGTGCGCCGCTGCGGCCGCTGCTGCCGCACTGAATGGCCACATCAGCAGGCTCGCGCGGCTAGCAAGGCGCTGGCGGCACTGGCAGCGGCGTCAGCCATTGCACTCAGCGTGGGGGGCAACTTCAGCTTCAACTGCACCCGCACGCAGTTTGAGTGCAGAACTGTGCGCAGTGTGCAGCGCCGCATGGCCAAGGCATCACAACAGTCAAGCGCACGTCAGCAAGCAGCTACCTGCATGGCCGGGGTGCGTGACAGACGGCAGCAGCCAGGCGCACCCGCCAGGCGCATCCGCCCCGGTACGTGTGGCGCATCAGTGCTCGCGATCGCGCCTTGGAGGCTGCAATGAACTGTCACCGCAGGCAGGCCCCTCATGCTGGCAGTGAATCGGCGCCTGGGTTCAACGGCAGCATCGGCGACATGTGCTTCCTGCTGTGGCGCTGATGTTGTCTGCCCGGGCTGTGCATGGCCAGCGCGCAGAGACGCAACTCTCAGCAACATGGTGTGTCAAGTACGTTTCGGAGGCTGTGGCGACGGAGTATGCCAGCAGGATGTCAGTGCCCGGAGGAGCGCGCCCTAAAGCTCTCAAGGGCATCGCCCTGGCGCGCTTACGCTCGGCACTGTCGGCAGCGCTCCACATGGCGTACTCTGGCCGTGTCATGACACACATGGCAGAATCCAGGGGGGGGGGGCACATGGAGGAGGACGTAGGGGAGGACCCCGAGATGCCATTTGGCGGCGGCGGCGTTTGAGTGGTTGTCGTTGCGACACTTTCAGACTGTCATACGACATGTAGATTCCTTACAGCTAGATGCCAATCATCTGGGCTTTTTCGCGCCCTGAGCGAGAATTAATAAAAAGTACGTGCGCTTGGCTCAGTGCTCCGCTGCTGCTGCAAACGCGCGGTGCGGCAGAGGCGGTGTTGACCGGCCTGCAGGACTGGTGGGCACTCTGCGGGCAGCAGTGCTCAGGGCTGTGTCAGTGCTCAGGTTTGTGGAGATGAGAGCCGGCTGCAAGCGCCTCAGCGGCATCAAGCATGCAGCTGCTGGAGGCAAAAGAGTCTTGAGCATATGCACAATGCACACTCAGAGGTCAACTCTCGCATACTTCCAAAGTTTGTGCTGCTGCCAGCGTTTGTTCACAGATTTGGTTCTCTGTTCGGTCATGACCCCCCGGGCCGTTCCCGCTGCATGCTCAATGGCAAGTGGGATGCTCCGAGTCACATGAATGCCAGCATGCTGTCCGTACAACCTTTGAACAGATGCACTGACGAACAGGTGCACTGGATGTACGCAGGCCTTCTCACGTGTCGGTGTACTCATGTTGATAGCCGTGGCCATGCTGTGTCACACACAGAACGAAACGAACAAAACCAATCAGGGCGCGCACGCCAGGAGGTAGTAGAGTGGAGGCACGCATGTGGGTTACCTGGGTCATCACATATTCGCATCTACCCTTTGCGTGCGTGCATCGCGCTGATTTGTTTGGCGGACAAGTCAATGTTCATTGTGGACCTCGACCTTTGCTCAAGCTTTCAAGCAAGCCGTCAGTTGGATTGTATTACCACCCCTCGTGGCCTGATGGGGAAAGGCTCCCCCCACCGCCCCCCGCTTGAAGTTCCAAACATCTTGAAGAAGTGAAGTTGGATCTTAATTTGGATCCATGGAGTGCCAGAGAGCCCCCGTTGGTGGGCACCACAAGACGGCGCGGGCACAGGAGCAGCCGAGAGACACCGCTGCAGGATGCAAAAGCTGCCGTGGCGGGGGTGTTTCAAGTCTTAGCTTCCGTATCTCTGCTGCCCAAATGCGCCTGGGGCCTCAACAGGCAGCTGCAGCGCGAGTTGAAGCCGGTGGCGAAGGTTGTGGTCCGCAGAGAGCTGACCGCTACCACTTTTCGGGCGATACTGAACACCAAGATAGTAAAACGTATGATAATCCACGCTGCACTGCCGCGGTCGCACGTCATGCCCAACACAGTCGACGCTCTGGAGCTGCATGGGGTTCGCCGCAGGATGAGCGTCATGCCGCAGCACCTGCGCTCCCTGACGCTTGAGCTGCCATACGGAATGGACAGCGAGCACGCAGCGGCATGCCTCAGCTTACTGCCGGAGACTCTGCGCAACCTCAGCATCGATGCCAACTGGTGCGAGGCAAACCTCGCAGACATCGCGCTGCCAGCTGGCCTGCAAACACTGGGGCTGAAGCGCCTGAAAGCGCCGGCTGCGCTGTCCGCACTGCCTGCCTCCCTTACCAGCATCACACTGGAATCGTGCGCTCTGAACGCTCCCCTGCATCTGCCGGCATCAGCGGAGGAAGCCAGCCTTGTTGAGACGTCATGCCGTGTCGACACCTTCAGCGATGCGTGCATTGCTGTTGCGAGCCCCAGCCTCTGCCGCCTGCGGCTGTCGGACCTGCCGCTGACCTGGAGGGTGGAGCAGCTGCCCAACTGTCTCACAGACTTGTTCATCCACTATGGAATCCCCCACCTTCAGTTTCTGGGCGGGGGGGGCGCAGCCCTGACAGACCTGCCTCCGAGCCTGCAAACGCCCACGCTGTCATCGTGTCACGACACGCCCCACATCATGCTTGGCGCGCTCCCGCGGAGCCTCAGAACGCTCGACCTGTCCCATTACGACAACTTCAACAACGCCCTGGGCCGGCTGCCCGCGAGCCTCACCAGCCTGAGCCTGGGCGCGAAGTTCAACCACGCACTCGTACCACTCCCGGCCGGCCTGACGGACCTGCGCATTCGCAGCCGCAGCGAGAGCGGCGACTGCGCCTTCGACCGCCCCCTGGGCGCCCTCCCGCCCGCGCTGCGCGTCCTCGACCTGCAGCAGTGCTCGGTTTTCAATAGCCCGCTGGGGCGCCTGCCGCACGCGCTGCGCGAGCTGCGCCTCGGCGCCGCCTACAACTGGCCGCTGGCAGCAGCGCCGCAGCGCGCCGCGCCGCCGCCGGCCGCGCCGCGACAGGAGGCAGCGCTCGATGCGGTGGCGGCGGCGGCGGCGGCGGCGCTGGCGGCGCTGGCGGCGGAGGCGGCGCCCGCGCAGCTGCCCGAAACCCTCACGTTGCTGCACATCGGCGAGGACTTCACCCACCGCCTGGGGCTGCTGCCGCAGGGCCTGGAAGAGCTGCGCGCGTACAGCAGCGCCGGCCGCTGCTGCTGGTTCCGGCACGCCCTCGGGCCGCTGCCGGCGGCGCTGCGCGCGCTCGACCTCGCGGCGTGCGCGGCGTTCAACCGCGCGCTCGGCCGCCTGCCGGACGCGCTGCGCGAGCTGCGCCTCGGCTGCGCGTTCGACCAGCCGCTGCCGCGGCTCCCCACGCGGCTCGAGGTGCTGGCGCTGGGGTCGGGGTTCGGCGCGGCGCTGCCGCGCGCGCTGCGCGAGCTGCGCATGGGCGGCCGCTCGGACGCGCCGCTGGCGCCGCTGCCGCCGGCGCTGCAGGTGCTGGACATAGGCGATGGTTACACGCACTGGCTAGACTTGTCGGCGGCGCTGTCGCTCGCGGAGCTGCACGTCGGCCGCAGCTACGCGCACGCGCTGCCGCCGCTGCCGGGCACGCGCGTCACCGACAGGCGCCTGTAGTGTGCTGCGGCGGTGCCCATCCTGGAACATGCACAACACACACAGCTGCTGTGAGTCATTTGGTCGTGCTGGGAGCGCAGCGCCCTGGGCGCATGGAGGAGTCCCACATCAAATTCCAGGCTGGCGGCTTGTGGGCGCAAGCTCGCAAGCGCCTGGGTTTGAAGCGCACGCACACGTATCGCATCTGTGCGTCCAGGTGTTGTCGTACAGGTACCGAGACACGTGCATGGCACATGTGTCGACAACACCTGGACGCACACATCGCAACGGTGCGCCACGCAAGCAACCACAACCCCTCGGCCACTGTAAGTCAAGGGTTTTTTGAGTTGCACTTTGACGGTGCCTCCCGACCTTCAAGGAAGCCGCTTCCATGGAACGAGCTGCCTCGCATAGCAAAGCATGTAGGACGGTCTCTCAGTATGATATGCGCGCCTACCGCGGGCATACCTGGAAGGACACAACAGCACAGCTACATTGTCAGGTGGATTGCGTGCGCTGTAATTGTGCCATTGCAAAATGCATGCATGAAACAGCAGCTCCATCCCGTCGCTGCTGCCGCACGCGTCCTGTAGCTTAGTGACACCACATCAACTCACTCAGTGCATGCAGTGCGTATGTAGTCTTCTTTGTTTGTTCCGCTATGGGTGTGAAAGGGAACATCCCGGATTTCACGTGCTCTTTATTCTTCAAAGAGAGACTCTGAGTCAACCGCGACAAAAGGTGTATTTACCACGAAGATCCACGACCAATCTCTAGGGCTGCCCAACCGCGAGGCACACACAGAGTCGTCTCTGCAAGAGTGCAGGCCTGGGCCACCTTCGACAGCGCCCAGAACAGAGGACCATGCTGACCACTGTGGCATCTGGCACTGGTGCTGAGAGCATCTAAGCTCCAACTATCATGCTGCGCCACAATGCCTGAGCTTCTCCCGTCTGCGACACGTCCATGATTGGCGACACCTCAGTGCCTGCTCCACAAAATAAAGCATGCATGAAGCAGCGACCAGCGACTGCTCCTCCAAATTGACTGGAGGTACACATACAAATTGTTCATCTATAGAGAGAATGCATCAATGCTGGGGCACCCATGCATGCAGCAACATGAAGTGTTGTGAATGGAGATGAACAGTCGCCAGACGCGTCAACAGCCTTGGCGCAACTGAGTCGCAGCGCACGTTGCGAGGCACACTTGCGACGCACGGATTCGGTGACACTATAGTCAATCGAGAGGCGCTGCATGCAGCATATTCAAGCGTTTTACGGGCTGTAACCATGATGCAATTTTTTGATGGCATTGAGGCAAGCAGACTCCACATGCGCAACCCATGCTGCGCTGTCAACATGCACTGCACTGAAGCGGGTCATTGATTGCAAGTGCGGCGACGTGACTTGCACTCAGGGTTGCACCCCCTGGCACCCCCTCCACATCCCCCCTCCATACGGCTAAGGGGGTGGAGGGGAGGGGCTGGGGGCACGATCATCAGGGTGTGTTGCTGCATTGAGAGCACGCTGCATCCCATGGCAGTTACAGCGTGGGCAGTCCCCAAAAGCTGAGAGACAAAGCAGCAGTCGCCACTGCAAGAGAAGCATAAGATGTGTCGCGCCAGTTACCTTCCTGTTTTCAATGAAAATATATCAATTAACGACATCAAAACATAATGCGGCACGCGTGCACCGTCCAATCATATCGTCGCGCAGCCACCGCTGCGCACGTCGTGCCGCCCGGGGCGCTTCGATGCCCACCCAATGCAACTTTTGCTGAACAACTCTACAGCCAGTGACTATCACTCGGGACTGACCGCTCCGCTGTCTGCGAAGCTGCTCTGCGCATGGGTTCAAGGCAAGGGGTCGACGCCTCACAATGCGCCCCTTTTACACCTCAGAGTGTTGTGCCACGCGCCCACCCCCCTTCTACGTGCTGGACTCCCGAAACTCAACGCACTTGTGAGATGATTGAGGGCCACAGCTTGCCACCGGCTTTCGTGCTGCCCCGCTCTCAGCGGACTGAGTCACAGGGCTGGTGCTGACAGAGTTGAACTTGCACTTCATCGAAAGCAGCTCCAGGCTTCGAAACCTTATGATTGTCAGCTAGCTGCGGCGTCTGCATTGGTGTTGCCGGGTCTGCGCGCATACGAGTTCCGCCTGAGATGGCCGCCGGAGCATCGCCACTAACGATCCTCAATAACACGGATGCTAGTCATGCGCGCCACCAGCACAGCTGCCCCCGAGCTCGCTCGGCCGCTGCCGCAAATGCAGCCCAAAACCACAGTCCCCGAAGCCAGTTGTTGCTCGGGCAGCGCAGCGCCGCGCACGCTGTTCGGACGCCGCTGCCGCGCACGCACTGCGCTGCGCATTTCGTTGAGTGCTGCCACTCGCTGCAATCTTCCAAAACTGCGCTTCATTGGGTGCCAGAGCTGCCGCCGAGCGATGCAGCACCGCGCTGCGCAATCACCAGCACATCACAGTGCGCCAGCGCTTGCTGAGCGCCGCCATGTTGGCGCGATGATCGCGCCGCCGCCGCCGCTGTCAAACGCAACATCGCAGCAAACAGCGCGCGGCCGCCGCAGCGTCATGCACAGAGGAGCACTGCCGCCGCTCGCGGCATTCGCGTGCCCGGCGCCGCAGCAACGCGCTCTCGTCTCTGACCCTGCGCAGTGCTGTGGCTGACGTCGCGCTCTCAACGGTGGCAGCGCCGGCCACTGGTCCCTTGTGCGAGAGAGAGCAGTACGAAGCGCAATTGGATCGCTCTGCCGCAGCAACAATCGGCGCAGACACAGGATGAGCCACCGCAGCGAGCGGGGCGGTGCGCAGCAGCGCTGCAGCCGCCTCTTCCATGTGCTCTGTACAGCGTCAAACGATGGCACGACCAAGCCTCTCGCAGAGCCGCCGGGCCCAGACAGCACAGTGCCGGTCACTGCCGCGCGCCGCCGCTGCCGCTGTCGCCGCGGTGTCAGCTGCCGGCGCCATCAACAGCATCAGTGCCGTCACTCGCGTCAGCGCCGTGGGCGGGGATTGCGTCCCCCTGTGGAGCGTCACCGCTGCTGCCGCAAACGGCGGCAGCGTTCCGCAGCCCGCGCGGCGCGCGCTCGTGGATGAACACCGTCATGCACCGCCGCCGCCACCGCCGCTGTGTCAGCTGCCGGCGCCATCAACAGCATCAGTGCCGTCACTCGCGTCAACGCCGTGGGCGGGGGCTGCGTCCCCCTGTGGAGCGTCACCGCTGCTGCTGACGGCGGCGGCAGCGCTCCGCGGCCGGCGCGGCGCGCGCTCGTGGATGAACACCGTCGCGGGGCCCCAGACCATGTCGTAGCGGCGGCGGTGGATGACGCGGAAGGCGGACGTGAGGAGAGGGTGCGAGAAGGTGACGAAGCGGGAGCCTGCGTGGGCAGGGGGGTTTGGGGGGGAGGGGTGGTGGGGGGGTGGGGGGGAGGGGGGGATGTGTGCGTCAGTAGCGCAGAGTGGGGAGAGGGGGGGGGCAGGGAAGGCGTGTGGGGAGGCGTGTGGGAGGGGGGGGGGTATGGGGATGTATGCGTCAGTAGCGCAGTGTGTCGCAGTTGCGTGCGAGGTTAAAGGTGTGAGAACAAATAAGGCCAAGTTGAAGTTGTGAGAAGTTGGAGGCATCAAAGTCAAAGCTGTCGATCGAGCGCGCACGGTGCTGGCGTGGTGTGATCGGCACGCGTCCTGGGACGATGCGCTGCACGAAGGCTGCGCGACACAGTGCGGTTTAAATGCAGACGCACCGCGCCGCGCAGCACCCCGATTTGCCGCGCGCACGCTGCGCCTGCACAGCGCTGCGGTGGAGTGCCATGCGACGTATATGCTCCGATGGTGGTGAACGAAATGGAGCGTCACCTGGCCTGCCAGTGCGCACGGCGCCTTGCGCCTAGAATCTCTGTGCACGAGAGCAGAGACTCCAGCAAACAGATAGAAGTATACTGAGCCTCTGCAGTGCTGCGGTGGAGTGCCATGTGCCGTGCGCGATTCGACAGCGGGGCGTTAGGCGATGACTGACAGCATCACCCGTCGCACAGCCTGCGCTGCGTACTCTTTGCCGTGCAATTCGCGACAGCAGAGCATGTACGAGAGTGCGCCTGTGCAAAGCAGGCACCCCTTCTGTGTCACCCTGAGCGTCGCGCAGGTGCGATGCTGCGCTTCTACGCCCAGCGGCGGCGGCAGACAAAACTTCAACATCAATGCGGAGATGTGCCAGAGCGCGTGCGCCAAGCTTTTGGAGTCCTGATGTGTTGAATTCTCGTCGACGCGCGCGATGCACGCACTGCGTGCAACGATGAACCGCAACATCATGGAGCAAACCTCAACAGCGGAGGCGTGCCTGTGCGGCTGCGCCTGGCCTTCCTGGAGATCTGTTTCAAAATGTCTTCCTCAAAGCACTCGCTGCCTGCATATGCATGCATATAAGGTCCGCATCCGTCCAGTCAAACTGCAATACACAATCCTCAGCGAATCGAGACGTGCCTGGGCGCATGCGCTTGGCCTTCCGTGACATCCGCCTCAACAGGTCTTCCTCGGAGCACGTGCTGTGCGCAAACAAGAGGTCGGCGTCCGTCCAGACAAACTTCAACATAGAAACCTCGACAACCGAGACGTGCCTGGGCGCATGTGCTTGGCCTTGGTCGAACGTCAACATAAAAGACCTCACCCAGGGAGACGTGCCTGGGCGCAAGCGCTTGGCCTTCCGTGAGCTGCGCTTTAATGGGTCTTCCTCAAAGCACGTGTTGTGCGCAAAAACGATGTCCGCGTCCGTTGAGCCAAACTTGAAAATCAACAACATTGAGCCAAACTTCAAGAATGAAAACCAACAAAGGAGACGTGCCTGGGCGCATGCGCTTGGCCCGTCTGGAGATCCGTCTCAACAGGTCTTCCTCAAAACACGTGCTGTGCGCAAACACGAGGTCGGCGTCCGTCCAATCGAATTCGGCCGCCATGAAGTCGCCGCGGTACAGCTTGACGAGCGGCGGCGACGCGAGGTACGGCGCGGCCATGGCGGTGAACGACTGCAGCACCTCCAGCGACACCTGCGCGGCACCAGCGTACAGAGCAGCAGCGCGCAGCGCAGCAGCAGCAACGCTCGTTGACTGCATGTACAAGAAGAGATGGGATGATAGGGTGAAAACCCCTGCAGCGGCGGCGACGCGAGGTACGGCGCGGCCATCGCGGTGACTCAACTGCAGCACCTCCAGCGACACCTGCGCAGGCACCGACGTACAAGCTGGTCAACGCGTGTACAAGAAGAGATGATTAGTCTAGGGGTGGCAGAGGCATGGATTGGCTATGTGAGGTACGGCGCGGCCATCGCGGCGAAGGACTGCAGCGCCTCCAGCGACACCTGCGCAGGCACCAACAACACACACAAGCGCAGCACAGCAGCAGAAAAGGCTTGGTCGCCGTATGCTAAAGGACAGGCGATTGAAGGCGGCATGCACTGCGGCGGTGCGCAAGCCCTGGGTGTAGCAGCGGTGCCGACGCAGGATGTGCCCCCTCCGGGCACTGACAGCGCGCAGACCAACACCAGCCCCAAGCACTGGCGATATCCAGGGCAGTGGATGTAGGTGTGCTCTGGAGTTGAAGACATGGCCATCACGATTGATTGAGTGTACTCAAAATCTTAGCATCGTATTTTGCAGGTACATGCAAGTATGCATATAGTTCATAATTATGATACTTTGAAGTGTGTCTGATATGTCTGATGTGGATTTCGGGCCCTTAATCCAGTATGGCTGGCATGCGAGATACGCGACGGTCACTCTGAATCAACACACGCTGTCGTATACGTGTACATATACTCAAAGCTCTCAGAGTCTATCGCCTTGTGCACTGACTGGCACTGGTCACTCCGAAATCAACACTCTCTGTCGTATACTTACTTGAAGTACATGTATATATATTGAAGGCTCTCAGAGTCTGTCACCTTGTGCACTGACTCAAGCAGCTCCACGCCGATGGCGTAGCGCAGATCGTATGCATCATGAATGATGTGAACATTTGGAGTACGATAAGATTATAGTTTTGTATGGCTCTCAGAGCCTGTCACCTTGTGCACCGACTCCAGATATAACATGAGTACAGGAAGGTTATATAATAAACTTGTATACTTCGAAGTACATGATTGTATGGATCTCAGAGTCTTACACTAAGGGTCGAGCGTTAACCTTGTGCAAAGAATCCAGATCGAAGTACTATTTTCTCTCACCTTGTGCACTGACTCCAGCAGTTCCACGCCAATGGCGTAGCGCAGATCCACTGCCAGGCACGCTGCAAATATGGCGGATCCTGCGGTTCACAGGCGCGGCACGTACGCTCAGGCTTATTTCAAAACATACTTCAAAGCAGTAGCTCGCACATGGAACTCTCATTTCATGCGCCCACCCTTTTGATAGTGTACATGCATATGCACACCTACACCTTCAAGTATTTGAAGTGTGATTTTGTGCTTCTGCAACGCGTGTGATCATGAATCTACCATCCAATTGAACACATGCGCACGTCCAAGTGCTTGAAAATACATCCCCGCCTCTGCGCGGAGTGTGATCAACGGCATGCCATATAAATGCATTGTAAGATACAACTTCACAATATAAACAACCTGGAGCCTTACAACTTCACAATATAAACAACCTGGAGCCTCCATGTCGCCGCATGGATTGGTTCAAAACCCGCTCATCACCTTCAGCACTACGCGCATTCAAGAGCGCTGTCACTAGCTGCTGAACCTCTGTGTTGGGCTGCCGGCTGGAGCTGGCCTACCGAACACGTGAGACCTGTCCATACTGAACACCCATGCCTCGAACGCTAAAAAACCTGCACACAGAAGTCATTTTGCCTACTGTGGTTATGGTGGCACTGTTTGACTCGTGGCCAATGACTGCAGCAGCGGCGACCACGGTTATTGGTGGAAGGCACTTGCGGCTAACCATCCCTTGTCACCTAGAGCTCTACGATCTTTTGATTCGTTTTTCATTCACATCAAATTCACATTGCCAACCCTTGTGAGTTCCAAAAGCGATTTTAAAAACAACTTGAAAAGAGCAACACAGGCTCTCACCTGAGCTGCTGCCCAACTCATAGAACTTGACGCTGCGGCGGCTGCGCGGGCGGAGCCTCTGCGCCTTGTAACCGTAAACCTCACCATAGCTTCAACCCTAATCTAATTGTGACCCCAGTCCTGATCCCAAACCAAGTGCAGAGTATAGATTGGGCACAAACCAAAGAGCAGACGCAGAGTCTCTCACCAGAGCCGCTGCCCAGGTCGCAGAACTTGGCTGCGCGGGCGGTGGCCCTGCGGCTTACAACAAACACACCATAATACCAACCCTAGATGAATTGTAACCCCAACCCTAGTTCATGCACATATTATTGATGGGTGCCCCTTGCTGGCTCCTGGTTTTTGGCCCCACCTTTGTACCGAAATTGTCGAAAACTCTGAGTACGAGCCGAAGCGCAAACATCAACTCTCACCGGAGCCGCTACCCAAGTCATAGAACTTGACCGCTGCGCGGGCGGTGGCCCTGCGCATTGTAACCCTAATCCTCACCCTAACCTAACCCTAGCCCAGGCACACATTATTGATTGGGTACACACCAAAGCGCAGACGTGGACTCTCACCTGAGCCGCTCCCCAGGTCGTAGAACTTGGCGCCGCGGCGGCTGCGCGGGCGGTGGCCCTGCGCCGCGAGCTGCATCACCTCGTAGAAGCTCACAAAGTCGATCTCGCCGTACACGAGCGACTGCGCGCGCGGGCAACAGGCAGGTGGGTATACGCCGTGGGTACGTAGGGTATGCAGGGTATACGATGCAAACTCTGTCGATCTCGCCCTACACGAGCGACTGCGCGCGGGGGCAACAGGCAGGCAGGTATACGCCGTGGGTACGTAGGGTATGCAGGGTATACAATGCAAACTCTGTCGATCTCGCCGTACACGAGCGACTGCGCGCAGGGGCAACAGGCAGGTAGGTATACGCCGTGGGTACGTAGGGTATGCAGGGTATACGCTATGGTCTCTATTGATCTTGCTGCATCACCTCGTAATAGCTCACAAAGTCGATCTCGCCGTACACGAGCGACTGCGCACAGGTAGGTATTTGCAGGCAATGAAGGGCATATAGGGTATACAACACTTTTCTCAAAAGTATGATTTCTATTGATCTTGCCGTACACGATTGTCTGCGCGCGTGGACGGCGGCATGGCAACGCAGGCAGGTAGGTGTGCGCATGGGTACGTAGAGTATGTAGGGTATACCATGTATGGAATGGTCTCCAACGATCTCGCCGCCCGCGCGACTGCGGCGGTGCGGCAGCATGTAGGTGTGTATGGGCAATGAAGGGTATGTAGGGTATACGATACAACCTCTGTCGATCTCACCGTACACGAGCGACTGCGCACGCGGGGCGGTGACGCGGCCGCAGGATGTATATGCAACGAAGGGTATGTAGGGTATACGATACGACCTGTGTCGATATCGCCGTACAGGAGCGACTGCGCGCGGGCGGCAGCGCAAAAAAAGGCATGTAGACCCGGACGTTACACACGAAGGATATGTGGACACAGACATTGAACATGAAGCTGAACAGATCCCGGTCTCAGCGTATCGTGGTACGCGAGAGCGCCTATGCGCGGGCGGCGGCGCGGCAACAGGCAACTTGCATATAATAACAAACAAGCATGTACTTAGGGGGTAGCATACAATCTGCCCTCTGAGATAGTCACACGCAGAGCACAGGGGCTTCCACCTCCAGCCGGATCATGTTCAACGAGCAATGGTGTTGACAGACACTTAGTCTCCCCACCAATTATCTACTTAAACGTAGAAACCTTAACACCATTATCATCAGCATGTGTCCGTATGCCTGCGTAGGAGCCAGTGGGCATGCACTGCGCATCGTTGGTGGCGAGGAAGCGCGCACTGCCCCCGACACACCTCCACTTCAAGTGCATACTTCAACACCATCTCGATCAGCACAGCGTAATTGGTATGCGCACATACCTTGACGTCGGTGCCGGCGGGCATGCTCCGCGCATCGTTGGTGCGCACGCACCCCCGACACACCTCTACTTCAAGTGCGTACTTCAACGCCATTTTCTTTCAGCTAAGCGCCGATTCGTATGCTTGTATACTTTGACGTCGATGCCGGCAGGCATGCTGCGTGCGTCGTTGGTGGCTACAACACGCACCCGCTCCCTGACACACCTCTACTTCAAGTTCATACTTCAACGCCATCCTCGATCAGCGCAGCGCGAATTCGCATGCTTGCTTACCTTGACGTCTGTGCCGGCGGGCATGCTCCGCGCGTCATTGGCGGCGAGCACGCACACGTGCTCCCCCCAGCACACATCTACTTCAAGTGCATACTTCAACAACATCCTTAATCAGCACAGCTCGAGTTGTATGCGTACATACCTTGACATCGATGCCGGAGGGCATGCTGCGCGCATCATTGGCGCACCCGCTCCCTGACACACCTCTAATTCAAGTTCATACTTCAACGCCATACTCGATCAGCACAGCGCGAATTCGCATGCTGGCTTACCTTGATGTCGGTGCCGGCGGGCATGCTCCGCGCGTCGTTGGTTGCAAGCATGTGGGCGCGCTCCAGGGAGCACGTGCTGATGACCTCCTCAAAGGAGCGCTTCGCCCTGCCCACTGTTCATGTTGAACACGGATAGAAGGGACAGAAAACGCTATGAATCTCACGACGAGAGGTTCCGCAATATCAATATTATTCAATGGGCTTGTGCTGATTACCTCCTCAAAAGAGCGCTTCACCCTGCCCACTGCTCCGCACAATGCACAGAACATGAAATGCTCAGCATCCTACAAGTCAATGTATTTGCAGAGGATAGGAGCACGTGTTGGAAACGCTCAGTGTCCTAACAAGCAATCCAGGGGATCACGTGCTGATTACCTCCTCAAAGGACTGCTTCGCCCTGCCCACTGCTCATGTTGAACACGGATAGAAGAGACAGGAAACGCTCATGATGTCACGCACGAGAGGTTCCGCAGTATCTGAATCAATTGATGAGCATGTGCTGATGACCTCCTCAAAGGAGCGCTTCGCCCTGCTCATTGCTCAGCAAATCACGGACAGAAACACACAGACCCGACTGAACAAGAAGCGCTACCTACTAGTAGTCATTCCACAAAACCAGTATAGTATAATTTACCAATTGAAGATTTCACGGAATCATCACTATGTTCAGGAGCATGAGCTGATGGCGTACTCAGAGGACTGCTTCGCCCTGCCCATTGCTCAGCACAATGCAGGGACACACGCTCAGAGTCCTACAAGTCAAAGTATGAGCAGAGGAGCATGCGTGGATGACCTCCTCAAAAGACAGATTCGCCCGGTCCACTCAGCAAATGCAGACAGGCAAAAACGAAATGCCCAAAACCTTCCGCGACCATATATCACTACCGGAGCACGTGCTGATGACCTCCTCAATGAACCGCTTGGTCCTGCCTGCATGGTGCTCAGCAAAACACAGACCGAATGAACAGGGAGCGCTCGGCAGTTCACAGAAATGGTATCAATAGAGGCGTTACATAATCAAAGGCTCCACGCGTGTGTTTGCAAACCCTGGCAAAATCCGCGGCACATATACGCCACACCTGCCTTCGCATTACCACACAATGTGGCGCAATGCCTCACCCACTGGGGCTTGTTGTTACAACGCCCTACGAGCGTACAACGCGAGCGCGCCACAACTCAATACTTCTTGAAGTACATCAACTCACTTATCAAAGGCTTCAGTGCGTTCAGCGCTGCTTCAGCATCCGACAAGTCCGCGCCCAATAGGTCCTCGTTTTGGTTGACCACTAATTCTGCGCGCACGGGGCCACAGGTACAGATTGTCAGATGGTGAAGAGAGTTCCGCAGCCAAGGAGTTGGTGCACAAGCCATCTTCATGCACATGCGCACGTCCAGGCTTGTAACCTTCGCTTGCTTGAGACACCGTACGCATTCACACATTCACGTAGCCGTTGAAACCCGGACACTGCAGCCACTAAGTCAGTGTATGAGCCATCTATAGGTGTCTGCACACTCGGGCTTGATACCTGCGCTTGCTCGAAACACTGGAAGCAACGGCATATATATATATATATATATATTGTATGCATCTTTTCATCAAAAGCCGAAGCCGTTGCAGGCGATGGTTGTCTCACCAGTGCGCTGCCTGCCACTACGCCGCAAGCGCGCCATACGTTACATACCCCAGCAAATTTCCCCGCTCCGTGCCACAGCGCGTCCAGCGTTTCCAGTGCAGCACGCACGGCCTTGTTCAAGAAGTTGCAAACAACTACTCCTGGCAAAGATGCATGTTGTTCCCTATCGGGCCTCAACAGTATATGCTGCTATTGCTGAAACTGCGAAAACATGTGGAATTATCAGGTGGACGACCACTCTGGCAGCAGCAGAAGGGCGTCGCGACACTCATTCATGACATGACTGTGTATGGCTCAGTGAGCAACAAGCTAAATGACTCCTAGAGCCAGTAATGTTGTGATTGACAGCACAGTGCGCCATGGACTACCGTCTACAACTACTACTTGAAGTACAACCTCTGCACAGATGTGCACAAAATGCGATTGTGTTGTAATGGTTTCATCGACTAGCACAGAATACAGCCGCAAAGCTGGCCATTCCGCAGTTTATAAATGCGGCTGAGTAGAGGGCAAATCAAGCACAAGCTGCGACGCAAAGGCACATCACGCTGTCCTCTGGAAAAGTGTCCAATTTGAAGGTGGTTGCAGTGAAACTTGCCTTTCAGAAAGCTCACGCTCACAGAGGACAGCTGCCCAGACTTCTGGGCATCACGTGCAAGCTCCAGCAGCCTGCGTACTTGCACTCTCCTCCTCGCAGCCTCGTCCATCTTACACACAGCAGGCCAGTTGTAATCATCGCTTTCATCGAACTTATAGCATGCTGTTGGCCTCCCCAGCTCATCCGGTCGCGGCGCTCCTGCGCTGCCCCTTCGATCACCCTGCTCCTTACTGCATTGCAATTGCTGCGGGAATGAGGACATTAGCTGCCGCGCAGCAGCTTCCATGTTGTGCACACGAAAATTAGCAACCTCAACGGCGCGGTTCAAGTGTGACTTACCTGGGGATTATGGGGATGATGATGGGGCCAAAAGCAGTGCATGTACGCGCGCATCAATACATGCTGGCGACAGCGAAGCGCGGCCACAGGCAATGGCGTGTAGCCCACGACGGCACGCCATGGCACGCCTATGGGTTCGTCAATCGCGCAAGTGTCTGCGTAGCATGCAACATGTGCACCATCCCGTAGTGACAGCTAACCATATTGCGTCCAGTTGCCACGTGATGCTTCAAGCAATCACCAAAATCTCTCATTTTTCAAATGTGCGTGATGTGCGTACAGCAGTGAGGTGCATTGTTGAGCGCTGCTGCCTGGCCTGCCTGCCTGCCAAACCACATTAAATTTTGAGTCCATACTGCTTGTGTCGGCATGACTGAGGAGCAACACTTGCCGATCTCTCCCTTTTTCCACATCCCGTTGCTGCTGCCTACACACTCTCTTGCGAGTGCTTGACTGACCTCCTCTGTTCACTAAGTGCAAAGTAGCTCCGACCGATCATCAACTTGAAGGCCCACCCTTGTCGCGATGCGCTGTCGCCACATGCAGCAATGTGTGCTGATGAGCGCTGGAACCGTGGTAGCAGTGCTCAGCAATGACACAAACATAAGTCTGAAAACGCAAACCCTGCTGTCGCGGGACACAACTCTACTGCCAGCGGCGCCACCGCATCCCTGGTCGTCAGACCTATGTGGCGTGTGGCGAGAAGGTGGCCTTGAGTGCAATGCAATCCTGCAGACTGACTCACATCGGCGGTCTTCCATGTGCCTGGGTGGGGGAGGGGGGGGTGTGTGTGTGTGTGAAAGGGGGGTTTGGTGAGCTTGCAATCAAAGCTCCATGCGCCTGACACAGCATACCACAAAACTAATGGTGTCTGCCTAAACTCATATTGATGTGCACACCATGTATGAAGTCCAATTTGAGTAGCGCTGTCACTGAGGATGATGGTGGTGCACACACCTGTGAAAGTCCCAACGAAAGATAAAAGATAATGTCAGCCATAGGTACTGGCCACTGCGCACATGTGTAGACTACATCATGATACAATGTGGTGAAGGTGCGCACCTGTACCATGGTGCCGCCTTCGTGCAGAGCCAGGCTACCCTCCTCTCACCACCAGCACGCCTTGCTGCAGCTGTATGCCGTGCCATGCACTGAACATACGAGAATGAACCAGCAATGCATCAGTCCCTGGATACGATGCAGGCAATGACAAATCGCAATGACGTACTGACCAAAGGTGGCCAAGCTCCCTGAGGCACTGCTTCAGTGCCTGCATATCCGCAAGATAGGTACCATGATGCTCGGTACCTGCAATGGCACTGGACATCTGACGGGCACAGACATATATGCCTGTTTAAATGAAGGTCCAGACTGTTGGGGTCTCTCAGCTGCAAACTACCAGCAGGTGCGACGCACATTCTACCCCTTTGCATGTATGTGAAGCATACACAGCCCACAGCAGCAGGGAGCTCCAGACTCTGGCCAATGAGGATGCCAGGCAGCATTTACGCGCTTCCTTGCAAACGCATTGTACCATTTAAGGGCCCTCATGCACAATGGACGACAATGCAGCGGTCAGGAAGCTCTGGGCAGTCATGTGTGCAAGGAGATCTCGTCACGAGCAGTGAGGAACAAAGAGACACATGGTGTTTGCACTCGAGGATAGAACACTCTGTGTTGATGATGAGCTTACATGCGCAGTGCCACATTCTCTGGTCAGCACACTCAGGAGTCAAGTGCATGCATGCATATGCATGCTGTCATTTATTAGCGTGTATTTATTTTGTGTGCCGTGTATATATATTTGTAGCGACAGAGCCATTGACCGACAAGCATCAGGTGCTGAACACGTGCGTTGTGCATGTACGTGAAGTTAGTGCAGCTGAGGCATGCTGCTGCTTGCAGCTGCTGCCACGTGTCATTCGCAAAGTCAGTGCATATGTCATTGGGACCATGCACATATGTGTGCATGTGTGAGGGTGCTGTACCCTGTGCCCTGAGCCAATAGTTTGCTTTGGACGTGCTGGAGGACCTGGATCGACTTCACTGCAGCTGCTCTTTGGCGCTCGCAGTGCATGGACCATGTCCACATGCACATCATGCTGCATGTACTACGTGTATCTGAAGAATGTACGGAACGTCGCCAATGGTGTGCACGTGTGCAAGCTTAGCGGAGGAGCCTCCGAGAGCTGTGGAGTGTCACGCAGCTACAAGTGGCCTGATCAGCCGCATCCGGCGAGCCGATGGGGCGACAGCGAAGCGCGGCTGAGCGCAGCCGCGCCCACGACGGCACGCCGTGGCGCGCCATGGGTTCATCAATCGCGACGCCCTGTGCAAGTGTCGCATATCCGCATCATGGTTCTACAGTACCTGCAATAGCACTAGACGCGCATAGGCACACGTCTGCATCATGAAGGTCCAGGCCGTTCCTTCCTAGTAGCTTCGCCCAAACCTACCAGCAGGCCAGGCTTCGGCTGCGACGCGCATGTGAAGCACCACAGCCCACAGCAGCGCAGGGTCAGAAACTGGCTGTTGTGAACGCCTGACAGCATTCAACGCAGGTTCCTGCAAACGCATTATACCACTTGAGGTGCCCCATGCATACAGGATGGCAAGCGGCAAACATAACAATATTTGTTGATGATGAGCACACAGCCGCAGTGCCACAGGGTCTGGTCAGCACACTCAAAGTGTCAATGCATGCCGTGTGTCATTTATTTCTGTGTTGTGCTGCCGTTTGTATAGCAACGAGCCTTTGATCGACTGGCATCAGGCGCCAAGCGCCTGCGTTGTGCACACGCGTGAAGTCAGCGCAGCTGACGTGCGTTGCTGCTTGCAGCTGCTGACTCATCATGATGTCGCTGCAGAGCCAGTGCCCATGTAATGTGACCATGCATGTATGCATGTGTGAGGGTGCTATATATCTCGCGAGATCTCGCGCGCTGAGCCAATGGTACCAAAGGTACACTTTGCACGTGGTGGGGGGGCCCACCTCGGCCTCATGAGCGCGAGCTCCTTGTTGGCGCTCGCAGTGCATGAAACTTGTCCACAACGAGCTCAGCCTTGTGTACTTGTGTATCTGACAGGGATGTACGAAACATTGCCAATGGCATGCACATGTGCAAGGGGGGGGCGGTGTGGAGTGTCGTGCAGCTACATGTAGCCTGACCAGCCTCACCACGGCGGGTGCAAAATCAGCACACTCCTGCTCTTGGCACTTGTGCAGATGGCAGAACATAGCACAGTTGTGCCACTGGCCTACTGAACTCTGCTGATGAGTCAGACTTGGAGTTCGTGTCAACATACACAGGGCTATATAATGACCAAGGGTCTTGGAGGCGGGTTCACCGGAAATGCCCTGTGTGGATACACCCTGTGAACTACTTACATGCAGGCGCCACAGGCGTCTGTACACCACAAAAAGGGCGGGGTGGTGACACTGGCAGTGTTGAAGTAGAAGCAGTCCAATGCTGTCATCACCACTTCAAGAACCGTACGCCCAGGTACGCGAGGAAGCGCACGAACACAATGTAGAAGACCAGTATGCCTGCGCATTCGCCGATGGACCTGCAAACGCGGGCAAGGCGGACGCAAAAAGCAATTTGAGCAACTGTTGATGATTCGGCGTTTTGTCACAGCTGTGCTAGCACTGGGGTGACGCCGCGTGCATCGGCAATCAGCACTGCATTTGCCGATCTTGCCTGACGACCGGTCTGTTGTTTGGTGTGCAAGTATCGCCAACATGGCTGGAGCAACATTCGCTTGATGCGCGCAATTAATTTTGTAGGTGTGCATGTGGTAGCAGGCGCTGTCGACAATAATTATTTTTTGCAACGCACGACACAGCCTGAGGAGATGGAGGGCACCACTGAGTGGCGGGTAATGCTCACTGCTGACGGCGGGCTAACAAAAAATACACACTAAAACTTTTGTTCGAGTTGTTTTCCATATGCTTCGCCATACTGCTGGACAGACGCATCGAGCTACTCAGCGCACGCTTCGTGCGCGGCGCACAGCACCTGCTGCAGAACTACACGCGCCGCTACCGCGGAACCGCTGCGTGCGGCAGGCATGCCGCGGTAGCGGCGCGTGGAGTTCTGGAGGAGGTGCTGTGCGCCGCGCATGAAGCGTGCGCTGAGTAGCTCGATGCGTCCATCCAGCAGTATGGCGATTTGGAAGCATGTAGAAAACAACTCGAATAAAAAAATAGTGTGTTATTTTCGTTCACCCCCCGCCAACTGACAGCGCTAGCTGCCACTCAGGGTACCCTGCATCACACAGAGCATTGAACTGTCAACAATGCTGCTACCACGTGTGCACGCCTACGAAACCTATCTACCACATCAAGCGCATGTCGCTCCAGCCCTGTCGACGATACTTGCGCACCAAAGAACAGACCGCCAGGCAAGATCGGTGCATGCAGTGCTGCGCGCACCGGCTCCACGCGTCACCGCGCACAGGATTGCTGGCGCCGCGCGCAGCAGCAGCACACATTCAAGGTAGCAGTAGAGCTTGGGGCCCCTCAGGACGGTGCCACACAAGCAGCAGCGAGGGAGTGAGCGCATGCAAGCGGTGCGGCCCGCTGCAGGCACCGCTTCCCTGATGCAGCACGCTGGCTTCAGACGTAGGCCGCAGCTGCTATCTGCAAGATGATTGTTGCTAGGGGCAGGCCGTTGCGAGCGGGTGCCAAACTGCATTTGTTGCCAAATCTTTCGGTATGGAAAGATATGGTGGGTATAACCGAAGTGCTCCAAAGGCCCCCTCCACTTCAGAATTTACAAACTTATAGGCGAGGGGAGACTCGGAGGGGCCAGCATCCGACCGGAGGTCGGCGCTGGGACCGTGGTCTTAAGCCTCATAGATCGTGATGCGTGCGTATTTCCGCAGTAGTAAAAAATTTTATTATTATTTTGCAGGGGGGGTCCTATTCTCGGGCCATCGGGTCAATGGTGTGCCTCTGTAGCCTTCAACTTGTGAAACGCTGAACGCTAAGAAAAGTAAGCACGTGCCCGCTGCACAAGGCACCTCAGAGCGCGCTGGTGCACCATGGTCGGAGCCGCACACCGCTGCTGCTGTTGCCGACGGCCGCTACCGTACCGCCGTCATCCCAAGTGGTGGCCGGCAAGAACGATGCCTCAATCAGTTTGACGGGGGCTGACACGCTGAGCGCTGTGTCACTTGAAGTAGACTGCTGTACAGCGTGCGCAGTACTAAGTACAGCCTTCCGCATACATGCGTTGCTGGTTCTAATCGGATGATTCTGATGGTGTTTTTTGTTATTGCGAGCGATCCCCCGGGGGGGGAGAGCTTCGCAAGTAAACTACCCTGCGCATCCTACTAACTTGAATTCTAGTGTGGAGTGCTGTATGCACATGCCGCTTTGAGCGCACCTTATCTTTGGACTGACAATGAAGAACATTTAGAAACATAATCGCAACTGCAAAGATATGTCATGGTCAGCTTGCAGTGATTTATAAAAGCAATTCAATTTCATTGTAATGAGCAGCTGGATGCGCCGATGATCCCGAGCCCACCCCCCTCTGGGGGGTCCTGCTGGCGTTCGGGTAAAGAAATGTCATCACCTTTTACAAGATCTTTGCTGTGGCAAGTTGCAACAACAAAAATACCGCACTCGCGAACACCACTCCATACCAACATACCCATACCTACTGTAGAGGTCAACGCTCCAAGGTACTGTAATCACATCTTTCCCATTGTATAAAGTACTTGATTTTGCACTCACAGTTTGTTAAGCCCGTCCGCTTCCAGGATGACATCGCCATCAGGTATGGGGCACTGGAGCTGGCCGTTGACGTCCTCCAGCTCATCGCTCGTGCAGGTCAGCTTGAGCCCCCGGTTCTCGTTGATGGACACGCCCGTGTAGCTGTAGGTGACGTACTGCCAAAGCGCGCACAGCAAAAAACGTGTGATGCTGAGTGCGCTGTCATCATAATCAATGATTATTCTGAACAGGGGGTCGGTTGAGCACTGACGAGGTGCTGGCAGCATCAACTTGAGCGAGCGTGCGGGGTACATGGTGCAAATCATCAGCTCTGGCTACGCCCCCTGGCATCTTGCGGCATGGCAGGCTGTTGTTGAGACGCGTGATTCATTAGCCACCCCCCCTGACTTGAGAGCTGATGAGACAAGTCAACATACTCTGGAGTGACGCGTCCGCGGGCTCTGTCGCAGACCGCTGTCCGGCGGGCATTGCAATACACGCAGGAATCACGTGAAGCAGGGGCGGCGACCTGACTGCGGATACCGACGGGGACACGACGCAGCTGCTGGGGCAGCATAATATTCGATACGCAGTAGATGAATGCATCGCCAAAGTACAGCCGGACAACGATTTGAAGGGGGGGGAGATGTCATTTGGCAATGTCGTTTAGCAGTGATGGTCGTTTCGTATTGAGACACATTTAATTTTATTTATGAGACACATATGCATTCTGACATCTGGGCCTAAACGAGAATTGGTAAAAAGTGCAGTTGGAAAGTGGGGGGGAGGGCAGCGGTTGTCCGTCCCAGCTGCGTGCATGTAAATATCAGTGGCAAACAGGTTAAACTTTCAAAGTACTGCTTTGCATGACGTTCATATCTGCCTTGAGTCTCATGTCACAAAGAGCTTCTGCAGTAAGTCTCATGAACGATACTGTGACGCACTGACACGATTGGCAGCTGCGGCGCTCACCGAGATGTCGTTGAGCCAGACGAAGTACACGGGGGTGCTGGCAGGGGGCATATAAAACGCGCCAAAGAGGCGGAACGTCGAATAGGTCCAAAGCATTGCCTCTTGTGGCGTGAAAAATCTGCTGTCAGTCTCGTGCGGCGACGGCCTTCCGCGGTCAGCCTCATCAGACAGCATAAACGGTAGTCTGAGGCGTTGTCACGACGGGTGGTTGCGGCGCTCACCGAGATGTCGTTGAGCCAGACAAAGTAGGCGGGGGTGCTGGCGGGGGGCATGTAGAACGCGCCAAATAGCCGGAACGTCTCCAGCATGGAGGGCAGCATGGTGACGGACAGGTCCGTCGTGCGCGCGAACGCGCTGATGAGCAGCGCCAGCGAGGTTGCGCTCAGGCTGCACAGTATCATGAAGCCGGTGAAGATGAAGCTGCAGCTGTGGGAGGGGCGTCACGGCGGCGGAATGGCTTCAGCTGCGTGTGAACGTGCTTTTGCTGTGACGATCTATCAGGCACTTCCCTATGCACGAGGCAAACGGAGGGGCAAAACGACCGCGCTGACATCAAGCCCGGGGCCCTCCTCCATACATATATGAACAGCCGGAACGTCTCCAGCATGAACGGCAGCATGGTGACGGACAGGTCCGTCGCGCGCGCGAACGCGCTGATCAGCAGCGCCAGCGATATCGCGCTCAGGCTGCACAGTATCATGAAGCCGGTGAAGATGAAGCTGCAGCCGGGGGAGGGGCGTCACGGCGGCAGAATGGCTTCTTCAGCTGCACATTAGCATGCTCCTTCTGTGCTGATTAATTTTTATATATCGGGCGCTTTGCTTTGCACAGAGGGGCAGGCACCTGCGCTGGCATCAAGCCCTCCTACATACTTTATGGAAGAGATTTACACGTCGTGTGCGCGAACGCGCTGATCAGCAGGTTGAGTGAGGTGCACTCAGGCTGCACAGTATCATGAAGGCGGTGAAGATAAAGCTGCGGGCAGGGGGGGGGGGGGGGAGCGTCACGGCGGCGGAATGGCTTAGGCTGCGTGTGCATACGCTTTTGCTGTGACAATTCATCAGGCCTTTGCTTTGCACGAGGAAAATGGGGGGGCAAAACGACCGCGCTCATGACATGACCTCCTACACATGCGAAAAAAAGTTGCAGGGCGCACATGGACTATCAGCGCGTGTTGCAGATTAATAATGTTGTAAAACTGTATACTTGCACATTGTCTGCGCGTGTGACGGGGCAGCCAGGCAGCCGTCGGCGAGTGTCTCCGAGTCACCACGACTGCTCTCAGCCTCATGCAACAACTTGAAGCGCCCAGTGGAGGGTGAGCTATATGACTGCTCTGAGAACGTGCCCTCACGCAACACGAGCCTGCAGAACTCATCATAAGAAACATGACCTACTTCAAAAATATGCGATATGCCCATTTGCGGTCGTAACTACAGTGCATGGGCAGGTCCGATTGAGGTGCCATGCACATGCAATCACACGACGGTCACAACCCTACAAGGGCAACGCTGGCTGGAAAGTGGGTTGTCTCTGAAGACTCAGTCAGCGCTCATATTTGTTGCCGCTGCGTGATCAGGCACACGCCAGCGTCACTACTCCAAGTGTGCTTTTTTACGTGGTGATGCTCAGTCTGAACACATACTGATTGGCGCAACGTCAAACCGTAGACCCTTACATTAAGGTGCAAAAGCCCGCACGTTGCTTCTGAAGAGCCATACAGGCACCCGCAGCCGCGCAGCATTGCCGCAATTGGGGCAAACCACGCGTGTACAAGAAGGCACCCATATCTACCTAATCCCCTCAAAGCTCACCCCTGAGCCGCCTATGCATAGGGTTGCATGAAAGTGTGTTCGGCCACACAAGTACGGCGTATTTGGGGCCTGTTTGGCAACCAGCAATACATTTGAGCAAACCTCAACATGATCATATGCTGCACGAAGAGCATTTTTGTGGAACATGTGGTGAGTATGCTCGATTCGGAGCATACACTCCACCACAAAAGGGGCACTTGAACTCAGAAATAAACTTCAAATACGTTTTTGTGCAACCCTACCTATGTATTTTTGCGTGCAATCAAGTGGCAGCCAACTCTTGAGAGAGCCACTACAACTGATGCCGCGTGTGCAAGGGCAAAGGTGTCGCAATGTCAGCGATGTTTTTGCCGCAATGTTGTTCACAAAATGCGCGCCGCCTCTCAAATTATTTGGTAAGCGTGCGGTGCAAATTTGAGCTCATGAACGCATTTGACGTCTCAAGCGCACTGCTACCACACTTGACCTGCCAGTGATGGGGGGCGTTGCAGATCATCCAGGAAGCGTTTTTGGGGGTACGTACCATTTGCCAGCGCTTGGCTGCAATCCTGTGCCAGAGCATCTGGCATCTCGCTAGTTTCCACGTACTCTGCAGCTCAGAGATACCAACATACGCCTTAAGCAGAGTCTTGGAGCTAAAAGTAGACTTGACTCTTGCTTTGCACTTACAATTTGCTGGCCACTGGCTGCAGGCCCACTGTCCAGTACACTATGCAGCTGAAGATGATGGGCAGAATGACCTGCAGTGCAGTCTCCGCGAGCATCTTGGCCGTGAAGTACGTGGACGCTGGGGGGGGGAGGGGGAGGGTCACACTGTGAAGTTTGAGGTTGAAGAAAAGACATGGGGCGTGTTACGTATGCAGATGCTACAGTAGCGTGTGAGGCTCTCAACTGGTGTTGGCACAGGCACTCGAAACTTCAAGCGGGTACGCTCTCTGCCGCTGTAGAAGGCCCACAAACCTCTGCAATGCAATGCAACCTCTGCAATGTATTTGACAATGACGTGCCTTGTTGAAGTTGTGAACAGAATAGTTGCTCTCATACCGGGCATCACCGTGCGCGCAAAATTCAATGTAGATTTCTTGAAGATGTTGATCGCCTGCACAAAACTGCCACTTTGAACTCCCTCAGGTAACAACAAAAAAATATGGGCTCAACTCTTTCTTGCAACATCATTCTCTTTCAAGTTCACGAAAAGACGTCTGACGCACTCAGTCTTGATTGTGCCCACAGCCAAAAGTCAATGTAGAGATACTTACCGCCCTGCACAAAACTGCCACATTGAACTCCCTCAGGTACTATGACGGCAAGATGGCTTTGACTGTTTCTTGCAACTGTGCAACATCATCCCCTTCTCGATATCATAGATATTTGAAGTACTCACTCTTGTATGTGCCCGCAGCGCGTTCTCTCAGCGCCAGCATCCGTTTGCCCGGGAAGCTGTTGATCACTGCCAGCGCGCTGAAGAGGCCCTGCGGTTACAGGAGTCGCCAAGCAAGTGCTAAACTTCAAGTTGCACTTGCCCAGTGGGCGGCTGGCTCACTGGCTGCCTGCTTGACACGCACATGTCGTGTTACCACAATGCATGCAGCAGATGGGTTTCAAGGTGCAACATCCTCACACAGCCCCAGCTACATCGGCAGTGCTAGCATGACTTCAACTTGCGCCATACTCGCAGAGGCTCAATGGATCGGCTGCGCAGTCGTCATGATTATTTGAGTCAAACTTTTGCAGTTAGTATTCAAGCGGCATCTGCTTGCAAGGCAATGGTGGGCGTGCCCCCTTTGACACTTCATGCCATTAACTTGAAGTACTTGAAGCAGTCACGTTAACGCGCTGCCAACCTGAAGTACCTATTGAGAGGAGAGCGAATGTTGGGCTGAGTTGCCGCATCAGCGTCCGATCTCTTGGGGCGCAGTGCCAACTAGCTTGCTGCAGAGGATCAAGTAAAATCAAAAACCCAGAAGAACACGGGATACCCGGCCTCCCTGGGGCCTCTATTTAAAGCACAAGCACATGGTGGAGTCCAGAGAGTGCCCGGGGCAGGTGGACGAGAACGTAGAGGGGGGGGGGGGGGGGCATTTGGCGATGTTGTCTAGAAGTGATCGCCAATGCACATTGAATTTGTTTCAGACTTTCACAAGACACGTGTAGATCCTGACAATAAGCTGGGCATCTATGTACCATCTGGGCTTTTTTGCGCCCTACACAAGAATTAATGAAGACAACAAGTTCATGAATACCTGGTTGATGACGCAGAAGAAGAGGACGGGCTTGCGCAGCTGCACCGACATCTGATCGGTGCCAATTTGAAAGAACGCAAAGCCGATGAGGATGGCCATGATGAGCATCTGTCCATTTGACAGGGGGCATGACAATCAGAGGAAAGACACAGGGAAAAAAGTGTACATCAGCAAGTAGGTATGCGCACAGATGCCCATTTGACAGGCGAGATGACGATGACAAACATAAACACGGGGAAAACGCGTGCATCAGCAAGGAGGTATGCGCGACAAAGTGGAGTGCGCGGCAGGCACGAGTCGATCGTTGCGTGGCTGCCAAGCGTGTCAAAGCGGCAAAGTGTATGTTGAGGTACTGTAGTGTGCCTGTTGAGCACTTGAATAAAAGAGCAGAGTGTTTGATAAGGCATTTGTCAAGCACACATCAATACAGCGAAGTGTATACTTCGAAGCAGAAAAGAATGTGACATGGCGTGCTGACACAACTGCGACCCAGGTAGCTGTGTTGATGCGTGGTAAGCAACCACCACCATTTAGGTTCCCTATAATGAAAGTACAGGTAAACAGTCATGGGGACAACCGCCAAACCATGTGCTTAAACAGTGATACCCATGGGGCACATGAAGGACTGGAGCCAGCTGTTTCGACATGCAAGCACCTGCAGCTTAAGCAGATACTCAAAGCACCTCATGCCTTCGCAGCCGCGACTGCAAGATGCTCAAGCAAAACAATGTCCACTGAGAGTCATGGCAGCAGCATATGCGGATGCTCAGCACGTGCCGTCCTGCCAGAAGCACCCAATACGACCATTCCGGCATTGCCATATAATTACACGCCCTGCCGCAAGCGCACACTTGAAGCACTTGTGGACTTGTATTTATCAAGGCCCCAATGGGGGACGGGTGCCCCATGCAATCATAAATTTGCTCCTGCGCAGCAGCAGCAGCAGCCTAAGCCGCAATGCGCCCTAGTACCTCGAAAGCGAGAGGAGCTGCGTGGCCAGCGATCTGACCCGGATCAGCCGCGGCTGCAAGATGCTCAAGCAAAACGGTGTCCATCAAGAGATCGTTGCCATTTTTCTCATCCTGCCGCAAACGCGTACTTGAAGTGCTTCAAACGCGAGATGAAGTGCGTGACCGACGATCTCACCTGAATCAGCTGCGCAGCGATCATACCCGTCTTCCTGGTCTGCTCCTTGAAGGAGCTATCCAGCAGGACTGAGAACTGCCGCAACCAGGATGTTGTCTGCCGAAGCGGCAGCTGCGGCCTGTCGGCGCCGTGGAGCAGGTCGATCTCGGGCCGCGTGAACCGCAGGTGCAGCTCCCTCTCGGCGGCCAGGTCCACATCCTGTGCATGAGCATGGGCGCAGGGGGGTGAGGAGGGAGCCCCCACGTGGTGAGCCCACAGAGCCAACTCCGGAAAGGCCTGCGGGCTGAACTACACTTGCGTTCGACGCTACCCAGCTACACGCCGCGCATGGCAAGCGTGACATCATGGTTTTCAAGTCCAAAAAAACCATTGGATCAGTGGAGTGCTGAGGCGTGGTGTGACGAGCGACGAGCTGACCGCTGAAGGAGTGGGATACTTAGCCAGCCATATGCCGCGCATGTCAAACCTCATCAATGTTTACAGAAGCAGAAGCCTTGGACCATTTGAGTGCTGCAGCTGTGCAACGTTCAACGCTGCAATGTGCTCACCGCCAAGGAGTGGCTGGACTCTGAGCGCGTCAGCGACACCACGTCCAGCAGGTGGTCGGCCGGGTTGGTGAGGGGGGCTGCAGTATATAGAGAAGAATGCAAGCTTCTTTCAAAAAACGAAATAAAGAGCGCGTGGGGCAAGGGGGGGTATACATGTTTGCGCGTCAGCATCACCACGTCCAGCAGGTGGTGGCTGGGTTGTTGAGGGGGGCTGCAGTGAGCGCGTGGGGGGCGGGGGGGGAGGGGGGGTATGCATGTATGCGTGTCAGTGACACGACGCCCAGCACGCGGTCGGCTGGGATTGGTGAGGGGGGCTGCAGTGAGCGCGTGTGTGTGTGTGTGGGGGGGGAGGGTATGCATGTATGCTCATCAGCGGCACCACATCCGGCAGATGGTCGGCCGGTTGGTGAGGGGGGCTGCAGTGAGCGCAAGGGGGGGGGGGGGGGGGGGGGTTGCATGTTGAAGTATGCGCATCAGCGACACCACATCCAACAAGTGGTCGGCCGGGTTGGTGAGGGGGCCTGCAGTGAGCGCATGGGTGGGGGGGGGGGGGGGCATGTGCATATGCATGTACATGTGTATGTGCATGAGACGCACGTGTACTGGTATGTCAACAGGCATAATACACGTGAAGCACTGACCAACTGGTCAATAACTTCCGTGGAGGAGGCAGCAAGTCCAGCTCCTGCCCTTCCATGCGCATCTTCAAGTTAAGCTGCCCATGACTGAAACTGTTCAGCGTGGTGGGTGGGTGTTTTTTCCTGTACACGTACTCAAATATGGTGATAGCCTCAACAGAAGGGCTTTGATGGTAATGATTGACCTGTCGGGCGCTGATTATGGCATGCTGGATGTGACTACAGTAGTCCGATAGCAGTCGTTTTATGGAAATTGCTCATGAGGGGTCTCACAAGCAGCACAACACCCCAGTCTGGTTCAATGATTTTGAGCTATTTTAACACAGCAACAGACATGAAGGTACGTCTGCCCGCACAAACTATATAGCCGATACTCAATACACAGTGCTTCTGCTTAGAACAAATACAAAACAAGATCACCAGTGGATCCTCTGCAGAAAGACATGCGAGACGGCTGCTGGAGCATCAACTGCCCAGTCCTAACGCAACCAGCACCTTTCAGGCGACATTGTTCACTTGAGCTTTGCAGAGTCGTGAAGGCGCAACTCATACAGGAAATAGCGGTTACAATGTAACGACACAGGCAAATCTCTGGCAGCGTGAGCAACCCACGGCAGGGGTGTCCAGTGCTCTCGAAGAACGGCAGCGCCTGCCTGCAGTGGGCACAAGCAAAAGAAGCACACGAACAAACGGTCGTTAAATGCGGCGAGAGCACCTGTTGCCCATACTGCAAGTACTTCAAAGCATTCCAGTTAGAGAACAGCAGCGCCTGCCTGCTGTGCGCGCAGGCAAGGAATGCACGTGTGCAAGCGGTTCGTGAAGTTTCTCAGCATCACGATAGAGCGCCACAGCAGCGTACAATCATAACAGGGTACTTCTTGAAGTAATGGTTGACGATGTATAGACAAGGCCCGGTGGCTACTTGCACCTTCATGCAACCAAGGTGCCCGCAGCTACTAGTAGTACTTGTGCTGCACAAGTGCATACTCCAACAGCACATGCACACGGTTACACACATGCACCAGCATTATTCGTCCCCCCCCCCCCTCACCTCCACCCCCCCCCACCCCCCCTCGTGTTTACGCCAACGAACTGCTCCACGACGGCCATGTTTGAGGATGAACTGGTTGGCAGTTGCCACCAGGATGTCGCAGTGCACGTGCTGAGATTGAAAAATCAGTGAAGCGGTGCCGTGCACCGACGCAGGAAACGGCTTTTACGCCAGGTTATGTTTGCGGGCCTGTGGGCGTGAATGTGAATGCCACTCACAAAAAAAAAACGCGTGCGTAAAAGCGAGGCAACCACCAGCAGCATCCAGCACTCATGCACTTGGCGCAGCAGTTATACCTTCCTACGTTACATCCGTACTACTTACACAGAAAAGAACAGGATGCGTGTCAGTTGTTCCTGTGTTATGTCAGTCGCCTGTCAGATGAATGCGCACAGCAGCAGCGCCAGCAGCAGTGCCATCATAGCTAGCCAGAAACTGCAGCACTTGCGCACCACTGGACGATGCAGTCGCACAGAGGTATGCTTACATCTTCGGCCGCTGGTAAGCGATGTCCCCTGCCTCGAGCAATATCAGCATGTCGAAGCTGCAGCACCTGCCAGTGCTCCCTGTGGAATGATGGCAAGTGTAGTACGACAGCACAACACCGCTGAGATATCCCTGCCATTCTCACTTTGCTGGCCCCTGGTACGCGATGTCCCCCGCCTTGAGCAGTATGAGGTTGTCGAACAGCGCGAAGATCTTGCTCTGCGGTTGGTGTATCGTGCAGATGACGCTGCACGCGTCGCTGATCTTGCGCAGCGTGTGGCACAACGACAGTGCTGTCACGGAGTCCAGTCCCGTCGTGGGCTCGTCTGACAACGAAAGGGGTGGGGGAGGGGGGACGGGCCTGTATCAACGCATAGGCATTACATTGATGGGCTGAGGCGTGCAAATGTGAAATGTGGCAGTTCCGATGGTATTTCAGCAATGGAGTGCCCCATAAGGCGACTGTAGCCACAAATCAGGCGTGTGCGTGTACATCATCAGTGCGCGCAATCGTGACAGCGCCGTCGCCGAGTCCAGTCCCGTTGTGGGCTCATCTGACGACAAAACGGTGGGGGATGGGGAGGGGGGAGGCGGGGGGGATGAGTCCCCCAGTCGCACAAGAGCGTCTGCACCGGAGCGTAGGCATTACATGAATGGGGCGAAGCGTACAGCACAGCCTGCGACACGCGGCCGCGTGCAAATGTGAAACATGGCAGTTCCAATGGTATCTCAGCAATGGACTGCCCCATGAGGCGACTGTAGCCACAAATCAGGCATGTGCGTGCACATCATCAGCGTGCGACATTGTGACAGCGCTGTCACGGAGCCCAGTCCACTCGCTGCCAGTGGCTCAGCGAGCAGGCAGACAGGGGGGGGGGGGGGCGGGGGGGCGGGGGGGTGGGGGCAGCCCTGCTCGAGGCACGCATCTCAACGATGTATATTGAAATGCAGGGTGGCAAGGGACATTCACTAACTCCGCTGAGGACTCGCCTGCACCAATGCGTCGACAGACACGCCGAGGCACAGGTGAGGCCTGATGGCACGACAGTGGCTTCCATGGGGCGCAAACGAAGCCGGCAGCTTCAAGGAAGGGTAGCACACAAATGACGCGACCACACATGACTCGTTGATTCAGATCAGCACATGGCAGCGCAACAGCGCCGTTGCAGCATGGAACCTTATTGGCAATTTGTTGGCTCATCCACTGCAGCAATGCGTAGGCATTACATGGATGAGGTGAGGCGTACAGCACAGTGACTGGCCCCGCAAAAAAATGTGGAACGTGGCACCTCCGAGGATGTTGTACTGAAGTGTGCCACATGAGGTGAATCTTGAACAGAAAGTGAGCTGGAGGCGCATGTTTCGTTTGGGCACAGAATGTGTGGCATGAAAACAGCGCTGTTACAGGGTCGGCAGGCCAGTTCTGGGTTTATGTGAAGCGGCGCATGGGTAGACACGGCAGCAAGGGCTCGAGGCGTGATTGCACGACGGCGGACACGTGACTGCATGCTAGAGCGGCAGCTTTGCATGTTTTCAAGCACAGGATTGTTCCTGAGCTGAACGAAAACCACACATGCGGTGCATGTCCCGATGATTCACATTATCCTGTGGCGGGATTATAGGTGACTGGCCTGTCAAGCAAGGAAAGAGTGGGCGTTGCGTACTTGCACCCTCACAGCACCAGAGTTACCCAGTCTTCGGAGAGCCGGCCGCCACAAATCCGCGGCAATGCTCAGGCATGGACCGCAGAGTCTTTGTAGCACACATGAGACTCTGGGCACCACGCCGTCAGCACCCTGCCACATGCAAAACAATGCCACGAAGTCACCGGACGGTCAGAAATGAACATATCATTGCGCCCCCGCTACACTCACCCAGGGAGAGAAGTTGCGGCTCCAACAGCAGCTCCTGCGCGACGGCGAGGCGCTTCCGCCCGCGCCGGAGATCCCCTTTTGAGGGGCATCCCCACGTATGTCGAACATTATATATATACATATACATATACGTCGTATAGGCGCCGATACGTACAGGAACCGATACGCCTGGACGCACACACTTACCCAGGAAGAGCAGCTGCGGCTCAACGAGCAGCTCCTGCGCGACGGCGAGCCGCTTCCTCTCGCCGCCGGAGATGCCCTTCTTGAGGGGCGTGCCCACACTGGTGTGCCGCGCGTGCTCGAGGCCCACCTGCCGCAGCACGCCGTCGACGCGCGCCTGCGTGGCAGCGCTCAGAGGACCAGGCAAATTGGACTGGGCGAGGGACGTCAGTGGGGACATGATGTGCTGCTACTACTTGAGGTATGCATTTTGTTAGTGCTGGTGCGTAGCACTCGAGATGACCTTGCTTCTGCGCATGCATGCCGTGATGAACCGCTCGGTTTACTCATAGGTACGTAATAAAATCCAATCTGACTAATTGTACGCTGGTGTGACGCGCGTGTTCGAGGCCCATCTGTCGCAGCACACCGTCGACGCGCGCCTGTGCGCGGGCGCGAGGGGGGTGGCAGCGCTCAGAGGACCCGGCAAATTTGACTGGGCAAGGGACGTCACCTGTCGCATGATGTTCCTCCACTACTTGAAGTATGGTTTCTTGGTCAGTGCTAATAGCCGGTGGCTGGCTGCTGTCCGCTGCCCCACTGCACGCCTGACAGACGCGATGATTTTACTTTGTATTTGAAGTATATATATTCATATGCACTCAAGCAGCGTTTCAACATGAGACGGGTGTAGTGGTGGCAGGGCGCCCCTGCCCCCCACGCCATGCCCGCCACGCCTTGAGCCACTTGTGTTGATTGTGTAGTTATCATCTGTTACCTTGAAGAGCCACTTTTGAATGTGTGGTACTCCACTGCAGTTTTTGACATGAGCGGCTTGCGTATAAAGTGCCGACAGTGAAGCGGGACCCATTGAGCCAGATATATCCCCGCGGCTGTTGACAGTCGCCGCTTTCAAAATGGCAACCAGTGCACAATAAGGGCAATCGTTCAACATGACGGAAACCTGGGAACTGTGTGCGCCCAGGTGTTGTCAAGCAATGCATACCCGTGGTATACTCGTCGTCAGCTGATTGTACGACAGGTATTGGTGCGCTGCATCGGCAACGCCTTCGCGCACAACTGCCAGGGGGGTTCGGTTACGTCAGCGGACGCACCTTGCGCTGCTTGGCAGACATGTCCTGGGGCAGCGCACTGTCCTCAGGCAATCGTAAAACAGGTGCTGAGCTGCGTCACATCGACACCGCCTGGGCGCACAACTGCCAGGGGGGGTCAATTATATCAGCAGACGCACCTTGCCCTGCGCGGCAGACATGTCCTGAGGGCAGCGCACAGTCGCACAACAAGTACTGAGCTGCATTACATCGACAACGCCTGGGCGCACAACTGCCAGGGGAGTTCAGTAACGTCAGCCGACGCACCTTGCCCTGCGTGGCAGACATGTCCTGAGGGCAGCGCACAGTTGCACAACAGGTACTGAGCTGCATTACATCGACAACGCCTGGGCGCACAACTGCCAGGGGAGTTCAGTAACGTCAGCCGACGCACCTTGCGCTGCGCGGCGGATGTGTCCTGAGGGCAGCGCAGGCGCGCCGTGTAGGTGAGCTGCTCCTCGCAGGTGAGGTTGCCGTTGAAGAGGTCGTCCTGCATCACGTACCCGCTGCGAGCGCAGTGAGCGCAGCGTTGATGTAGAACATACAAGTCCATGAATGAGTACACGTATCCGCTGCAATGGCAATGAGTGCAGCATTCAAGTGGAACACACAAGTCCATGAATGAGTACACGTATCCGCTGCAATGGTAATGAGGGCCGCATTCACGTGGAACACACAAGTCCATGAATGAGTATGCATATGCCGGGTGCTGTTGTAGCACCAGTGTCCGAGCTCTTAGGGCGCAGATCAGCCTAGACTGCTGGTCGTCCGCATGGAGCCTACAAATGTAAGTATAAATATTAAGTAGGGGGCGGGGTGTGGCGTGCAAGCTTCGATTGCTACATCTAAGAGTGAAAACAAGGCCAACGACCATACAGCATGCCATTTCCACAGCCACAAGTGGCATTTTCAATAATAGCACAAGTCTATCAGAAGGCACATCATTCAGCTTGTTGCACATGGTCCTTAGGCGGCATAACCACAATCTAGGTTCGTGGGGACCATGACTCGTGACGATCCACCTTCTTGGAGCTGCTGGATGTAAGATATCGTTAAAATGTTTGGATCCAGCGGGTTGTCACCCGGCGTTGTCAGTTGTCACTGCAACTGGGGTCATTGTCAATGCGGCAATACCTTCGGTGCGGTGACTGCGTGGAAAGAACAAGCAGTTGGCACCAATGATGTTGCCGTGCAGGCCAAGCTAGTCATACCCAGGGAGGTAGGGATGGCACATATCATGAAATTCGGCGTGCGGTCTGCTCGCACTGCTGCTGCGTAAGGCGCTCTCAGCAGGACGCGCATGCACAGAAGCATGGTACGACATGCAGCTGTGCAGTTATACATAAAGTCTAGTACAGGATGTAATATCCAAGCCCAGTTGTGCTTCAAGAGGGAGCCATCGTCACTACCTGGCTCACAGGCTTGACATGCTCGACAGCAGTGTGAAACAAGATGGACAGGCTGGCCATCAGTGTAGCTAGACAGCAGACGAGAGGTGCACGGGTGGGCCCGTCATCGCATCCGGACGCAACGCATGAATGAATGAAAAATGATTGCGTCCGTACGATGAATGAATGAATGAATGAATGAACAAATGAATGAATGAATGAATGAATGAATGAAAGAATGATTGCGTCCGGACGCAATGACGGCGCCCACCAGTGCAGCCCCTGCCTGCAGTCTAGCTACGTCAATGGGCAGCTTGTCCTCGTTTCATACTGCTGTCAAGCATGTCAAGCCTGTGAGCCAGGTAGTGAGAATTCTCTTTTTGAACCCTCTCCCACTCAGACTTGAATTTCTGCCCAGCTGCCAGCATGCGATTTCGCATATGCGGAGAAACATGAAGTGGTCAGCCCACAGAGCAGCTTCCCAGCACTCAAGTACAGCATTAGTGACATCATGGAATGTATTGCTGTCATTTGCAAAATCATGGCATACGCATGGCTTCACACGCGCATAAGCCCGTGAGCAGCAGCGCCCGGCTGATGGGAGCGAAAGCGCTGGTGCAACACACTGTTGCTCATGCTAACCACACCATATGTACGTACAGTGCATGCAGGCAAAAAAGGATACTCAGCCAGCCTTCGCTACGACCTGTCCCTTTCATCAGCACTCATGCATACCTCAGCAGTAGTGATACCGCTGCGCAGACCACAGCAGTAATGATGGCAGCGAGCATGCTCACAGGAATGGCACCGGGCATGCCCCAAAGACATTTGATACACAGAGCCACCTCACCTTGCCGACACGGACGCGCTCATTGTCTGCTCCAGCCCTCAGCGCAATTGTGAGATGCCCACAGGTGGTGTGATTCTCATCTTGACACCAATTCCCAAAAATCGAACCGTCGTTTATTGTAAAGAATTTGGACTGGCAACAGATATTCAGGTAGTTTATTGACTGTAAGAATTTTAGTCAGTGACAAGAAAACATCGATGCATCGCCGCCATGGTGTGCCACCCAAGTTTGCGAGGCCGGTTTTCTGCGTGCCTGGATTTGTCACATCGCCACGCCTCACAAGAATGTCATCTCACGCCAATGCAGCAATGCAGGCAGGCTCTTGGAGTATACCCATGTCCACTCCGCCCTCCGCTGTGCCGCCGTCAAAACCGGCATGCTGCTGAACTTGCGAGCCGCCTGGGACACACACAAACGCATACACGGCGCTTCAGCTTGGGGGGGGCGCACTGAGCTACAAGTGTCTGGCATACCCACGGACCGTGCTCACCTCACTTAACCCTAGCCCTAACCCTAACCCCAACCCTAACCCTAACCCTAACCCTAATCCTAACCTACCCCCAAAAAATTGGCCTCATGCGCTTCAGCTGAGCGTTGCTGTAGGGTGAGCGCTTTGGGGGGGCCTCCCTGAGCCAGATGTGTCAGGCATACCCACAGACCACCTAACCCTAAACCTGCCCCAAAATATTAAATCCTGACCTCATGCGCTTGAGCTGAGCGTTGCTGCAGGGCCGCCCGTTGAGGCGCAGGTCGCCCGTCACCTTGACGCCGGGGTCCAGGCGCAGCGCCAGCGTGTTGAGCAGCGTGCTCTTGCCGGACCCTGCAGCGACGGTCACACCCACATGCATCATGTAAATAATTTTAACGGAGATCGCATGGGGAAAGTAAGTGGTTGGGTTGGTGGTTTAATTTTTAGTGACGAGAATGTTGAACGTGCTGATGGTATAAGGTATTCCCTTGATTGTCTTTCAGTATATTTTAACAATATTACCTATCGGTAATTGTTTCTGTTTTATGCTTTATCTTTATAAATCTTATTTTTTCTTTGAAAGATCGTAGAGCTCTAGGTGACAAGGAGTGGTGAGCCGCATGTGCCTTCCACAAATAACCGTGGTCGCCGCTGCTGCAGTCGTTGGCCACGAGTCGAACAGTGCTATCATACGCACAGGCATCATATTACAGCAGGCACATAGTGGTCTCTTTTGAGCACTTATGTAAGGTGTGTAGTAAGTGTATGCATGATGCAATAGGGTACCTTAGAATGCCATGGACAGGATTATGCCATTGCAGTTGGTACCTCTGCCAGTGGTGTCATGTCTGGGCCGCAGTACCAGCGCTTCGGGCAGCTGACAGCACTGATGTGCCAGCAGTGCTAAATCCTGCAGTGATTTATGTGGTGCTCACGCTCACGTCCACCGGGCCTGTGTCTTTGTTGAGCTGGGTATTGCAGAAATACCATGTGATACGTCGGTTACATCACTCCTCGTTGTACAGTCGTACAAGCTTTTACTGGTAAGGCAAGAAAGGCGGCCATCACTGTTGTTGGCTGGCGATGCTTGCTAGTGATGACTAGTGGCTACCCTGCATGCATAAAAAACTCAGAAAATATTAAGCAACACGTATAATTTTGAACATACGGGCTTTTATGTCTGAGCACAATACGCAGTGGAGCTGCCTGGGCCGTGCTCACCAAATATGCTTTCGCACTCCTTGCAAGGCCAACAGAGTACTGTACTCTGCTTGCTGATGGATGAGGAACAGCTTGGTGATACGACAGTCGATGCAGCTCCCACGAGCGAAGCGAGACCTACACTACCAGCAATTGGGCTACAATCGATGTGCTCTGAGATCTTACCGCTGGGCCCCATGCACGCCCAGAATCCACCCCTGATCTGCCCGCTGATGCCCTTGAGCAGCAGCTGCTTGCGGGCCTTGGCGACGACCTCGAGGTTCTTGAACGTCACCACTGCTGGGTTCTCAGTGCGAGATTGAATGGAGGATGTGTCCTCGTCATGATCTGCTTACACTCCCTGCACGTGCTTAGGAGGCTTGCGCTGGTGCTCTTCGCTATCTTGCTTGAGCACTTCCCCAGCCCTCAGTACGCATTGGCTGGCGTCCTCACCTGATGCTTCAGCCGTCGCCATGATGAAGCGATGTTTGCTCTCGTTGGTAGATGGGTTACACAGCGCAAATATGGGACAGTCACGCGCTGAAGTTTCCTCAAGTTCACATGCTGTGAAAAAAGCAGAATAAACCAGAAACAAACAGACAGAACAGCAACAGCAACCTGTAATTGTAGACATGGTTGCAGCTATCAGGACGCTGTCGGTGCTGGCGTGTGCGTTCCTGCTGCGGGGCACCGAGGCATTCGTCATGAGCCCCAACAAGCCGCAGCTTTTCCGCGTGCAGGCTGTGCGGTCCCCCCGCTACTGACAGTAAGTTGTGATTTAGAATGATTGTGTGGCCACTGGCAGGTTGCGTCGTGTCTATGCCGTCAGACAAATGTCCCCATGATGTCCCCTTTGCATTTGCTGAGTGTGGAGCCGCCTCACTTCGTTGCACTATCGACACGCCCCTTGTGATGTACTTCTGGTGTTCTGCAGGAACCTGGGAGCAGGAACTCAAGGAGCTCGGAAAGCAGAAGGCTGACTGGGAGTACTTCAAAATGGCGCACTACAAGAACCCACACGACCTCAGAGACGAGCTGGAGAGCCTGGAGAAGCGACTCAAGGGTTTCATGACCAACCAGCAACGGTCCATGGACCTCAAACTTCTGGGCATTTTTGCCGTTCAGGTCTTGACGGTGATACAAACAATTAAAATGTAAGTTGCGCTTTTGTTTTTGCGGCCTGGTGGTGCTTGAATCAGTAAATACCATACTCTCTGCGGACCTGCTGCTGCTCTTTGGCTGGCCAACCTATCGTGAAGCCAGTGTGCATCGTTGCTGGTGGAGCCCTGCTGCTGCTTGAGCAATTGCTGCCCTGTGCCATATACTGTATAATACAAGTACTGCTTTGCTGTGTAGTTGCATCTGACGCTTGTGGTGCATGTGATGGCACGCCATTGCTTGGTCTTGGGACAGCCCATGCATAATTTTGTTGCACTCTTTCGTTGTTGGTCTGTCGTGGGAGGCATAAGCACTCTCTCAAATCACAAATTGACAATCATGTGGTGCCATTGCTCAACGAAGGGCGTCTGTCTCTCAGTCTGCGATGATCTTTGACTTCGCTGACCACCGTGCTTTGATTGTTTTTGGCGTTGAATTGGCTGCGCACCAAATTTGAACGTGACACAGGACTTGCTACAAGCATCGAACAGCGCGCATGACTTTCTGATGCATGCATACTTCACTTCTTCTCAGCCGTTCAGAATGAGTTAGACTCTGACATTATATCTGTTTCATCGCCATCCTTCGGACGCCTGTCTTCAGCGAAGCCCTGGTGTCATCCTGTTCATCGACCTTGGAAACCGGCAAGGCACTTGTGTTTGAGAGGCCAATGGCGAAGCAGAACGGTCGCGTCCTGGCCGTTAGTGCAGCTACGCTGACGCCGCTGCAGCAGGCCACCATAGATCTGAGCGATGTGCATGCCTAACGCTGGTAAGCAACCTGCAATCCCACAAAAATACTCGCTGTTGATCAGCAGTGACTGGCCCAATGTATTGTTGTCATGACAGGCTGCTATTGCTGACTTTTTGTGCCAGAGAGTACCATGCTCTCCGTCAGGTGCCAAGGCCAGTAAGCAGACCGCGCTCTCACGAAATTACTTGCTGTTGATCAGCATGCTGCAGCGATTCGCCCGGTGTTTTTGTCATCACAGCGGACAAGCTGCTGTGGTTGATTTGTTTCAACGATTACCATGCTCCCCATCAGATGCTAGCCTCCAGCACCGTAGTCTCTGTTGCTGCGTTTTTGTATCACCCGTGCATGTGAGCCTCTCAGGATTGCCTGATGATGACATGATGCGGTCACCGCTTTAGAGTACTTTTTATTAATCTCGGTGAGGACGCTTTGTACATGTGATGGGCTTCACTGTGCTTACGTTAGAAAAACGAGCGACAGGGTTCATGAGTCAGTGTATGCATGCAAGGTCAGTTGCTGCCTTTTACCGTGCAACACACAATGATGTTGTTGTTACGTTGCCTGGCATGCCCGCTTCACAGACAAGGAAGCTGGCGTGCAGCAGACAATGGGTTGAAGGTCGTTGCAGCACTGGGTGAGTTGCCGTTTTGCCATATTGAATTAAAATTGCACGTTCATTACTACCAAGTACTTGCCAGCTGTCGGACCAGGTCACGCATCTATATGATTTCATCTAAATCATTTCAAAGGCTTGCCTACCGGATCACCTCAAGTTTTCTCAAACAAACTTTGTCTCTCGCAACCTATCGAGACATGACACCAGCGTTAAGCGTTGTCAAAATTGTAATGCTTCAGAGAGTATACATCGCGAACCTTGCACGTATCACGGCGTACTTCAAACCTCAAGTGTGGCCGTTTGCACTACCTATCTGGTCAGCCTTTATGATCCGACACCAGATAGCCAGTTGCCTCAAATTTTTCATGCACCCCTCCCTCACAATTGGCGCGCCATTCCCAAATAATGGAAACACTGCACCGTACGCAGCGCATCAAACAATCACGCGCATACGGTAGGTGAGTTTTGGCCCTCCAGCAGAAAGAGGGGAAGCGCGTGCTGCCTGCGCACTTCACTTCTTGGAGACCGGCATTCTCTTGCGTTATGGTATGGACGCATATGCATACATGTTAACCTTTTGTCAAGAGATTCGTCCCGACACATGAAGCTTCAACACTTGGCACCACCTCTTTCGTAGGTTCTTGACGAATCATGCTGTCCAACAGTGGTGTGGTCCTACAGTGTCTCGCTGATGTTGCAGGTACAGCAGTCGTTGTGTGGAAGCCCAAGCACACCTACTTACCTAACCCTCAGACCTCACCTATTCCTAGCCTAAAGCTAACTCTAACCCTAAGTAGACCTTCACATGTTTCCGGCGGTAGCACTAGTTCCGCCTGTTGCATTTAAAGTTGCGTCCATGGGCGATAATCACTGGTCAGCATTTGGTGAACAACAGCTTGGCACCGTTGACCTTCACAACGCTGCATTGGATAATGTTGCTACAACTGTTGCTGTTGAGCAAGAGCGCAACATGACAAGCGGACAGCCATCTATCCAATGCATTTCAAGTCTATCCCCTGCTGGGGGGTCAAACCGGTATGCTGACAGTGTGGGCAGAAGGCCCCTCTTCTCCTTTGCTACTGCGACCTGTGCAATTGCAGAGTTGTGCATGCACACAATCCAAGCAGCACCAGGTCCCGCTGAAGGCCCGCGGTGCAAGCATCATCAATCTGGAGCAAAGCTGTACAAGATTTGAAGACGAGCGGTTACAGTGGGGGGGGGGCAGGGGGCAGGGGGGCGTGTACAAAATTGACAGGATTGAAAACACAGCCGTCAGGAAGTGCTGAAGTCTGCAGTCGCACAGGAAGGCAGGGCAGCCTCGCAGTGCAAGCATGACCACATTGAAACAAAGCTGTACGGAATCGTCCTCAGAAGAGCTAATATTTCCTAAAGTTCAGCCTAAATCAGTGCTCAGCCGAGAAATCAAATCTGCTGCTGGTACCCTGTCGCCAGCTTTGCCGTGCTAAGTTTGTGATGCAAGCCATAGTTTGAGTTGCTTTGTTAGGTGCGGTGCGTTACGATGCTGCCTGTGCAGAATTTGAAAGTTCATACGAGCTCTGATGGCGCATGCATACTTCACATGTGTGTGCGCTCTTTGTGCAGCGTTGAGCGCACATTGAGCACTTGATCTTGCCATGCACATGGTGGTCACAAAACAACATCGCATACCCGAATGATGCAGCTGCGGGTGTTGACCACTTGCAGAAAACCTCAGGTGCAAGTATGCCGCTACCACGGCCACACAAGTAACACATCTGCAGCCAGCCTTGGTCATAGCATGCTGAGCTTACACGACATCGCAACGTGTTGCACCTGAACAAAGCAAGCCAGCAGCACACAGAGACTATGGCAGCAGTCACCGCAGATTGCGATACAAACACATTACACTCACAGTCAGCCTCACGGAAGGAGTTGTGATTGACTAGGGGCCCCGCCAATCACGCTGCGCAAGTCACACGCATGACTGTGCTGTGCAATGTGTGATGCGGACACAGCGCATTGCTGAGCTATGTCACACCGGCGTCGCTGCTGCTCCGCAAAGCGCAACAACAGGGGCGGCGATTTTCTGAGGAGTGAGGGCTGCTGCCCTGCATTTGCCAATGCAGCCTTGTGATAGCGTCCCGCGCGTGTGCAACGCCGCAATCAGTACCTGCCATTCCCCATCGCGCTGCTCTACCGCAGCGCAAGCATGCCCCAATGACCATTGCGGCTCTGACAAAAAGGCACAGATGCAGCGCTCTTGACTCAATGGCATGTAAAGCTTGGCAGCGCCTGCCGCCGCTGCGGTGACCACCGTGTCCCTTGTCACGGCGGTGGCGACACGGTGCAGCGCAGTCGCGTGGCGGAGCTCAGGTGGCGGCGGTGCGTGGCAGCGCTCAGGTGGCGGCGGTGTCCATCTGGTCGGCTTCGCTCTCCGCGCCGTTGGCGCCGTCGGAGTGGTGCTCATGGTCAGAGGCGGAGCTGCGGCAGCGCAAAAACAGCGAGGGATGGTGTGTACTTTTACCTTCTCTGCGAGTGCTTCCGATCAATGCAGGCACGATGACACACGTGCACTTTAGCCGTACACTATCCATACATGCAACCCCGGTTGCATGAGCAGCTGAGGCAGCAAACCATTGCGAGCATTCCTGATCGCCGGCAAGATCCTTGGATGCACTCTCACTCAACTTGACATGAGATAGGTAGCAGACGGTGGATGGCCTGAGGGCAAGCCTGCGCAGCGGCTTTGCCTCAGGGTTGGGGTCAGGTTAGCAAGTATTGCAGTGAAAATTAGCATTAATAGCCCTAAACCTAATCCGTGGCCCTCGTCGACCTCACAGAACTGCATCTCGAATGCGCAAAGCTCTTGGAGCACATGATCAGTGCCCTGGCACGCTCCCCAGTGTAATAGAGCCCCGCTGCGTCACACGTATTGGCATCATGATCCCACCTTTCAAACCAGCGCAGGATTATGGTTAGATTAGGGTAAGGGTTAGCGCCACTGTGGAGGCCAGACTCCGCCCACCTGGCACTCATCGACATGCCCCGTGCCTCACTTTTCATGCCAGGCTTGTCACTACTCCTAGCTTCTGACTGCAAGCAACGAGTCGTTGTCGTAACCTGCGTTTTCGATTAAGGGCACGGAAATAGCCCATATGACTAGTGTCGACGTTGCACCAGAAATCTACACATACCTCGTGACAAGCAGGTGACTTGATGCTCATGGACAGTGGCCACTCTAAGCGGATTACTTCAATGGGTATTATACGTGCTGTGGCACTCACTCGTCCATCTCAAACGGGATGTGGCCATCGCCGTCGGCGCCCGGATTGGCGCCGTGATGGCCTCTGGCCGCAGCCTTCGTGGCAGCGGCGCCTCTGCGGGCCTGCGCGTGCAAGATAGCACAGACACATAATGATAGCGTGTGACGAAGGCATTGACACGTGAGTCTAGTGTATGCGTGCTGCACAGGTAGAGCGAACGCTGCACTTCAAGGCGCAAGGGCTTATGTAGACGCTCAAATCTCTTAGGGTTAGGGTGAGTCTTGCTGCGGGCCTGCACGTGCACGACGGCACAGACACACAACAAGTAGAAGCGTGAAAAAATGTAGGCAGGACTCGTGAAGTGTGACACACCAGCAGATACTCGATGCACAGGTGAGCAGAGTATGCGGCGCCTCTGCGGGTCTACACGCGCATGACAGCACAGACACATAACAAAGTTATGAAGACATGTAGGAATAACTCGTGAAGTGTGACACATGTTGGCAGATGCTTGCTTGCATTCCAGAGCGCAAGGCAACAGACACTTCAGCAACGTCTCTCAGTTTGGGTTCTTGTAATTCAAGCAACGCGCAGAGTGAGCATCAATTTTCATGGACATGAAGCCCGGATGTCCGACAGCACAGACACAGAACAACAGTTCGTTACACGAAGACCGAAGCACAGGTTTGACACATAAGTGTAGCAGATGCATGTTGCACAGGAAGAGCAAGTGCTGCACTTCAAGGCGCAAGGGCTTGGACACTCAAATCTTCTAGAAAAAAGTCTTGCTGGTTGGATGGAGGCTTGTAATTCAAGCGAGGTGATGCGTGAGCGTTGACACGTATGCAGATAGCACCCCTACCCAGTACTGTAGGCAGGTATACCTATTCTCGGGCTCAAGGCGGTGGCCTGTGCCTCGGGCACCCTCTGCGCCGTCCCAAGTAAGTTGACTTTGTACTTCAAGCCATGCACGGCACACCCACCAACGCACCCCTGCCCCGCCACTCCAGTTCAATACAGAGCCCCACGCTGGGCACACAAACATACCGCAGTGCGACACGAGCGTGCTCCTTGTCTCATGGAAACGTACTGCCTTCAGCGCCTCAAGCGCGGCCGTCGCGTGCGCCTCCGAAGGCGTTCACTCCACTGGACCGAATTAAATTGTAACTTATACTTCAACTGCCATGCGATCCCTATGCGCCCTCCGCTTCAGAACACCCTCACCCCCTGCCCGCAAGCAAACATACCGCCTTGTGGGCTTGAGCGTGGCAGTTGCTGCGCCTCAAACACATCTGCAGCGCCATGCAATCCCTCTCAGACACACCCTTACCCCCTGCCCGCAAGCACACGTACGCACCGCCTTGCGCGCCTCGACTGTGGCCGTTGCCTGCACCTCAAACGCATCCTTTTGCGCCTGCGTCAGGCTCTCCCTCCTGTACTGAGAGGACGCCTCGTGGTACTCTACACTATCGGCGCCACGCAATCCCTCTTATACACACAGCTACCCCCTACAGGCGAGCACACGTACCGGTTGCGCGCCTCCAGCGTGGCCGTCGCCTGCGCCTTGAACGCGTCACGCTGCGCCTGCGTCAGTCCCTCCCACTTGTCTGCGAGCGCGCCTAACTATACTCCACACATGCAGCGCCATGAAATTCTCATCAGCACACCCTACCGCAAGCATACGTACCGCCTTCCGCGCCTCGAGCGCAGCCGTCGCCTGCGCCTCAAACGCGTCGCGCTGCGCCTGCGTCAGGCTCTCCCACTTGTACTGCGAGCGCGCCTGATTATACTCCACACATGCAGCGCCATGAAATGATCGTCAACACACTCTACCCACAAGCACACATACGTACCGCCTTCCGGGCTTCGAGCGTGGCCGTCGCCTGCGCCTCAAACGCGTCGCGCTGCGCCTGCGTCAGGCTCTCCCACTTGTACTGCGAGCGCGCCTCCACGACCTCCGGCGCGGTGCCGCGCGGCAGCTCGGCTCTGGTCTCCTTGAGCGTCGCGCGCTGGTACAGGACGTAGCCGGTGAGCGCGATGTGCTTGCGCCGCCTCTTCGCGGGCGGCTCCGCAGCGGCAGCGCCTGCGGGCGGCAGCAGCATGGGGGGTAGGGATGGGGGGGGGGGGCACGTCAGCACTGCAAAATTCCGCTGGCGCGATGACGCAAAGCTATTTGCATCGAACGAGGACGCGGCGAAAGCGGCTGTCTGACCGTGACACAGTGACAAGGGCACATTGCGCGAGAAACAGACACACAGGCTGCAGACCTCCCGACACATCTCTAGCAATGTAGCCGCGCAGATCTCCCAACCCGCATCAAAGCAAAACTGCCGCAGCACTTCATCGCATGCACAGCGCGCGCAGCGACATATGTACCTGCAGCCGCGCCGCCGCCGTTCACGGCCGCGGCGGCATCAGGGCTCTCGCGCTTGACGCCAACAGCTGCGCCCTCCTCCCCCGGCGCCGCCGCCGTCGCCGCAGCAGCAGCAGCAGGGAGCGTTGTGGATACCGACGGCCGCTTGGCAAAGGACGCTTGGGCGTCGCCCTGCGCGGCGAATTCTGCAATGCCGTTGGGCGCCTGGCCGTTCGTCTGGAAGAAAGTGGAGCGCGGATGGCAGAGGGTTGGGTGTGAGGGGAGGGGGGGGGCGCAGGTGGCGCTGCTGCAACTTGTGCGCGTTGAGCATCAGCACCGGAGCAATGCCGCTGGGCGCCTGACCATTTGTCTGGCGAAAGGTAGACAGACCATGGACGGGAAACAAGCAGCAGCGAGTCGGCGTGTGAGGGAGGCGGCGGTGGGCTCTTTTCCGGCGCGTCCGGCTCCAGCAACACAGGCTCCGCCAAAGCAGTGCTCTACTGCTGAGAACTACACGCTGCATGCTGCAGAACAGACACCCAATCTCACCTGCTGCTGCGGCGCCGCCTGCGGGCTGCGGTCCGGCGTGTCCGGCTCCGTGCACACGGGCTCAAAGAGGTAGTGCTCGTGCTCGGGCTTGACCCACCAGCGCTTGCGCGACTGGCCGCGTCCACCGGGGATCTCCCTAGGGGTAGGGTTAGGGTTAGGGTCAGGGGTAGGGTTAGGGGTAGGGTTAGGGTCAGGGGTATGGTTAGGGTCAGGGGTAGGGTTAGGGTCTGGGTTAGGGTTAGGGTCAGGATTGAGGTTAGGGTTAGGCGCACGCCGCGGGGGGAGTGGGAGAAGCGGTGATGCACGTCAGGAGGGGAGTGCGCGTTACACAGTGATAGAACAAGCAGCGGTTACGGTCAGAGGAGGAGTGCGCGTCGCGCAGTGAAATGTGAGGTCCGGCTACGCACGAGGCGAAGCATCACCCTGCGGTCACGCGGCACGAAGCGCGCATGCCGCGGGGGCAGAGAGTCCGAATTATGTGAATGATTGACAGTGGGGTTTGTCCTGCTGCTAGGGGGGTTAAGGAAGGCAGGAAGCACGTACATGTCTGAAGTGCGCACCAATTACGACAGTCCCGATGGCACATGGGAGTACCCTTCTACCAGTCAGGAGAAGCGGTGCCATACGTGTCAGAAAGGGAATGTGCGTTGCAAAGTGAAACGTGAGGTCCGGCTGCGCACGGGGCAAAGCATCACCCTGCGGGTGCGCGATGTGAAAGCACGCATGCCGCGGGGGGGGGGGGGGGGGGGCGGGGGGTTCGCATGAAGAATTGACAGCAGCGGGGTTTGGCCGGCCTTCAGGGATGCCAACGGGCATAAAGGACGCACATGTCGCGAGTGAGCACCGAAGACGGCGGCATCGATGGCACATGGGAGTATTCTTTTACCAAAGGAAACCGACTCTCGCCTCCACCGCAAGTCTGACACGGTCTTGTGCAAGGCAGCTCTCAATCATGCGGAAACCAGATCTGCTACATTTACTTACAAGCGCCAGAGCTCAGAAGGCTGCGGGAGGCAGCGCTCACCGCATCTGGAAGGCGGACATGCCCTATTTGTGCATGATGCTGGTGCTCACGAGGCTGTGGAAAGCAGCGCTCACCTTGTCTGGCAGCGGCAGACGGTTCAGGTATTTGCGCACTGGCACCGTGTGCTCAGAGGACTGCGTGAACAGTTGGATGTGTCTGCTTCTGCAAGGTGCCAGGGCGCAGGAGATTGTGGACACCTGCGCTGACCTATCGGAAAGACGGACAAGATAACTTTATGCAAGGTAGCGTTCAGTCATCTGGTAGGTTGGATGTGCTTTGGGTCACATGTGCTCAATTTCTGCAAGGCGCCAGTGCTCACAGGACTGCGTAAAGGCAGCGCTCACCTCGTCTGGAAGTCGGACATGATCTATTTGCAAAGCGCCAGTGCTCAGAGGACAGGGGAAGGCAGCGCTCACCTCGTCTGGAAGCCGGACACTGTCTATTTATGTGTGGTGTCAGTGCTCAGAAGACTGCGTGGAGGCAGCGCTCACCTCGTCTGGAAGTCGGACATGTTCTTGATGGTGCTCGTGACGAGCCGCTGCGAGCAGGACGGGTGGTGCGCGCGGAACGCCTCCACCATTTCCGTCACGTTCTTGAGCTGCCGCAGAGGCACACAGCGAATGCAACGACGACTGTGTGAACGCGCTTGATTTGTATCGTCATCATTTCAACCCAGAGTCGGAATGCCTCTACCTGTCTAGGCACGTGAGAAGCGCAACAGTGGAATAGTGGCTACAACCACTGAAAGGACGGGTGGTGCGCGCGGAACGCCTCCACCATTTCCGTCACGTTCTTGAGCTGCGGTGGCAGTTGCACGCAAGGATTGCAACGGCAACGACAGAAAGAAGAGACGCTCGATCACCGCAGTCATCGATCCAACACGGAGCGTGAACGAAGACAATGTTGTGAGCACGTACGAGACGCGGCAGTGGAATAGAGGCCAGAACTACTGCAGGGCGGGCGGTGCGCGCGGAACGCCTCCGCCACTTCCGCAACGTTCTTGGGCTGCGGATACCGCACGCAGCGCACGCGACGACGTACGTGTGAACGCTCTGAGACTCCACCACCATGATTTGATGTAGGTGATTTGACAAACCCTTGTTTTGTGTGAGCACGTTCCTGAGCCGCAGCAGGGGAACAGCGGTCAGGAATAGAGTGAGCATAGGAAGGGTGGTGCGCGCGGAACGCCTCCACCATTTCTGGCTCGTGCTTGAGCTGCGGCGGCAGTCGCATGCAAGGGTTCCGAGGCGACAAAAATACAGTACAGAACAAACAACGATTGATCACCGCCGTCATCACCCAACACAGAGGTAGGTAGAACGCTGTTACTGGTGTGAGCACACGTGAGCCGCGGTAGTGGAACAGAGGCCAGAAATACTGCAGGGCGTATAGTGCGCACGGAACGCCTCCACACCATTTCCATCGCGTTCTTGAGCTGCGGCAATCGCACGCAGGGCACGCAACGATGCGTGTGTGAACGCGCTTGATCACCACCATCAACCAAGGCACTTGAACATCGCCATCATCCAAGGTGAAGAGACAGCTCGAGTGCGACGAGGCAAAAAGATCCTAAATGCCTTCACTGTTGCAGCTACACGCCTCCAGGCATGTGCATCACATCATTCATTTTTTCGCACGCACTCCTGAAGCAAGCATAGAGGTTACTCATGTACGCGCATACATACATACCTGCACACCCATGTCGTTGACCCTGCGCATGAGCCGCGTACAATCCACATTTTCTTTGTCATAGACTTCTGAAGCATGCGTGCATAGGGTAGGTATTTAATGTATGCGCACACATACCTGCATGCCCATGTCGTTGACGATGCGCATGAGCCGCTTCCTAATGCCTCCTCTGTCGCAATCACGAGTCTCGGAAATCTACAATACACAGTATTTTTCATACACTTCTGAAGCATGCACATGCCGAAAACTCTGAGATTAATGTATGCACATACATACAAACATACATACCTGCATGCCCATGTCGTTGACGATGCGCATGAGGCGCGGCAGCATGCGCGCAGGCAGCTCGTTCTTCTGGCGTCCCTGCAGGCACCGGCCAGTGCGCGCGCAACGTCAGCAAACGACACTTGCTCCAGTGCTCAGCGTCAGTGCGACGCGTACGCCGCAGTGACAGCAACAATGCAGGCAATGGCGGTCGTTTATCGATCATGTGCCTTATCAGTTTTTGAGACTCTCAGACAATGGCGGTCGTTTATTGATAACGTGCCTTGTCATCAGTATTTCTGATTCTCTGGAGCATGAGCACAGCAGTGAAGGTCGCAGCAGCCAGAAGGTCACGTGTGACTAACGCCCTCGCACCAGCATGATACACGCAACGCTCAGCATACGACTCTTGTAGCAGCGCTCTGCTTCTAAAACGTCGATACGCGCGCTGCAGCAAAGAGCTGCGGTCACGGCCACGCGATCGGCGCCGCTGCGGGCAACGGATCACCACGTAGCGATGCTCAGCAAAGCAACAGCCGCAGCACTCATCTATTGCTTTGCTGTAACCAGCACATACGCAAAGACGATAGCGGCACGGCTAAACAGCGTAGATTCGTGCTACCGCCGAAGGTTCGTGCAGACGTGTCACCTCAGCCAAGCACGCACTGGCGGCTACAGGCAACAAAGTACCACACAGGCGATGCTCAGCAGGGCTAACCCTAACCCTGGCCGCCGCGCCCATCTCTTCTTGGGACGAAAGAAGCGCATATGCGAAGACGTTAACAAACTGGCTAATTAGTAGTTTGAAGCTCAGATTTGCGCTCGCGCTCAGGGGCATGCCGATCACGGCCAAGCACGCACGGGTGGCAGCACCTCACTGCGGCACACGCAACTGGCAGCAGCTTGGTGTTCAGCATGCCAGTTCAAGCTTGGTGTTCAGCATGCCAGAAACGACCGTTGCCGCCCTCGGTGCACGGTGCGTGCGTCAGCGCACAGCACATCAGGCGGCATTCGATGCGTGCTCTTCGCCTGAGCTCGCTCATGCATGCTGCGCATCATGCAATGCGCTGCCGGTCTCCTCTGTCCCGTGTTTTCAGACGGTCTCTGAGCAGACTCGAAAGGCTCCAGAAAGGTCATTTGGTGTGGTTTGCGTAAAAAGGTATGCACGCTCAACAGGCCTGCAGCCATGGGCATTATAACGGTCACGTGGTGTGGTTTGCAACGACCGTCTTGCACATATTACAAAACCCAAGCAAAGAAACAACAAATTTGTATGATAGGAACACAGAGTGGTCAAGAAAGGGTCACGGCATGCGCAGGTCGCCCGGTTACGCACCCGCTTGCCGGCGGGTTTGGCGGAGGCCGCCTGGGCGGGGGTGGCGGGGGGGCGGGCGGGGGCGATGGGGACCTCCTCCGTGGGGACCTTGACGTTGTGGATGACGCCGTTTGTGATGCCCTGGCGCGGCAGAGGGCATGGGAGCCAGAAAAACACGGCGTCAGCGGCGAATGGGTAGGTGTCGATGATGGGGTAAGAAATGCGGCGTCGCGCATTGGCGAAAGCAGCAGAGGAGGCTGGAAGGCATCGCCAGACCGTGGGTGCTGGGCCTATGAAAGTGGACGTTACTAGACACACAAAGCAGAATGTAACCGTCAGGCAGTAGATGTGACCGTTAAGAAACGCACAGTCCCGAGAGTACGCCTGATACGTGTCATGCAACTTCCGGGTGTGTGATGCCCTGGTGCGGCAGAGGGCACGGGAGCGAGAGGGGCATGCGTGGCATCAGCAGCGATGGGTAGGTATGTACTTGTTAGCGCGCGCACAGCCTACCGCACATGCCGCACACACATGCACGACGACGCGTGCAGCGGCGCGCTGCCGCTGCGGACCAGGGGCGGAGCAGCGGCAACAGAAAGCAGAGATCAGGTGACGAGCGATGGCGCATCGCTCCATACGAGTTGTGTATGATGCCGCTCGTGACGCCCTGGCCTGGCGGAGGGCGTAAAAGCGAGAGGCACGCGGCGTCAGCGGCGAATAGGTATCGGTGATGGGAGTCCATGCCAGAGCGCGCACCGTAGACTGCAGCACATGACACGCAAGCCTCGGCTACGTACATTGCGGCACATGCGGTTGCGGCTACGTACATAGTGGCATGTGTGAGGCGTCGTCGCAGCATGCGAGCTTGTGCTCGAACCGCCACATAACTTAAAATGGATGAACTGTGTGCTTGTACTTTGAAGCATGTACATAGCAGTTCTACACACCCTACCCCTGCTGCGGCGCGGCATCGACAGGTTGCGGCACGTCGCTGCTGCTGCGCGCCTCGCCAGCCATTGCAGCTGCGCTCGAGCAGGCAGCGCATGCCCCCAACAACGCCGAGCAACGAGCGGCGGGAGCGCAGAGCATCAACCTCACAAACCTAGCGTTCCCTGAGCACCCACCGTGGGGAGCGGCGGCGTGAGCAAGGACACGTGCGCAGGGCACTGCGGAGCGCCTGAATGTAAAATGCGTCAAAAAATCGTAGAGTTCTAGGTAGGTGACAAGGTGTCGTTAGCCGTCAAATTGAATGCCTTCCACCAGTGACTGTGGCCGCCGTGCTGCAGTCATTGGCCACCAGTCAAACAGTGCCCACCATATCCACAGTATGTAGTCGAAAAGACTTGTGTGTGCAAGCTGTTTTGCGTCCGAGGCGTGAGATGGCGGGAGAGTCGCCCGCATCAGCTGCTCGAGAAGGTACCGCCGTGGTGTGGTCAAAGCTCAAGTTGGGAATGAGAGTGAGGGCTACGTACGACACATGGGTTAGGGTTAGTGTTAGGGTTAGGACACATGCCCGCAACTGCCACAGAGAGTCTGAGTAGAGGGCGAGTCCCGCAAACACCACAGATCGTGTGAACGGAGGGAGAGTCGTCACCTGCATCAGCTGCTCCAGGAGGTAGCGCCGGTGCGCGGCGTCCGCCGCCTTGCGCGCCGCCTCCGCTGCCGCAGACTCCGCTTCCGCCAGCCTGCGCCGCAGCGGAGAGACAATTAAGTTCACCAGCTATCAGCAAACTGCTGCGGATACATGAGTGCTGTTGGGATGACTACGCAACGCGCCGCCTCCGCCAGCCTGCGGCGCAGCGGCGCGCGGCGGTAAGAGAAATCAGTTCACCAGTCATGAGCAAACTGCTGCGAGTGATTCATTGTTGTCGGGTGGGTACGTACGCAACTCATGCGAGGTCTAATGATCGGAGAAATCAGTTCACCGGCTATGAGCAAATGGCTGCGGATGAATGATTGCTCATGAGTGCATGTCTCCGTAACTCGTGTGAGGCCTGATGCAGTGGACACAGTAGCAGCGCAGTTATATGTTCATCAACTTGTGGGCCGCAACCATTTCAGACAGCTTTCAATTGAGCGTAATCTGTGACGCAGAGTGGCAAAGAAGAGAGTGGTGATTGCGCTGAAGACAAGAAAAGTCTTGCCCTGCTCCGCCTGCTGCTGCAGCGCAAACTTCAAACTCTCATTCCCTACACGAGCAGTCCCGCGCCGGTCTTATTGGCGACTGTGATGCGCGCCACCACGTCCTTGCGCGCAGCTTACCCCAACTTCAAATTTGAGGGCTCTGCCGGAGGACTCGCTTGGCGGTCTTCTCGGCGACCTCGATGCGCGCCGCCTCCTCGCGCGCGGCGCACCGGTCTCTCAAATCTTACCCCAACTTCAACACTTACCACAACTTCAGCCTCTACTTAAAACTCTACTTGAGGACTCACTTGGCGGTCTTCTCGGCGACCTCGATGCGAGCCGCCTCCTCGCGCGAGGCGCATCGGACGCTCTCACTCGAAACTTACCCCAACTTTAACCACCACTTGACCCCAACTTCAATCTCAAGGACTCTACTCGATGACTCACTTGGCGGACTTCTCGGCGACCTCGATGCGCGCCGCCTCCTCGCGCGCCGCGCGGCGGTCGTTGCGCCTGGCCGCCTCCGCGCGCCGCCGCGACACCCCCTCCTGCAAGGGGCGCGGGCAACGGCGTCGCCAAGCAGGGTTAGGTTAGGAACAGGGTCAGGGTCGGGGAAATGCCAACTGAGGGTCAGGAAGGGAGCCAGAGAGTCAGCGGTGCGGCTGTGCTCGCAACAAGCGTGCGCAATTTGCTACACACTTCAACAGTGACATGGCAGCGCTCACAGCAGCTCCTTCTCGCGTAGCGCATGCTTCGGGTCAGCACAACGTGAAGCTGCGCGATGTGCTTAATACAAGCCTGCACAACTGGCGACTAGTGCCCCCCATTGTACATTGAAGGACACTTGAGTGATGTGGCAGCGCTCACCAGCAGCTCCTTCTCGGCGGCGCGCATGCTTGGGGTCAGCCACAACGGCCTGGCTGTGCGAGGCGTGTGCAACAAGCTCGCGCAACTGCCAACTAGCACCCCTTTCAGAAAAACCTTCAACAGTGATGTGGCAGTGCTCACCAGCAGCTCCCTCTCGGCGGCGCGCACGAGCGCCTCAGGGTCAGGGTCAGCCACAGGCGAGCCTGCGTAACTGCCGACTGGCGCCCCCATTATACTTTCCAAGTACTGTTTTTATGATACATTTTAATTTTGATTTTTGATTAGAATTTCAAGTGATCTATCAAAATGGTGTGGCAGCGCTCACCAGCAGCTCCTTCTCGGCGGCGCGCATGAGCGCCTCACAGCGGCGCCCTATCGCCTCCGTGGAGAGGCTGCGCAGGTGGCAGTCCAGCGACAGGCGCGGCGTGCGCATCACGGCGTCGCGCACGCGCCCCCACGCGCCCCAGCCGTGGATGACCGCGTGACATAGGAGGTGGCGGTCCTGTCGCACGCGCACGCAAGCACACAGGCAGGAGGCACGTCAACTTCTAGGTACTTCTGAGCCTTGAGTTAAATTGGAGCGACCTTAACAATATGTGTCGCGCACGGCGTCGCGCACGCGCCCCCACGCGCCCCAGCCGTGGATGACCGCGTGACAAAGGAGGTGACGGTCCTGTCACACAGGCGGGGGGAACAGGGTTGGTGCGTCAACTGCCGGGCACGTCAACTTCTCGGTACTTCCGCGCTGCTGCCATGCAAAGTTTACAGCATTGGTCCTAACCCTGACAAAAGTGGTACCCACGCGCCCCCAGCCATGGATGACCGCGTGGCACAGCAGGTGATGCTGCTATCACACAGGCGCGCAAGGCACACAGGCAGGGGGCACGTCAACTTCCGGGTACTTTGAGCAATGACGGCGTCGCACACGTGCTCCCACGCGCCCCAGCCGTGTACTTGAACTCCAGCTAGCGCACATACCGCATGTATTACTGCGCGCGGCATGCGTGTATGAGTCGTCCAGGGTGAACGCGCACCCCTGCGGCTGCGACGTGTACTTGAACTCCAACTGGCGTACATACCCAATGACTGCTGCAGCGGCGACCACGGTTATTGGTGGAAGGCACTTGCGGCTGACCATCCCTTGTCACTTAGAGCTCTACGACTCTTTGATTCGTTCCCATGTGTTACTGAGCAGCATGCGTACATACCTCGTCCAGGGTGAACGTGCGCCCCTGCGGCTGCGACGTGTACTTGAAATCTAACTGGCGCACATACCGTATGTATCACCGAGACGCGGCTGCGACGTGTACTTGAACTCTAACTGGCGCACATATGTATGTATTACAGCCCGCAGCATGCGTACATACCTCGTCCAGGGTGAATGCGCGCCCCTGCGGCTGCGACGTGTACTTGAACTCGAGCTGGCGCCAGGGGTCCTCCCAGCGCGAGACGAGCACTGCCGCGGCGCGCTCCAGACGGCGCACCTCCGCCGCCTGCACACAATTTTGGTCAATTTTGCGTCACTATTAGGGTCGGGGTTGGGAGTAGGGCTAGGGTTAAGGCTACGGTAGTAATACGCCCACTGCGCATGCATATCGAGAACAATGTATACATGCCCTGTGCAGTGCCAATGCCTACCCTCTTCTCGCCCTTGTGGATGCGCGAGCTCCACCACAGCGTGGGCGCATGCGCAATGTGGCAGCGCTCCACATGCGGCATACTTCATGCGCAATGTGGCAGCGCTCCACATGCGGCGTACTTCATGCGCAATGTGGCAGCGCTCCACATGCGGCATACTTTGAAGTACATACATACCCAATAGAAAAGCGCTACCTAGCCTCTTCTCGCACTTGCCAATGCGGGAGCTCCACCGCTCCCACTCGCTGGGGCCAACGCGCACGGGCGCATGCGCAATGCGGCAGCACTCTACATAAGGCATACATACATACCCAATGACAAGTATACCTATACCTACCCTCTTTTCGCCCTTGTCAATGCGCGAGCTCCACCGCTCCCACTCGCTGGGCCCGATGCGCACGGGCCCGAGCTCCCAGAAGGCCTTGGTGTAGGCCGCCACCTCTTCTTCTGTCTTGCCGACCGCGCTGGCGATTTTCTGCGCACACGGACAGGCCAGAAAAAGAAAATTAATTGCATGCAGTGCTGAGGAGATGTACATCTCCGGGGTACAGTAGACTAATTGTTTCAGACATCACCAGTACGGGCAGAAAATATTTGATCCTTGCGGTTTATCGCAGGCGATGCGCGCCCCTAAATAAGCCGCTGCACGCACAACACAAGCCAAAGAGTTGTTAGGCCGCCACCTCGTCCTCCGTCTTGCCGATTGCGCGTGCGATTTATTGCGCACACGTCACACACGCCAGAAGAATATAGTTAACATTTTTTTTTCAGCCGTGGTGAGATGCTTCGCAGCCGCAGTATTCTGCGCACATGACAAATACGCCACAAAAAAAATCACGGCATGCCGTGATGAGGAGATTCGCACCTCCCGGGTAGACAATGCGTTTCAGACAGCACCGGTTCAAACAGCAAAGGCTTTGATCTCTGCGGTTTCTCGCAGGCGATGCACACCCCTCAATAAGCCACTATTAAGCCGCTTCTTGCACGCACAACAAGCCATGCTTCGACAACCGAACCAGGCGGCGGCTGCTCGGCGATTTGAGGCAGCGCAGCGCGTTGACAAGCGTCGGCGTATAGCCGCATGAGGCACATGCGCTTGCTTAAAACTGAACTGCTTTTACAGTATGACGTCATTACATGTAGTGTTGTGGAGTGTACGTACCGCGTGAGAGTGGCGGTCGAATTGCGTACGCGCAACGACGTACGGTCGAATGAGGTACATGCACATACATCAAATCCACTAGTACAGTGCTATCACGTTGCGTGAATTGGATGTACCGCGTGAGAGTGGCGGTCGAACTGCTTACATGCATCGACGTACGTTCGGATCAGGTGGCGGCTGCCCCGGCTTGCGCATACCAACAGCTACTATCAAGCATGAGTGTCTGACGTGGTGATACTGTGAAGTGCACATACCGCGTGAGAGCGGCGGCCGAACTTCGCACACGCGCCGACATGCAGGCGAATGTTACATATACATCAAACTCAACCAACACAGTGTTGCCATGTTACTTGAAGCGTACGTACCGCGTGGGAGTGGCGGCCGAACTGCGTACATGCGTCGACGTACAGGCGAATCAAGTGGCGGCTGCCCCAGCCCGCGAACCCCTCTGTCAGCAGCCGCCGTCGCTCCTCTACCTCCTGTGCACACACGCGCCGCAGAGCAGAAACACGTGTATGTAGATGCGGGCGACAGGTTCGGCAAACGGCAACGGCGGCGATGCTGACGCAATGGTGAACAAATGTGTCATCTACCATATGTGTAAGGAATAAGGGCACCGGCACTTGCACCCACCGCCGCTGCGTGGCCTCCTGCGCTAGCGCACACGCCGCACAGCGCATGCGCGCAAATGCTCCTGACAGGCAGAGAATGTTGCCGTTTGGTGCGGCAAGGCAGAACAAAGTACCCTCCGATTGCTAGCCCTGACGATGATCAAGAGGGCTGGTCCTGGAATGAAGGATGAGCAGATTTCTATTACGATCGACGAGGGCTGCTGGTAATTATTCTGAGTGAAGCGCCCTGGCAGTCCAATCTTCTGCACTGAACCGCCCGACGCTGCCGCATGCGCCCTAACTCTGCCGCCGTGCTGACCCCGCTGCCAGCAAGTTGACCAGCGCTGGCTGACATTACGCAAGACATAGTGGGTGCTAATCCTAACCCTAATTCTAACCCTTACCCTAACCCTAACCCTAACCCATGCTGCGAACTGACGCGCGCGCCAGGAGGCAACGAGACGCGGAAGAAAAACCTGTAACCCTATCCCTCACCCTAGCCCCGACCTGATGCTGCTTCGGTACAGAAAACAGCTGAAGCAGCACATGATGGCCGTTGTCATGGCCGCGAAGAGTAACTATTCAATTTGAACTTCAGCGTCGCCGCCAGGACCGACCGTTGTTGCGCCCGGTGTCCCAGAGGGCAGACAACACTTGGTGGGATGCAGACTGCAGCGTGTGCGCGGTCTTGTTGAATAGAAGTTATCTGGAAGTTCTCTAATTACGGCCAACCCTGTACCTAACCCTAGTCCGCATCATAACCCTCACTTCAAGCAGCTGTGATTCACAGCCAATCCTGGCTTTACGCTACCCCTGACCCCAACCTCAAACCAGTCTACACGGCGTACCTCTGGCGTGAAGAGGATCGCATCCAGCGTGGGGCCGTCCTCCAACCCTAATTATAACCCTAACCCTAACACAACCCTAATCGAGTCTACGCGCCATACCTCTGGCGTGAAGAGAATTGCCTCGAGCGTGGGGCCGTCCTCCGGGACCTCGTTGCCGGCCTCGCGCAGCGCCGCCAGCTTGTCGTGCGCTTGTTGCTGCAGGACAGGGCAGTAGTGAGGTACATGAGTCATATGATATGATAACACGCTGTTTTTTTGTTTGTTTTGGACTTGAAGGGTGCATCAATTCAAACGAGTGCGTTGCCGGCACGACAAGGCTCGGCGGCAACTTCAACGCCTCCTTTGGCCGTTGCGCCTCTATAAAAGCGCGTTTAATCGATCTCCACCCTTCCAACTTCAAGTTACTGCATTGCGCGCACCTGCAGCGCCTGTATGCGCGCCATGTCGTACAGCTGCGCGAGCCGCGCGGCAACTTCAACACCTTCTTCGGCAGCGCCGCGCCGCGTTACAAATTACAAGTTACTGAGCCGTGCGCACCTGCAGCGCCTGTATGCGTGCCATGTCGTACAGCTGCCAGCTGTGCATCGGCGGCACGGCAAGGCTCGGCGGCAACTTCAACACCTTCTTCGGCGGCGCCGGCGCGGGCGCGGGCGGCGCCGCCGTCAGCATGTCCACGGGCTTGCGGTGCCGCTTGCCCGTGTCGATGCCGAACCACCCTTGCTGAGCCTGACGGTTCGCCTGCAAGGAGTGGGGGAGGGGGGGGGGGGCATGAGTACGAGTTGAAGGGGGGCGGGGGGAGTAGGGTTTGGAATGAGTTCGAGGTTAAGGGGGAAGGTACCCTAGGGTTAGGGCTTGCGGTGCCGCTTGCCCGTGTCGATGCCGAACCACCCCTGCTGAGCCTGGCGATTTGCCTGCAAGGGGGGGGGGGGGGATAGGGTTTGCGATGAGTACCAGGTTAAGGCAGTCGGTTGCAGGGGAAGGGGGGCGATAGGTTTTGGGATGAGTACGACTTGAAGGGGCCAAGAGGAGCTGCGGGGGGGGGGGGAGGGTGATAGGGTGTAAATGAGGTTGAGGTTAAGGGGTGAAAGGTGCCCTAGAGTTAGGGCTTGCGGTGGCGCTTTCCGGTGTCCATGCTGAACTACCCTGCTGAACCTGGCGGTTGCCTGCGAGGGGGAGGGGGGGGGGGGGAGGTCAGAGTGAGTACGAGTTGCTTGTTCGCGCTCACCCCATTCGCTGCCGGCCCCATTCTGTTTTGCTTGCACAGCGCGTCAATAACTCCACTCAAAGTTATAGAAGAAACAGACGGCAGAGTAGAAAGGAGCACATTCTTTCTACTGGGGTAGCTGCACAGTGAAGCGTGTTAAAAGTATCACCAAATTCTGTCGCCGAAGTCCTTGCCCTCAAACGTCTGCGTGGACCGAACTAATCAATACGTCTACTTCACAAAAAGCTCAAACTTGCAAAATGCCGAAGTAGTCAAAGCTTCAAAACAAATTTGAGCTTTGCTTTCGGACAGCAGCAACGCTCACCCTATCGCTGAAGTCCTTGCCCTCGAAGGTCTGCGTCGACATGCCGCCGTCGAGGCGGAAGTCTAGCAGGTCAATACGTCAACACCAACTTGAACGTTACTTTCAAAAGCAGCAGCGCTCACCCTGTCGCTGAAGTCCTTGCCCTCAAACGTCTGCGTGGACCGAAATAGTCAAATACTTCACAGTGACTTCACAAGTGACCTAAAGTTTACTTTCAAAATGCCGAACTACAGTAGTCAACATCTCACAGTTAACGCAAACTTTACTACGCAAAGTTGACTTTTTGAAAGCAGCAGTGCTCACCCTGTCGCTGAAGTCCTTGCCCTCGAACGTCTGCGTCGACATGCCGCCATCGAGGCGGAAGTCCAGCAGGTCGCCCTTCTCCATCTGGCTCAGCTTCTCGTTGAGCGCTGCCGTCTTGGCTTCGCCCTTGGCAAGGATGATGTCGATGTCCTCGTCCGTCACCTCCGCTCCCTGGCCCAGAATCATGATCAATGAAACAGCTGATTCAGGAGCGTGCCGTTAGTGTATACGTGCGCTGCGGTTGAGTGAGTGTGCCATGCGTTAATATACTTATACTTTCAAATGCTTCAAGAAGAACATAAGCTGGTGGAATACTGATTCGAGCGCTGCCGTCTTGGCTTCGCCCTTGGCAAGGATGATATCAATGTCCTCGTCCGTCACCTCCGCGCCCTGACCCAGAATGACGACCAATCGAAACTGTGGTTTTCAGAGCGAGCCGTGCATGTGTATACCTATGCTTTCACATGCTTCAAGAAGCATCAGCGGCGACTGATGAGAAAATCAATGTCATGAGCGTGCCGTGCGCGTGTGTGTATACGTGTGCTTTTACGTGCTGCAAGAAGCATACACTCTGCTGAAGTTGCGGCTCAGCACGGCCGTCATGGCCTCGCATGTGCCGTTGCAACGAGAGAAAATACGCTGTCCGCGCCGTAGCGGAGCGCCTGCAGGATGTCGTGACCGCAGGCGGTCGCCCGCACAATTTTTATCATAGTCGTAGTGTAAACAAGAAGAAGCATATGTAACTTCAAGTGTGCGCGCCCCCACCTCCGAGCCGAACACGCTGTCCGCGCTGAAGCGCAGCGCCTGCAGGATGTCATCCTTGCAGCACGTGTCAGTGCCTTCCCTACGTATCGTACACTTTGTCCCACTGATGCAACTGCAAGTGCGACTCACCTCCGAGCGGAACACGCTGTCCGCGCCGAAGCGCAGCGCCTGCAGGATGTCATCCTTGCCGAGCGCTGCCTTCTCCTGCAGGCGCCCCTGCTGCACGACCATCGCGTCGAGCTTGAGCTTCTGCTGCGCGCGCTCCACGACCTTCTCCTCCACCGTGTCCTCCGTCACGAGTCGGAAGACGCGCACCGCGCGCCGCTGACCGATGCGGTGCGCGCGGTCCTGCGCCTGGAGGTCCGCCTGAGCAGTGCCACGGTCAACGGAATTGGGCAGAGTTGAGGTTGGGTTTTGGGATAGGTCAATGGTCTTACAGTTGAGGTTACATAGGGTGTCAGCCTGAGCAGCGGAATGTAATTGCTGCAAAATGATGCTGCGGAAGACCTCCATAAGTACCAGACAACAGGTCATTTGCCACCCACCTGTGGATTCCAGTCAGAGTCGAAGAGTATGACAACGTCCGCCGTCTGCAGGTTGATGCCGAGGCCCCCCGCGCGCGTACTGAGCAGGAAGCAGAACTTGGTGCTGTTGGGCGCGTTGTACGCGTCGATCAGCTCGTCGCGCTGCAGGGGAGGGGAAGGAGGGGGGGGGGGGGGGGCGAGTTCAAGTGACAGTGTTCAGCAGCTGGTGCAGCAGCAGTGACGCTCGGGCGGAAGCTGAACAGCTATACTTGCAATAGTCAACAGCGTTGTTGTGCCGTTGGTCAGCGGCATTGTACGCGTCGATCAGCTCGTCGCGCTGCAGGGGCGGCGGTGGGGGGGGGGGGGGGGGGGGGGGGGCAGAGGGGGGAGGGGAGCAGAGTTCTATGACAAAGCTCAGCAGAAGGCAAAAACTCAGTAGGAGTGTGCAGAATGCTGCTTCGAGCAGCTGATGGCGCCGGACCGGCGGGGCCCAGGCAGAACGGATGATGCACAACTCAGTAGGGGTGTGCAGATTGCTGCTGCGAGCAGCTCTTCGCGCCGCGCCGGCGGGGCGCAGGCAGAGCGGATGATGTGAAAGCGCGGCGAGGCCCAGTGGAGCGTGCACGCAGTGTTCTCTTAGGGTTAGGGTTAGGGTTAGGTTGCATGTGCGAGGCATGAGACGTCAGCATTGGGGCACCAACTTTCAACGACTTTCAACAAGTTCAACTCATTTATAAAGTGAGAGAAGACAGAGACCTCATGGACGCTCGCTTGCACCAACCAGTTTGTGCTTCGGGCAGCGCAGCGCACTGACCTGGTCATAGCTGGTGTCAACGTTGTGGTTCAGATCAGCAACTTCGACTCCACACTGCCCGCGCACGTCAGCCAGTGCGGCGCGTATCACCGCCAACGCTTGTGCGATAAGCGCAGCCCGCACAGAGCGCACCGACCCTTCCGTGCAACATCACCTTGGAGAGAACCAACGCAGCTCAACAATGGAGCGTGCACTTCACTGCTGAATCGGAGCACTGGCATGGTCATATTTGAAGTATGAAGGATCGGCGTCAAGGCATCAAACCTCAGCTTGAACACTGACCTGATCGTAGCTGGTGTCGCCGTCGATGCGGCAGTACTCGTGCCCGCGCATGTGCATCAGGTCCTGCGCGCAGCCAAGTGTCGGTGAGTATCAGTGACTATCCTGAAACATCAAAGCGCGAAGTCCTTTAGTAGAGTGTATACAAGTCCTTTAGTAGAGTGTATACCTCAAGTGTGTTGAGCATGCGCGCCATCTGCGAGAAGACGAGCACCCTACAGGTGGCCGCGCTCCTTGGTACTGGTGAGAATCTCAAAACATGAACTTGTTGCGTCTGCAGCACACAGGTATACAGTTGATGCTGGTGCCACACCTCAAAACATGCATTTTATTGCGTGTGCCACACCCAGGTGAGGCATACTGTTGAAGTGTACATTATGCCTACATACCTCAAGTATGTCGAGTATGCGCGTCAGCTGCGAGAAGACGAGGACCCTGTGGCCACGCTCGTTAATACTGGCGTAGGACCCCCGAAAGATAAATTTTGTTGCGCATGTAACACACAGTTGAAGTAAGGTGTTACCTCATGCTTCAAAAGTAGCTACATACCTCAAGTATGTCGAGCATGCGCGTCAGCTGCGAGAAGACGAGAACCCTGCGGCCGCGCTCCTTGAGATGCAACAGCAGCTTGCCCAGCGTGTGTGATACACAGTTGAAAGTATGTTAAAGTAAAGTTGAAGTTAATGAAAGTACAGTTGAAGTACCTCATACCCACATACCTCAAGGATGTCAAGCATGCACGTCATCTGCGAGAACACTACATAGGATCCTGTGGCCGCACTCCTTGATACTGGCGCGACACCTCGAAACATTCACTTTACTGCGTTTGCAACACACAATTGAAGTATACAGTTGAAGTGTACATCATGCCTACATACCTCAAGTATGTTGAGCATGCGCGTCACCTGCGAGAAGACGAGGACCCTGTGGCCGCGCTCCTTAATACTGGCGTAGGACCCCCGAAAGATAAATTTCGTTGCGAATGTAACACACAGTTGAAGTAAGGTGTCACCTCATGCTTCAAAAGTAGCTACATACCTCAAGTATGTCGAGCATGCGCGTCATCTGCGAGAAGACGAGGACCCTGTGGCCGCGCTCCTTGAGGCGCGACAGCAGCTTGTCCAGGAGCTTCACCTTGCCGCACGCGTCGACCAGGTGCTCGCCGAGGGGGTCCTGCACGGTAGCGCAACGCTCAGCGTGTGAGGGTATGTAACAAACGGTGCAATCAGCACTGGCTAGCGACTGCAACCTGCCGCACGCGTCCACCAAGTGCTCGCCGAGGGGGTCCTGCACGGTAGCGCAACGCTCAGCGTAGTGAGGGTATGTACCGGTTCTTGAATCCACAACACCGCAGTCAGCTGCGCCCAGCGTCTGGCGCCGCAACTTGATACCAGCGCACACCAGATGCTCGCCGAGGGGTTCTCCACAATAGCGCAACGCTCAGCGTGTGCGGGCATGTAACAGTTTTCGAATCCAGAACAGCGCGATTAGGAGTGTTTAGCGCCTGCAAATTACCGCATGCACCCACCAGGGCCTTGCTCAGGGGGGCCTACATACTGCAAATATGGTCAGCGTGTGAGAGCAACGCTTCTGATATCCACAGCAGCGCACTGGAACTGAGGCATGCCTGGCGCTGCAACCTGGGTTCTGCAGCACAAAAATTGCCACAAATGCTCAATGTGTGAGCGCAACTTCTTTGAATCCACAACAGTGCAGTTAGGGCCCTGTGGATTGTAGAGCGCTCTGCATGTCGGTGACCGCCATGGAATGCCAGCTGCGCGGTCAGGGTAAAGCGCAAGTGTGCCCTGCTGCACCTGAGAGGTGCGTGTGCGAGCCACATGTTGCTTCCACTACAATGCAATCAGGGTTTGCTACCCTAACCCTGGTTGGCGCCTTGCATGTACAAGAGTGCCTCCATTCCAAACCGCCCCGCCACCAAAGCCACGTGAGATCACTGCGTGTGCTGTACAAATACAAAACATGCGGCATGAAGTGGAGCTGTCTGCACTTCAAGGGTTAGGCTATGGGCATGGTGAGCTGAACCCTCAAAGTGCACACAGCTCCACTTGAACCCAAGGCGGTAACCGCAAGAGATTGCCGCTACATCAAGCACCGAGCCAATTCAGAAACCACAATTTCAGAACCTCTCCACTGTTTAATTCAACGGCGTCACGTATGCTGAAGTGACAAAGGCGGCAGGGTTCTGCAGCACAGATGCTCAATGTGTGAGCGCAACTTCTTTGAATTCCAGAACAGTGCAGTTAGGGCCCTGTGGATTGTAGAGCGCTCTGCATGTCAGTGCGCGCCATGGAGTGCCAGCTGCGCGGCCAGGGTAAAGCGCAAGCGTGCCCTGCTGCACCTGAGAGGTGCGTGTGGCACCGCACTTTGCTTCCACTTTGATGCAATCAGGGTTTGCTACCCTTACCCTGGCGCCTTGCATCCACAAGAGTGCCTCACTGCAAGTGCGCCCCGCCAATTAAGCTCTGCGTGTGCCGTACAAAGAGAACATGCGGCATAGAGTGCAACTGTCTGCACTTTAAGGGCTCAGGTTGAGGTTGGCCTAACCCTTGAAGACAGCTCCACGCTAACCCCAAATGGTGACCAAAAAAAGTTGAAGTTGTCGCTGCGCCAAGCACTGCTGCTTCAGAAATCAACATTTCAAAGCCACTCCATTGATTCAACAGCGTCACGAATGGTGAAGTGACAACGGCGGCACGCATGTGCGCTCCCATTGTTGACCTGCAAACACTTGCTAGGCTCCAACCGCCCCATGCCAGGGAAGAGGTACAACTTTACGGCAGCGGAACTTGTATTACGAAGGTGGGGTGGCTGCCAGTAAAGCGTCTGCGCTTGCGGTTCACGACTTTCCTCTACCAACTTCAACTCTAACCCGCACAAACTCACCAGGCTGCGGTCTTCCATGCCGGGGAAGAGGTATGGGTGGTTGCAGCACTTCCGCAGCTGCATCACGATGTTGAGCAGCGCTGCAGAGTTGAAATTGGAAACATGGGGTCAGGGGGGAGGAGGTGAGTGGCAACACGCCATACTTCGTAGAGCATACCATGGCACTGCAACGATTCGAGGCAGCAAACACACATACGTACTGGGTGGTTCGACTTAATGCTGCGCTGGACACCGGCGCCTATACCTCACCCAATGTGACGTTCAGCACCAACTTCATATTTGCAAACTGCGCTTACCGGTGCGTTGGATGCCGGCGCCGGTGCTGTTGGCGATGTTGCGCACGGGGATATCCCTGTAAAGGCAGGTAACTAACGGAAAGAACCTCGACCAAATCTCAACTTCAACATCAACTTCAAGTTTGCAAACTGCGCTCACCGGTGCGCTGAATGCCGGCGCCGGTGCTGTTGACGAAGTCGCTGTTGCGCATGAGAAGGTCGTTGTAGAGACAAATCCCTTCTGAGTTATTTGAACTTCAACAACAACTTCAGATCTGCAAACTGCGCTCACCTGTGCGCTGGATGCCGGCGCCGGTGCTGTTGACGCAGTCGGTGCTGCGCACAAGTTCCTGTAGAGGCAGGTACCTGACAAAACAACTGCCATGACCCATTTTAGCTTCACCACCTAGTTCGAATCTGCAAACCGCGCTCACCGGTGCGCTGGATGCCGGCGCCGGTGCTGTTGACGCAGTCGATGTTGCGCATGAGGAGGTCCCTGTAGAGGCGGCGCTGCATGTCCGAGAGGCGCGTGTACAGGATCGTCTCCGTCTTCGGCGGCAGCTCCTTCGCCGCATCGCTCTGCCGCGTCAACGTGGCGATGGCAGCGCTCACATTAGCCATGGTGTAAGAAAAAAAAAAACTAGTAGAAGTATCAACAGATGGGCGGCAGCTGCCTCGTGGCGTGGCGGTGACAGCGGTGCTGGCACAATCAGCCCGCGCAAGGTGACCACTGCACAGCTGAACCTATCTCTTGAAGGTATTCGTAGCAACAACAACAAAAAACACATGGGCGGCAGCTCCTTTGCGGCGTCGCTCTGCCGCGTCAACGTGGCGATGGCAGCGGTGGTGAGCTCATGGTCGATGACTACATACCGCTGAAACTATTTTTGTGGGTATTCTTAGGACAAAGAAAAAACAGCTCCTTCAAGGCGTCGCTCTGCGGCGATGGCAGCGCTCAAATCAGCGGTGGTGGCATGGTCAGCCCGTGCAAAATGACTACCACTGCACCTATCCTTTGTGGGTATTCTTATGAGTAAACAAAAGAAAAGAGGAGATGGGCAGCAGCTTCTTTGCGGCGTCGCTCTGCCAAAGCGACATGGGCAATGACAGCGCTCAGATCAGCGGTGGTTCTAGAGCAGATGGGGCAGCATTTCGCGGCGTCGCTCTGCCGCGTCAACGCGGCTATGGCAGCGCTCAAGCGTCAGCAATGATGGCACGGTCAGCCCGTGCCCAGAGACCAGCGTACCGCCGAAGTTATATTCTGTAGCTTTGTCTAGAATCTGTAAGTACTGTTTAGAAATAAGAATGTCAGCACATGGGCGGCAGCTCCTTCGCAGCGTCGCTCTGTCAGATCAACGTGGCAATGGCAGCGCTCGAGCGTCAGCAATGGTCACGGTCAGCCCATGCACGATTACTACTTCACAATTGAACCTATCTCTTGTAGGTTCATAAAAAATAATATACTTCTATCAGCACATGGGCGGCATCCTTTGTGATGTCGCTCTGCCGCATCAACATGGCGATGGCAGCGCTCAGCATCAGCGGTGGTCGTATAGTCAGCCCTGATAGGCTCTCTGCCTACCACTGACACCGTCAACTCTTGATGCGGTACATATTGGAAACATTGGAAACAAGGAAGGCCCTCCCTTAATCCTCCGGAGGTAGGGGGCGAGGGACCCATACCCATAGTGTGGAGGAGGCTAGCAAGGGGTAACCTGCGCTCAAAGCGGGTCAGACACCATCGCTCCCACCTCAGCAAAGGGTTTTAGCATGTGCGTCAAGTGCTGATTTGCATTGAACATGTGAGCATAAAACTACGTTACACCTCGCGAGCATGGATTCTGCCTTCTTGTGAGACGGCGTTATTTGTACGAGCGCTTCCAGCACCTCGATCTGCAATGATAATAAAATATTTTACTTTTGCAGCAACTTCAAAGCCATTACGCACAACTTCACTTCCTGTGGAGGGAAAGTGGCGACATGATGAGCGCGCCCTGCACGCTGTGGCGTGGCCGCAGGCTTGAGACTGAAGCATGATACGTGCCAAGCGTCACTGCGCTGCACGCGGTCAGCGCCGCCAGTGCAGCAACACCGCACGCGCTGGAGAGCCAGCGCCAGAATAAGCTCGAGGCTTCCAGGGTGTTCCCGCCGGGAGCGGCAACTCGACCCCAGCGCGCTGGTTGGTGAACGGTTGCAGCGATACGCACGTACGCACCCGCTCGCAAAAATCAGCACGCCCAGATGCATCGGTAGTGTGGAGAATCGCGCGCGCGCCAAAATACTTAAAAAGGCTCGCGCCCTGAAGGGTCCCTCGCCTACAAATACAAAAGCATCAAAGGTTGGCGGCAGCTCCTTTGCGGCGTCCTCATGCTAAAGCAACACAGGCAATGGCATCGCTCAAGCGTCAGCGATGGTGACACAGTAACCCAGTGCAGCATGCCCTGTCCAGCCGCCCCTGCACCCCCTTTTCGGATATCCGTGGCAGCTCCTCTGCAGCGTCGCTTCGTAGGCTTGTGGGCAGCTGCATGATGAGCGCTGCTGCGTGCATACATTCGTACCTCAAGTCGGCGCAGCATGAAGGAGCGCAGTATCTCGTGCAGCTGCGTGATGACCGTCTTCTTCAGGGTATGGTATAACCACGGGGGGGTAAAAATGACACTCGTTCCAAGAGACCGTACCACTCAGCAGTAGATGGGCGAGCACGTACCTTGAGCCTGCGCAGCATGAAGGGGCGCAGGATCTTGTGCAGCTGCGTGATGACCGTTTTCTTGGCGTCCGTGTCGCCCGTGTCCAGGTTGAAGAACTCGCTGAACTGGCTGGCGTCCGCAAAGACGTCCGGCAGCAGTATGTTCAGCAGCGCCCACAGCTGCGAAAGCGGCGGACGCGTGTGCGAGCGGAAGCGCGACTGAGATCGTGACTCACGATGCAGGTGCGAGTAGAGGCGAGTGCTGGGCCGGTGGGAAGCAGCGTGGTCAGCGGTGCGCACAGCGCACGACCCTCCAGCCTCACCCTGCGCCAATTCCATACTCTCAAGGCGGGCGCAATACATAGCAGGCAAGCGTGCCCGCCTGCGTATAAACCACGCATGTCTATTCCCACATGATTTGTCAGCTTGGACGTGGGCGCCACACCTTGCAGGTGCACCTGTGGTTGCGGCTGCATGCGTACACTAATTGTATTCTGCGTGCTCGCCTCGTGCAGGCTGTTCAGGAGCGGCGTGTCAGTGAGCAGCAGGCGGTACTTGTCTGAACTCAACAGCAGCATGAAGTAAAATGCAGTACGGTTTTAATGCGCACAGAGGGTTCACTCCGGGGACGCTGTGGTAAAGCGGCATGCCGGTGTGCAGCAGGCGCTACTCATGATGAGGTTGAGCAGCGTTGTCTGATTAGGACCGCAGCGCATGCTTCTTCATCGTGTCGATGCGCAGCAGGCGGAGCTCAGACAGAGGTGACCAGTGTTCATTCGCATGAAGCTCGAGCGCACGTGCATTTCCGCGAGCAGCAGGCGGTACTCTCATTGGAGTTGAGCACTGTGTCTGAGAAGAACTCAAGCGCATGCGTACTCGTCCTCAGTGTTCAGCATCAGGGGCGCTCACCTCGTGCAGGTTGTTCTGCAGCGGCGTGCCGGTGAGCAGGAGGCGGTGGTCGGCGTTCATGGCGCGCGCCGTTCCCGAGACCTGCGAGTTCTCGTTCTTGAGCTTGTGCGCCTCGTCGATGATGAGGTAGCGCCACCCTGCGGGGGCACAAGTGAGTGATGACTGATGGTGAGCGCTGCCACAACAACAGTTACAAGGGGGGGAGACATGGGTAGTGGCGCATTGTGAGCGCGATGGTGATCATGGTCTGGGCGCCTCGTCGATGATGGAGTTGTGCCACCCTGCAGGGGGCACATGAGTAGTGGCACATTGTGAGCGATTGACATAACGGTTACAACTGTTACAAACGCAATGACCAGCTTGTGCGCCTCGTCGATGATGAGGTAGCGCCGACCTGCGGCGGGCAGACACGAGTAGTGGCACACTGTGAGCGCTGCCACAACACGTACGCTTCTTACTATATTAGTAATCATCCTTTTGCACGCTGTGCCATACACACTGGCCATGCCTTGTTCAGACCGCTGTCAGAACAGAGCACGCAGCATGTATCCACAAACCACCATTTCAACTACTGTACGCGATGGGGAAAGCCGCCATTTCTACTACGCTGTGGGGCAAGCGGCGATGGTAGGGCACGATAACATCGCGAGAAGCGGCACATTGTGAGCGCTGCCACAACACTTACACTTCTTACTATGTTAGTAATCATTCTTTTGCACGTTAGTAATCATCCTTTTGTGCTCAAAGCAACATGTATGCTCGCGTTGATAATATACGGCGCGCCTAAGGCTGCGGCAACAGCAGAGAGCCGACAACGCCTGTGAGCGCTCGCGGGTCCGGCAGCGCACACCCTAACCCTGACCCTAACCCCACTCACGACTTACACAAGCACCAGGATGATCGTGCGGACGGCACCCCTAGGGTTGCGGAAAGAGCAGGAAATCGATGACACCTGTGAGCGCTCGCGAGTGCGGAAGCGCAAACCCTAAGCCTAACCCTAGCCCGAATCTTAACCCTAACCACGACAACGGTCTGCGCGCGCTCTCACCGATCTTTTCGAGGCTCTTGACCTCCATGCGCGCCACCTCGTACGTCGTCAGGCACACGTCCCAATCGCGCTCCTCCTGCAGAGACAATTTAAAAGCATCATCGTCAGAGCGCGTCTCATGGTGCGGCAAGGAAAACTTGAACTTCAAACTTGAAAAAGGCAAGAAGCTGCCATGCGCGCCACCTCATACGTCGTCAGGCACACGTCCCAGTCGCGCTCCTCCTGCGGAGACAACCCGAAAGCACCGTCGTCAGAGTGTGCCTCATGGTTACGCAAGGAATTTTGAACTTCGATATTTGAAGTGAAGAAACTCCATGCGTGAATCTTCGTGCAACGTCAGGCAGACATCCCGGTCGCGCTCCTCCTGCGGAGACACACCAGACGCATCGTCGTCGTCAACACGCGCAAAGGTAGAGCGGCGTTAACATCGCCAGTGAACTATACACACGAACCACACTGAACCACTGCGCAAGGGGCCCCAGCATGACTTCAAATTTGAATTCAGCTCTTGTAGGTGCGCATGGCGTGTCTGGATGCAGGCGCTGCTCGATGAGCACCTCGTGCTCCGCCCCGTTACAGCGGAGCGGTAGCGCGCGCAGCATCAGGGCCAGAAACTTTTCTGGAATTGGCTCGCAGTTCTCATTCACCATGAGCTTCGCACTTCAAAGTATGACGCACCTTCGGCACACCCGGCCGCAGCCGCTGCTCGATGAGCGCCTCCCGCTCCCCTCCGCGCGGTCGCCGTGCAGCGGCAGCATGTGTAGCGCTCAGGGTCATTACTTCCACTATAAAGTCGTTCATTCTCAAATTCGAATGTCATACTTCAAATCACGACGCGCACCTGAGGCACGCCGGGCCGCAGCCGCTGCTCGATGAGCGCCTACCGCTCCGCGCGGTCGCCGTGCAGCAGCAGCACGCGCAGCGCCGGAGCATACATCTATCCTAGAACTGGCTCGAATCCTCACAGTTGAACTTCATACTTTTACTTGAAGTTGTGACGCACCTGCGGCACGCCGGGCCGCAGCCGCTGCTCGATCAGCGCCTCGCGCTCCGCGCGGTCGCCGTGCAGCGGCAGCACGCGCAGCGCGGGGCAGAACGTCGCAAACTCGCCGCGCCAGTTGCCGAGCGTCGACTTGGGCAGCAGCACGAGGTGCGGTCCCGAGATGCCGCGGAAGTCGCACATGTACGCGAGGATGGAGATGGACTGGAGGGTCTTGCCAAGGCCCATTTCGTCGGCCAGGACGCCGTTGATGCCCTGCGTCTGCAGGTTGATCATCCAGTTCAGGCCCTCGAGCTGGGGGTGCGGAGGAGAGCGGGAGAGGGGGGGGGGGGGTCACTCGTGTGCGGCTTTTGTTCATGTCGATAGAGTATGCATACAGCTGAGGCCCATCTCGTCTGCGGGGACGCCGTTGATGCCCTGCACCTGCAGGTTGATCATCCAGTTCAGGCCCTCGAGCTGGGGGGGGGGGGGGTTAGAGAAGGGGGGAAGGGGTGGGGGGGGGGGATCCGCGCAGCTGTTGAATACTTCTGTAAATGAATAAACGCAAGAAGATACTTCAAAGTTTAGAGCATGTGTGCATGTCTCGTCCGTAAAGACGCCAACGGTGCCCTGCGTCTGCAGGTTGATCATCCAGTCCAGGCCCTCCAGCTGAGCATTGAGGAAGAGGGGGGGGGGGGGGGGGGGGGGGTTCGTGTCAGCAAGTGCGTGCGGCTTTGGTTTCTGAATGAGGAAGCATACCTTGAATCGTAGAGTATGTGTACACTCTAGCTGAGCGAAGCCGAGGCTCAGTTCTTCCGCGAGCACGATGTTGACGCCCTGCGTCTGCAGGTTGATCATGCAGTTTACCTACCTGGTACGCGCGCATGCTGCCCTTGATCAAAGGCCGTTGAGCCGTGCGCAACGTGGGCGTGATGCCTACATGGCTCGACGTGTGGGAGCTGGTAATTTACATACCCGGTTGAGCCGCGATACCTGCATATACCTACGGTACAAATCTGGCACGCGCGCATGCTGCCCTTGATGAAAGGCGGGGCTGAAACGTGGGCAACGCGGGCTTACATGGTTGCACACATTAAACCCGTGAACTCTGCTGTTTACATGCTTCAGAGCACCTGATATGCTCGACAGAAGGCTGCTGAGCCATGATTCCTGCATATACCTACGGTACACGCCTATGCGCGCATTCTGCCCTTGATGAAGGGCGGCTGAGCCGTGAGGAACGTGTGTGCGCGGGCGCCGGCACTTGCATGCTTCTATACCTCCACACCCGGTACGCGCGCATGCCGCCGTAAATGGAGGGCTGCTGCAATACCTGCACATACCCACAGTACATACCTGGTGTGCGAGATGCTTGCGCTTGATCGAAGGCGACTGAGCCGTGAGGTAACGTCGGGGCGCAGGAGCTGACACCTAGCGAGTCACAAGCTTGTTTGAGGCTCGACGGGCAAAGCTGCAAACCAAGCAGCACACCCGACATACCTGGTATGCGCGCATGCTGCCCTTGATCGAGGGCGGCTGAGCCGTGAGGAGCGTGGGTGTCATGCGATGTGTGTGTGGTATGCGCGGATGCTGCCCTTGCCGGAGGGCTGCTGAGCCGTGCTGCCTGCATATACTATAGCACCCACAGCACATACCTGGTACGCGCGCATGCTGCCCTTGATCGAGGGCGGTTGAGCCGTGAGGAACGTGGGGGGCCCCTCGGCGTCTGCCTCCACCGCCTCTTCGCTGCCGTCGCCGGGCGCCGCCTCCGGCGACGCCGCGCGCCGCTTGGCGGCGCTGCCGGGCGCCGCGGCGGGGGCGCTTTCGCCGCCGGCTCAGGTTCCGCCTCCGCTTCTGCCGCCTGCGCGTGATGCCAGAGGCGTGGTGAGTGAAACCTATATTGGGGCTCATCGGCTTGAACTTAACACATTAATTAAGACGAAAATGTTTGGCGGCGCTGCAGGCCGGCGCGGCGGGAGGCGCTTTCGCCGCCGGCTCGGGCGCCGCCTCCGCTTCCGCCGCCTGCGCGAGGCCAGAGCGTGGTAATATCCTCGTTGGAAGCGCGTTTGCTTCAAAGGAGTACGAGTGGCGCTGGGGAAGGTATGTGGACCGGCGGTGTTGCCGGGCGGCGCGGCGAGCGGCGCTTTCGCCGCCGGCTCGGGTTCCGCCCCGGCTTCCGCCGCCTGTGCGCGACGCCGGAGCATGGTGAGCGAAAGCAGGGGCGAAATGAAAGGCAAGGCTGATAAGCTTGGCGGCTATGCCAGAGGCGTGGTGAGTGAAACCTAACTCACGGGCTAATAAGCTTGGCGGTGTTGCCGGGCCGCGCGGCGGGGGGCGCTGTCGCCGCCGCCTCGGGTTCCGCCTCTGCTTTCAACATCGCAAGAAAGTGTGCACATCCGCCACCAGACTTCACCACATCACAAACCTGGCCCCAGCCCGGAATCGTTCTTCAACTTCAAGCGACCGAAGAAGTGCATGCGTTACACCGCCAACACCAGCACTGCACGCACCTGGCCCAGGCCAAAACGTGTACGGCAGATGTCGCTCTGAGCGAGGAGGTAGCGCAGCGCCTCTTGCCCTACACAGTTATGCACTTCGAGTCATCACTTCAAGATCATTTGCAAAACAATAAAATGTGAATCGTGCGACCCCTTGATGCACCTGGACCAGCCCGACGTGGGTACGGAGTCTGTCGCTCTCCGCGAGGAGGTAGCGCAGCCGCTTACCTACTGTAGTACATGTGGGCTACTTCAAGTAATCACTTCAAGATCATTTGCAAAAAAAACAAAAAGTGCAGACTGCAAACACTCCACGCACCTGGCCCAGGCCGAAGTGGGTGCGGAAGTTGTCGCTCTGCGCGAGGACTTAGCGCAGCCGCTTCTTGCCGACTGCAGTCATCTACTTCAAGTAATCACTTCAAGATCATTTGCAAAATACAATAAATATGAGAAAAGCAAGCTGTCGCCACAACTTCACGCACCTGGCCCAGGCCGAAGTGGGTGCGGAATATGTCGCTCTGCGCGAGGAGGTAGCGCAGCCGCTTCTGCGCCTGGTTGCGGTGCGCCTCCTGCACCGCTTGCCTCTGCGCAGCGGCGACAATGGAGCACGAAAAAGGTACAGAAAGGCAGCACAGTCAGTGACTGCAGCTGCGTGCCAGTGTCAGGCGTCATGCGGACAGCACTTGAAGTTATGCAAGTGCGCCGTCGGCGACTGCAACTGCGTGCTAACTCTTGACGTGCGGAAGCACTTGAGGTCATGCAAGGCACGGGCGCGGTGCGCCTCCTGCACCATTGCCGCTGCGCGGCGGCGGCAACGGAAGCACAGAACAGCACAGAATTGTAGCACAGTCTGCATGTGTCAGCGCCCCGTGACTCGCCTGCTTCTCCACCTCGTCGGCGCGCTTCTGCCGCTCCGCGCGCGCGGCCGCGACCTCGGCCTTGCGTGCGTCACGGCGCTCGCGCTGCTCGTCCGTCAAGTCCTCCGGCGCCGTCACCTGCGCGCAGCATGCGACGCAGTCAATGCACGCAGTCATCAGCGCCCCAGCCACCGTCAGTTGTCAGTGATGTGTCGGCGCAGAGCTGTCAACAGCGCTCAGCGTTCCGTCAGCAGCGCTGCTCGTCCGGCAGGCCCTCCGGCGCCGTCACCTGCCAGCCGCTGCTGCTGCCTGCTGCTGCTGCCGCCTGATGCTGGCGCGGATGCTGCTGCAGCTGCTGGTGCTGCTGCCGCCGTTGCATAGTTCATGTAATCACAGAAATCATACCACAAGTATGCCGCCGCGCTCACTGCTCGTGCGAGGCGCAGCGCGGTCATCAGCGCTCCGCAATCAGCAGCGCCCCGCAACCAGCAGAGCTCGGCATTTGGTCATCAGCGCTCAGCTTTTTAACATCATCAGCGCTCAGCAAACGGCAGCGCTCAGCATTTGGTTGTCGGTGCTCCGCACACTGAAATCATCAGCGCTCAGCGACAGTGCTCAGCAGATGGTGTTCGGCGCTCAGCAATTAACAGGTTATCAGCGCTAAGCAGAAGGCAGCGCACAGCATTGGCCATCAGCGCTCAGCAATGAACAACGCTCAGCATTTGGTCATCAGCGCTCAGCACTTGTCAGCGCTCAGCAATCGTTATCAGCGCTCCAAGCAGTCATCAGCGATGCATCGGCGCTCAGCAATCGGTCATCGGCGCTCAGCGATCGTCAGAGCTCTCGGGGTCATGAGCGAATGCATTCAAAAGATAAAATGGGTGCAGCTGAATGAGACATGAGCCATTTTCCAGCGTCTGCAACAGTTGGCAGGGGGCGGGGAGAGGCGGGGGGTGGGGGAGTTGGGGGGGGGGGGGGGGGGGGGGTATAGTCTATTTGTTCAGAGCAAGCTATCAGATGTCAAAAAGGTTGCCATACTTGAAATTGATCGTGCGAGAACATCATCACGGACAGAGAGCACATCAGTGGCTGGTGGTGTCGCAAAGGGCTGGGCAGCAGCGCCCAGCCACTTCCTGTGACCAAGCTCACGGGGGCATGCGTACGAATGGGGACTTCTAGACTAATACTGCGCCTGCAGCATCTGCAGCAATGTGAATGGGGCAGGAATAACCAGTCGGTGAGCCCTACAAAGCGGCGCGGCTTGGCGTTGCAACCCGCCAATAGGAGTGCCCCCTCAGTATCCCTGCCACCAGGGGGGCAAACGGGGGACACAGCGGCTGGGCGGCAGTGCGCAGCGCTCAAAATGGCTCGCGGCGTAGTCTGAAAGATCATAACATGTAAATAACATCATGTTGGACCTCCCTGCAAGACGGCGTGTCATGGCGTTGCCATGCGCCAACAGGAGCCCCCTCCCCACCCACCCCCCTCACGCCCTCCGTCGCAGGCGACACTCTCGGAATGCGGCACTTGCCTTGCGTTCGCGCGGCGGCGGCGCCAGCGGTGCGCGCGTGGTACGAGGCCCGGTCGCCTCTGCCGCCGAGTAGGCCGCTCGCGCCGCAGCCTGAGCCTCCTCCTTTGCCGCATCTGCCTCGGAGCTCTCCTTCTCGTATCGGGCGCGATCCTGGGCCGCCAGCCGCTCGTAGGGAGCCTTCGCTGCTGCGTCTAGGGCATGCCAGGCCGCGCTGGTCTGCCCCCCCACCTTCGAGATGTCCAGGGTACCTTGCGTCTGGCTCCGGATCACCTGGGGCACGCACGGGGCGTGGTAGAGAAGAAAAGGGATTCAAACTTTGCAAGTGTGCTGAGGCGAGAGAGGCAGACCAGCTGTTGTGTGATGTCTCGAACATGCCTTTGCAGCTGCCAACCCCTCGCAGGGCCCTGCGCCAGCGGCATCGCGCTAACTCGGAGAAATTGGGAGCATTGGGTATACGACAGGGCGAGGCTGAAGGCATGCAGCATGTTCTCGGACACTGTCGCCCCCACTGGGCTTGCTGGCCCATGCAGCTGCTGCGCCAGCGCCGCCGCACCTGAATGTGGTCCTTGTAGAAATACTGGTAGGCCGAGGTCGTCTTCTGGATCCCGCCATCGTCTGCCATGGTGCCGCAAGTGAAGCGTCCTGGTACTTCACAAACTGGAGTGAGTACTGAGCGCGAACACGGCCTTCGCCAGCTCAATATGCACCAACGCCGCCACCAAACAAATCCTTTGCTCCACCACTACCTTTGCTTGTCGCAGAATGCCGTCGCTCGCCCTGCCCTGCGAGCACACAAAATCGAAAAGCGCCAAACAAACGCCTGAAGAACACATACTGTGATTGTGCAAATGAAAACCTATGTATGCGCATGTATTTGTTGGGGGGAAGAAGGGGGGGGGGTTCAAAATCGGTACAGAATAGCTGTGCTGTGAGTGTCCAAGAGGAGCTTATCTTCATCAGAGGGGGCATTCGACATGTGGTGTTCAGTGCAAAGTGACAACGATTCATATATGGTGTTCCTGACACACTCCAAGCAGAAAGAGGGGGGGGGGGGGGGGTGTCCAATCAATGAAGCAACCATACAGGTTTTGGACTCAGTCTACAGCGCGCATTCTGGCGTGCTGTTCGTCTATGCCTGCATGGGTGCTGCTTGACATTGTGCGCGTAGATTGATGCAACTGTATAAAATCTGAACTTCAGTTGAATGAGCCCACAAGTGTGCCACCGTAGCGGCTACAGACACCATGGGCTCACCTCCGCCAGCTAAAATGCGAACAGCACTGTTGTTGGCAAGCTCGTACATCACACCGCATCCCATGTGACTCATTGATTCGAGCATATACAAGTATGGCAGTGGATGATCACGTCCCCCATTGCCTTGTTGGGATCTACCAGTCCGGTGCGGCACTTGGTGGTGGAACTCTGGCAGCTGCAGGCGGTGACAAATGCATGAGATGCTGTATGCAGGCCTGAACTTCCTCAATTGCTCCGATCCAAGTCCGATTACCTTTGGAGGTATGCAATGCTCATTCATGGTGCCACTTTTGGGCACAACCCGGCGCGGCTGCTACGGCCGCATATCTTGTCAGCAGCGTACAGCAATTGCGCGCATGTGTCCTCAAGAGGATCAGGCATCATCATGCATGACAGGCAATGACGCGATGCTGACGCACACTGCTCGAGGTAAAATACGTCGTCATTTGTACACCAAACCTACTACATGCGGTGTGCCAACGGTAGATGCACACGCGCGATCCGTTCACTGCAGCGCGCTCGCTCTGTGATACTAGGGCCGTGCCCAGCGCGCGAGAGCGCATCACTTGCCCCTGGTGACGCCCTCCGCCCCGAGGGCGCCACCTACAGAAGACACGGGGCACCGCACTAAGGAGAGTCAACTTCAACTTCAACATCAACTTTGAGCGCATGCTCTCAACTTGAGCAGAAACCAACGGTAAATCTGTTGCGCCGCCGCCACGATCGCGCCCAACGTGTGTTGCCCTTGCCTGCCTGTACATGTGTGACCGAAATGACATTGAGTATAGGGAACTTCAAGTGCGCGGTCACGCGGCGAGCGACGTCGACTTCTTCATCCACGCCGGCTTGGTGGACTTGAGGCTGGACTCCAGTATGACGATGCGCGTGCGCAGGTCGAGCGCCTCGGACTCGCTCTTCTGCCTGTCTAGCGTCGCGCGCGCGAGCGCCGCCTGCAGCTCCGCGATCTGCACGTCCTTGGCGCGCAGCAGCGCCTGCGCCGCCACCAGCGCATCGGCGTGCGTAGGGGTAGGGTTAGGGTTAGGTCACGAGGTGAGTGTCAGCGCCACCACGCGCTGTGAGTCGCATGTCAGCCACAATGGCCCGCGTCCGTCATGGGAGTATTGTTCCACTGCCGCGCACTAGAACCACAGTCTGCGCGTCCTTGGCGCGCAGCAGCGCCTGCACCGCCACCAGCGCATCGGCGTGCGTGTCATGAGGTGAGTGTCATCGGCACCATGCGCTGTGCGTTGACTGGTGGCCACAACAGCTTTTGTTTACTGTGAAAGTGTTGTTTTACTGCCGCGCACTGGAACCGCAATCTGCGCGTCCTTGGCGCGCAACAGCGCCTGCGACGCCACCAGCCACGCACAATCACGTAGCATTGTTCACACCGCTGGCACAGATGGGTTCACCACATGGCATCTTTTACAGCGGTGCCTTTCAAAAAGATATCCGTCAACAGCAAGAAGCTTGGACGCACTCAATGTGCCCAGCGAGCATCAAAACAGCCTTACGATCGGCGTTTGCGCGTCATGAGGTGAGTGTCATCACCACCACACGCTGTGAGTCGGCTCTTGGCCACAACAGCCCAATTTCATCACAGGAGCAAATCTGCGTGTGTGCCATGGTGTGAGTGTCATCGGCACCATGCGCTGTCAGTTGAGCGTTGGCCGCGACAGCCCGTGTTCGTCATGGGAGCATTGCTCTACCGCCGCGCACTGGAGCAACAGTTACACAGTGCACCAGAGGTGGCCTGATGAGAACAGCATCAGATCTCCGTGCACTGCCGCAGCTAGGGATGGGGTAGGTAGGTAGGGCAAGACCTCGCCTCCATGCGCAGCGGCGATGCGCCACGTCACGCAGTGGTTCAGGGTAAAGTTTCTCTGTTGTTTAGCGTGTCGCACGTGCAGGCGGCGCGTGACTCCGCCGCGCTGCACGTGCTCTGCGCACCGAGCAACGCTATCACGATCACTACAGGAGATATGACGCGTCTGCAAGATGCTCGAGAGCAGGCAACTTGAAGCGCTGACACCTGTCAGGACTCCAGGAGTCCGTGTGCAAACGTCGCACGTGCGAGCGCCGCGCGGAGCGCCGCGCGGAGCGTCGGTGCCTGTGCGTTCCTGGCATGAAGCAGCGCCGACACTGCAACTAGTTTGATGGCACACCTATCGCCACACTGATGTTTTGATTAAGTGCTTGTGGCGCAGCACATGATGCACTTCGACTGAGTATCAGGTCAAGCAGAACGGTGAGTGTCTCGACGTATGGAGGGTAGCAATTAGTACGTCTGCTTGCTCATGAGTAGGCACCGACAAAGGAAGCATTGTCTGCAATCGCCGGCTGACATCACAAAGCAGGCACCATCAGGACTCCAGATTGGTCACAATTCTGGCAAACACGTGGTGCTGTTGTGTAGTTTTTGCCTCTTGCCTGCATCTGAACGTGGTCCATCTGCGCCGTCGTCGACCCCTCGCTGAACACCCGCATGTGCTCCCTCGCTGGCAGCCGCGGCGGCGCCGCAGCGTTCGCTGCTGCGGCAGATGTTGCAGGCGCCTGCTTAACGAGAGCTCCTGGTGTAGACTCCTGCGCTGCTCCTCCTGCTGGTGTGCCCGCCTCACCGCCCGTCAGAAAGTGAGACCTCCCATAGTCCCTGGCGACGTCCTCTGCTGTCTTGCTGTCGGCGTTCTTGACCTCAGGCTTGTACTCTGGCCTCGCCACCACCCAGGCCGCCAGCTTCTGCATGTCGCACTTCAGGGCTATCATGAGGATGGTGTCACCGGTCACAGGGACCACGCCAATGGGAGCATCCCACTCTTGCAGGCCCCATTCGATGCCGCCTATCTTGAGCCTCCAGCCCTTCCACGCCAGAAGAGAGCCGCCGTTGTGGCGATTGAAATTGAGGTCCGCCCCTGCAGCCAGTGCGGCCTCGCATGCCTCCATGTCGCTGGCTTTGGCTGCCTCAAACAGGTCCACCTGCGCTTGGCGACGGGCATCGGCGCTGATCATGCTTTTTACCTCGTCGTCCAGAGACTCTCGCGCTTCGTGATGGCTGGTGATGATGGCACCTGAGGTTTTGCCACTCTGAGGTTTGCCTCCGCGCTTTCTCTGATGCAGAGCGCCAGTACATAGGAGCACCTACTCGGCGAATCCACTTCAAAGAAATTTCCACTTAAAATTCTGTAACCGAAACAAAGTTGAACTTTGGTTTTACCTTGACATACACACAGCACGATGCAAATAGCGACTGCATACGAGGATGATATCGCCTCTGTGATACACGGATCCTTCAGGATTACCAGACTGAACTCTCAGGCCCTCGCACGCGCGCCACAGCAACGAAGGTTAGTGCCCCTCCTAACACTGTTGCAGAACACGTGCACACAACTTATTTACGTGGATACGAGCAGCGCCACAATGTATGGCTGCCTGTGGGGCACTTCCAGCTGTAAGCCAGCTTACGCGCACTGCACGTGTATGCTGCCCCATGCGTGTGCACTCCGCTCTTTCAGATTGCATCAGCAGCGGCTCCGACAGGAGAAACATGTGCCGCCCTCTCTAGCTTCCGATTTCGACCATGTTATAGATGCACTGACGCGCAGGCGATGTATGCCCTCGCGATGCGGAGCCGCTGCGAGCCGAGTGCAAGGTGCCCCCGTCACGCAGCACCTCAAGCACTCCCAACAGCGAAACATCTACACTGGAAGGCTCAAGGAGTTGCGGCCAGTGCCACGCGAGAAAACCTGCCCTGCCACAGCCACGGCAGCATTTGAGGCTGCTGCAGCGGAAGCGAAAAAACACGCCGTACGGCGCTGATAGAGCCGACATATGCAAACGTCGCCCATCGAAATTCAGGTACCCATATGCGCAGAATGCTTCGTGCACTCAAATCCGATGTCGTCACCAGCTGCATGCAACAAAGCAAGCGCTCCTACTGCCAATGCCGATGGCTGGTCAAACACATTGCTCAAATTGCTCAAATGTGTAAACAGCAGCGTGCCACACCGCACAGTGTCCAGGCTGCTTTGTGAATTGAATTTGATTCAATTCAGTGCCCTAAGGCTAGTGATTCACAAGTTATAATATAATTATTAAGCCGGTCATGTTGGCTCCGTCCTTGTTAATTACATCAGTTTTTGCCTTAACTCAGCTGCCTTTTGCTCGTGTTGCTCCTGCTGAACGTTGCCCAGTGAGCACTCCATTGCTGCGTTGCTGCCGTTCTGTACACATCTGGAAGCCTTTTTCAAGAGAAAGAAGTTTGCTAGCTGTGCAGCACGTGCTGGCATACTTTTGAAACTTTGAATATGCTCAAACATACTGTATGTGGGCAACCATGCATCAACGCACATGCCATATGCATTGCCTAAGGCTGGGTCCGGCACGAGAGATGCCAGGCTTGTGCAATGCCTCTGGCTCAACTCTTGAGGCCTAAGGCTCCGGAGGCTGTGCTCCATCTAGATGGTACAGTAGCTACCATGACAAGTGCTTGGGAATGACTTACAGAGCCGCCTGGTCTCAGCTGCACCATGGTGAGATCGCGTATGCTTGATATGCGTGTGAATGCGCTCAACCCTTGAGCTGAAAGGCGCAATATCATGATATCCTTCAAGTATTCTACGATATCATTGGCAGGAATTGGCAGCTCACTGATGGCATGATGGCAGCTCATGTCATCGAGTCCAGTCACATGATGACATGCTAATGTAAGACGCTGCAGCATTGTGCAAGTATACTATGGGTTGCCGTGGAGCTTCTCCTTGACGTAATTTTGCATGGCCATTGGCTGCGCCATGGCGCCGTGCTGCGGGCGCATACAAGTGTCACTGATTAAAAACCCTGACTGCAGTGCATGCCAGTGACTGTGCGCAGCATATGATGATTCTGACTTCATACGATGACAATACTGCAGTCATCATGATGAGCATTGAGACAGAAACTGTTGAGAACCGGTACCCAGCCGAACAGACCGGAATCATCGGCTGGTCTCTCACGTAGACACGTCATGAAGCTAGCCTCTTCAGGCCTGATGTTCCCCGCTACTCCGCGTGTGATACCCGCAGTCTCTAGAAGTATGAGGGTGCAGTTCGTGATGCTACTGCTGGCTGCTGCTGCTGGCGTCGGACACAGCTTCTTTGCCGGCACACAACCTCTGGCAAGCACAGCTGCATCTGCGCGTCCCCGGGGCCCCTCCCCGCCAACGTTCGTCGCGCATTGGATTTAGCACCGGCCCCCTTCAAGTTGCTTCCCCCTTCATTCTCCCGTGGTCTGTGATCGCTATTGCCGCCCACTAAATTGGCAGCACCTCCATTTCACTCTCATGCTGCTGCCTCGCATTCACAGTGCCCTCACGTCTACGGCCCCCGTTATCAGCCCCCAAGGCCCCCTCGCCCCGCCCCGCCTCACCAGCCTGTCAGTGCCAGTGAGCCCCCCCCCCTTGCTCCTGCCGCCTCCCGCGGCGGCCCCAGCCCCTATCCCCCGCTGCCCCCCAGACCTCCCGCCGCTCACTAAGGCTTGCCCCATCACCCGCCAGCTTGTCTCAGACTGTTGAATGACAGCTGACTGTATCGCCAGCGCCACATCCTCCTCCTCCTGTCACGCCGCCGCCGCCGCTGCCGCTGCCGCCGCCGCCTCCGCCGCGCGCTCTGCTGCCGCGCGCGCCTCTGCCTCGCGCCCCTGCTGCTCCTGCCAGTGAATGTGCCCCAGCGACTTGGAGAGTGGCTTGCGCGCGATGAACCACTTTATTCAAACATTTAGGACAGTGTGCCCACCAAATGCCTCTCGCAGCTGGTGCTCCTCCTCCTCTTCCGCCAGCATGTCCATGACGCTGCGCGCGCGCATGCCGCCTTCGCTGTTGCCGTTGTGCCCCTGCGCCTCCAATGCTGTCACACCGTGTCTTGCGCCTGCACAGGCGTCGCGGCTGCTACTGGTGAGGATGCCACTGCAATTGCGGCCGCTGCGGGCGGTGACGGCTTCACGCACGCGCTGATCGGCGGCGGCGCAGCAACATCAGCAGCTGGTGCTGCTGCTACCGCCACCTTCCACGGCTTGGCGCGTGCACTGCATCCGTGTATCAATGCACATGCCATGCATTGCCTAAATCGAGGCTGGGTCCAGCACGAGAGATGCCAGGCTTGTGCAGCACCTCTGCCTCACTGACAATGGCAACTCTTGAGGCCCAAAGCTCCGTGCTCAATCTACCATCATGATGATGACAAGTGCTTGGAAATGACTTGAAGAGCCGCCTGGTCTCAGCTGCACCATGGTATAGTATGCTTTAAATGCGTGTGAACGTGCTCAAACCTTGAGCTGAAAGGCGCAGTATCATGATCAGGATGCTCTTAGTTGTCATCAAAGATTGGCAGCTCATGTCGTCTTGTCGAGCCATGCTAACATGCTGCAGCATTGTCCAAGTACATAGTTACCATGGAGCTTCTCCTTGACGTGATTTCGCATGGTTATGCTCTACAACTTGAAGTTTCATGTTGTATACTGTCCACTAGACACTAACTTGAAGTATAGCTCATAGCTCACTCAAAGATAGCCCGGGCCACTGCGACATTATGGTGTCTAAGGTGTGCAGAGATGCAGGCCCTAGACTGCACCATCAGCCAGTAAGCTCCCGAGTTTAAGCTCCTGAGTTCTGACAGTGTGCCAACAGTCGCAGGCGATCGCTTGCTACCAGCATGCTAATGTCACTTCAGTTAACAAATTTGCGCAGGCAGGTATCATCCCGTCATAGTCACTGATGACAGTACATGGATGATGAAAACAATGTGGTTTTTCGATAAGGCCACAGCTGAGTAGGATGCGCAAAGTGGCAGGCAAACATACACAGAGGTGCTGGTGCTACTAATGCACCAAAGTATAATGCACCATGACAAGTGCTTCATGCTCTGGGCATATAGCGGACCAGCACGCACATCAAATGTTGCATGTGCTCCCATGTCGAGCATTCGTGTAGCATGTCACTCAAGCAACGCACGCAAAGCAAGAGCGCCAATGCATCACGATGTCAACTAATGTCGAAGAAACACAAATGTATTTCGGCGGCAACTGCGGCATTGTGATGGTGCCCTGTGTGGGGCACTTGTTGAGCTGTCGAACGTCGCTGTGGTGATGGTACTTCCTTGTGGTTCAGCTGCCTGCCTGCAGATACAAGACACCGCTTTGGTGAGTAAATGTGGACAATGTGATGCCTTGCCTTCAATATTGTCATTAGAGCTCTGAGATCGCGGAGCACATCTGCTGGAACTTCAAGCATGCTGGTTCTTGATCTGCTGCTTATAACGCAGCTTTATAATGCGCAATTGCCAGCTGCATTGAGCTCTGATTGTAGCTGTACTACTGTAAAAGGAGCATTACTGCTTCAGAACCGGAATGAAGACACTCTGTGAAAACCAGCATGTTTTGCAGCGGCACAGTTGCGCTATATGCAATGCTTCAGCTGGTGCACATGAGCTAGGCACTGCATCTGCCTCTGATAATGTCAGCAAATCAAGCTCCCCATGGTGCACCACAATGGCTGTTATCTCCCTTGTTAGGCGCTGCTTGAGCAGTATGAAAACACTACTCAATCGCATCAATAACGCCAAGCTCTTTTGTACCCAGCAAGGTGCATCCATAGTGCCTTACTTGGAGTACTGCATGATCAGGGACTTGGTTTGATCAAGTGTCAATGCAGCAGGCTGCTAACCTCAAGAGAAATTTGCGTACTGTGGAGTACGTTGCATCACATGACTGTACACAAGGGAATGTGAATGCTCTGGCCCACTTGTAGCTGGCAACTTCAGTAATTAGCGTATCACACTCATCCCATACAACAGAACTGTGGAGCATCTCTTTGCAGTGCTGTATCAAGTGGATACGCAAGCGACCACTATACATTCTTCGGGATGCTGAGCAAAACAATATTTCTGGGGCTGGAATGTTGGCGGGCGCGTCTAAACTACAGATTCCAGCACTGAGACTCTCGGATGAGCAAGCGCTAGCGCAGCAATGAGAGAACTGCTAAGTTGCTAATGTTGTCAATCCTGTTTGCGCAAAATCAAGGATTGCCGTATATGTCAGCAGCTGACCATGAGTAATTGGGTGCATGTGTTTAGCTCAAACCACAGTTTTGAGACAGCAGTGGTGCGCATTGCGTGCTTCATCAACATATGCATACATAGGACAGCTTCTTCGTTTGGGTGTATATTTAGGCCTGCTGCTCAGCTATTGATGACATGCTGTCTGACGTATATATACGTACAGTACTTACTCGTAGACAGTTGATGGCGATGTTGTTATCAAAGCGACTTAGCCATCAGATGACCCTTCACATACATTCATACCACCTGGATCCATCACATCACAAACAAGTTTGATGCTTCATTGACAGGGTTTCAGAAAGATCAACGGTGCGCACCAAACCCTACTTTTAACTCTAATTTGACCTAATCCTAATCCAAACCCTCTCGCACAATGCATCCACATAGACTACTTACTTGGGAACAGATCTGTAGCATCTATGAACTACGTCCATCTGCTCAGGCATCGACATGCAGTATCCCGCAGCACCGACTACACCGTTGCATATTGCGTACGTTGAACAATATACATCTGGACGCTGAAGTACTGTATAATATGCGATGCACGCGACAAGCAGGAGTGAACTCGCTTGCCTCAATACTGCTTCAGGTTGGTGAGTTGAGAGCACATTGTCATGATAATGCATCCAGTATGTGTTACCTGCTCCAATTTTGCAACCAGTGCAGTGAGTACAGCTGCGGTGGTCCCGTTCCGGCACAATTGTGTCCATGTAAGTGCCGGTGCAGGCATTGCCAGCAACTTTTCCTTCCTTTTCTTGCTCTCCTGGAAATGCATCTAGCAGGAGAAGGAAAAGGGCCTATAAAGGTTGATGCGAGCAGGGGAGTGACTGATTGGCACCTGTACCAATCAACATCATGTAGCGCAGCTGGTGCATATATAAATCAAGCAACTGCATGGCTGCACGTGCAGAACGACCACGGGAGCAGCGATGAGCGTTGACACATGCCCAGGCCTGGCATAAAGACACCCATTGAGTCAAGTCAGAACAAGCATCAACATCCCATATTGTGGGCAGTCGCAACCAGACAATACAGCCATATGCTGCTGTTGCTGTCGGCTACACACACAGCACATCGAAATGATGCCAGTGCTCGTCCTTCAGCGCTGCACCCACCCACAGCCAACAATATATGCGGAGCACGGTTTGCAAATCCTAAGATGCACTGAGGTGAGCTGTCACCTTTGCCACCACAAAAACGACGTATCGATTAAGAAACAAGAAGGCATTCATGACTTCAGCCACACGAGCATTCTGACTCACCTGCCCCGCTCTCATGCATCATGTGGTGGGCAGCCATTGGCTAGCGCCTACCGCAGCACCTCCAAGTGGCCTTTGTATGCTGCTGCATCGCATGTCTGCTTGTCCCAGGGGCACCCATTGGCTCGAGCCCATTGCAGCACCTCCAGGTGCCCCCCCGTTGCAGCTCCGCTGCATGTCACCTCACCCCAAAAGCACCCCTCGGCATGCAGGTATTGTAGCATCTCCAAGTGCCCTGTGCGTGCAGCTTGTGAGCACATGTGTACATTGAACGGGCAATTGTGGGCAAACAGCCACTGTACCACGTCAAAATGCCCTGCTTCCGCAGCAAACAAGCTTGTGCCCCCATCCCAAGGGCACCTGTTGGCGCGAGCCCACTGCAGCATGCCCAAATGACCTGCGTGCGCAGCACCTGTGCACGTCTGCTCATCCCACGGGCACTCATTGGCGCGAGCCCACTGCAGCACGTCAAAGTGACCTGCGCGCGCAGCGGCTGTGCACGTCTGCTCGTGCCACGTGCACCCGTTGGCGCGAGCCCACTGCAGCAGCTCCAAGTGCCCTCCTCCTGAGGCGCATGAGCATGTCTGCTCATCCCACGGGCACCCGTTGGCGCGAGCCCACTGCAGCAGCCCCAAGTGCCCTCCTGCTGCGGCGCATGAGCACGTCTCAACGTCCCAGGGGTATGCATTGGCGCGAGCCCACTGCAGCAGCTCCAGGTGCCCTCCTGCTGCGGCGCATGAGCACGTCTGCTCATTCCACGGGCACTCGTTGGCGCGAGCCCACTGCAGCAGCTCCAAGTGCCCTTTTCCTGCGGCGCATGAGCACGTCTGCTCATCCCAAGCCCCCCCGTTGGCGCGAGCCCACTGCAGCAGCTCCAGGTGCCCGCCCTCAGCAGCGAGCCAGCTTAAATTCTCGTTTAGCGGCTGTCATGCATCGGGCGAAGCCTGCGCAGGCCGTCGAGGTCGCCGCATCGAGTGCAAGAATTTTGTGCCAGCTCCGGTCCAGTCCGATACTCATCGCCCACTCGATGAGCCTTACGCTGACAGCAGCATCTGCAGCCACTGTGCGGTGATGTAGCTCGGCGTTGTTAACCACGACAGCGTTTCTGAAAGCGCGGCATGTGCTTCTGATCATCACAGACGGGCGAAGGAACGTCAGGATGTGCTGACCCAGCGTTGGATCTAGGACAAGCTGTGCAGGTGCCAGCGATCTGACCATGCTTCTGGTAAGCAGTATCGTGGGTGTGTGACTGTGTGGGGAGTTGAAGATTACCAATTTCTCCTTTTGGTTCAGCACTGCTTGGGTTGCTCTTGCTGCTCTCCTCGTGCGGGGTTGAGTAAGTTCAACTGTCAGTTGCAGTTGGGGTATGTTCAACTGTCGTCGGTTGGGGACACTGATAACACACACTTGCTTGAGTGTGTGCTGTTGTGGAGTGTCAGTGCCCTCGTCTCTGTCTGTTATTGGTCAGTGCTGGTGCAAACTCCTCAATGCTGCCATTCTGTACAAGTCTGCAAGTCATTTTCGCTAGGTACAGCACATGCTGGCTGCTTTTGAAACTTTCAATATGCTCAAACACACTGTATATAGGCAACCATGCATCAACGCACATGCCATATGCATTGCCTAAGGCTGGGTCCAGCACGAGAGATGCCAGGCTTGTGCAATGCCTCTGGCTCAACTCTTGAGGCCTAAGGCTCCGGAGGCTGTGCTCCATCTAGATGGTACAGTAGCTACCATGACAAGTGCTTGGGAATGACTTACAGAGCCGCCTGGTCTCAGCTGCACCATGGTGAGATCGCGTATGCTTAATATGCGTGTGAATGCGCTCAAACCTTGAGCTGAAAGGCGCAATATCATGATATCCTTCAAGTAGTCTACGATATCATTGGCAGGAATTGGCAGCTCACTGATGGCATGATGGCAGCTCATGTCATCGAGTCCAGTCACATGATGACATGCTAATGTAAGACGCTGCAGCATTGTGCAAGTATACTATGGGTTGCCGTGGAGCTTCTCCTTGACGTAATTTTGCATAGCCATTGGCTGCGCCATGGCGCCGTGCTGCGGGCCCATACAAGTGTCACTGATTAAAAACCCTGACTGCAGTGCATGCCAGTGACTGTGCGCAGCATATGATGATTCTGACTTCATACGATGACAATATTGCAGTCATCATGATGAGCATTGAGACAGAAACTGTTGAGAACCGGTACCCAGCCGAACAGACCGGAATCATCGGCTGGTCTCTCAGGTAGACACGTCATGAAGCTAGCCTCTTCAGGCCTGATGTTCCCCGCTACTCCGCGTGTGATACCCGCAGTCTCTAGAATTATGAGGGCGCAGTTCGTGATGCTGCTGCTGGCTGCTGCCGCTGGCGTCGGACACAGCTTCTTTGCCGGCACACAACCTCTGGCAAGCACAGCTGCATCGGCGCAGCGGCATTCGGGAAAGATGCTGGCCATGAGTGAGGCTCCGATGGCGATGGGCGCGGATGTCAGCAGCAAGGCGGATGTCAAGAGCGACCTACTCTCTCAGATCGATCTTGAATCCAGTGCCGCAAAGAGGTGAGTCGAGGATAGTAGGCGAGCTCTGCACGTTTCGGCGTTGCGTGCTTGTTGGCTTTGCTATCTCGATGATGTGATGTCAGACACATGCTGCGATCGAAGCATCATAGGCTGACAACATGAACACGTAAGAGATGATGAGATCATCGCGTCAGCAAGCGCTGCTCTCACTTTGGCCAAGTGAACCTCGAATCCTTGGATCTCGCAAACTAAGCAACCAAGAAGATCCCACACAAAAGCATTATGGATCATACAAGTGATAGTAATCAATTTAGCATGTACATTCTTAGAGCAGGTCCGTGACTATGTGCTGAGCAAATGCCTGGTCCAACAGAGCTTCGCTGATGGCCTATGCAAGTCTTGCTGCTGTCATGACCATCACTGGAATCGCTGGGCAAGAAAAAACATCTAGAATGGAACAAATCAGCAAAACAACTGTACCAGCGCTGCCGCCAACCTGTTCGGTTCCACATTGACAGTGTCATTGCAGCAAACAACACCGCGGCGCTGCCGCATATATATATACTTGTGACTTCCACGCAGTCATGGCAAACCGCTACACCCTGACACCCAGCACGGCGCAGACATCACAAGGCATGTGTAGCATAATTGAGAGGGCAGTGACACACCGTCGTTCAGGGTCTGGCTCAGACTCGAAGCTATGTAGCACTAGCTGGGTTGAGCCAAGGTTGAGAGTGCCCTAGGGATAGGGTAAGGGGCGGGATATTGTGCGCAACAGTGTGACATCACCATCGCCGACGTTGGAGTCTCTGTGTGAATGCAGGCTAAGCAACAACTCCCTTCAAAGGGACCCATAGCGGAAGTGCTCTGCGATATGTATATAGTGCGATATACTGCGATATATACACTGATGGACTCGTGGCCAGTTGCAGCAGCAGCGGCGACCACGGTTATCGGTGGCAGCTCACCGCACCTTGTCACCTAGAACTCTACGTACGATCTATTGAATCGTTTCCATATATGTATAGTCCCTCATCGCACACCGATGTCACTGCTTACCTGCATCGCTCGCTGCCTGTGACATCACCACCGCTGACACACTGGCGTCTCTGTGTGAACGCTGGCTTGAGCGGCAACTCACTTCAGAAGGACCCGTAGCGCAAGTGCACTGCGATATACATATAGTGCAATATACTGTGATGTAGTACCTCATAGCACACTGACGTCGCTGCGCTACCTGCATCGCTCGCTGCTCTCAGGATTGAGGTCAACGAGCTGATTCTGAAGCTGGAGCCATTAAATCCCACGGACGCACCGGCGCAGTCAACGCAGCTGAACGGCGTATGGGAGTTTCTGTACACAGGCGGGATATCACCGGGGATGCTTGCCATACAGATGATCAGCAAGGTGCGCAGTACTTCAACTCGATGTTTCACAGTGTTTTGGCGGTAGCTTAGTGGGTACGGCAGCATCTTTAGACGGTCTTTTGTACCCCTAGAAAACGCCTTGTCGTGTTGTGCAAGAAGCTTTTCAGCAAGGCCAGTGCCTGCGAATCGAAATTGATGAATTGCGGTTGCCGTTGCACAACTTGAAGTGATGTCACACAACATCAAGTTTGCCATGTCCATGCTACTTTGCATTGGGGTCAGAGTAGCCCAGTAGCCAGGCACATCTTGTGGAAATGCCTTGGAGGATGTGACGCATGTAGGCAAGAAACCGACTGCTTCAACGCTCAGCAACATCAGTGCTCGACGTGCCCATACGGGTACTTCAAGAAGTAGTTATTTCAGGAGTGAATGGTGGCAGTCATAGCAGGGCGAACGCGGCAGGTGGTCGGCACACGGGAACTCTGGTACGTACATTCGGCTCAGATGTATTATACATCTTCATATTTGTACACAGCTGATGCATGCCGTGCAGCGCATGATCCATGTGCCTCGCGCAGGCACCTTGTTGCTGCCATGTACTTGATGCGCGTCTGGTGTCGTATCTGCACATAATTCAATACTGAAATGCCACAGACGAGCATTGTTGTCAGTGCGGCGCGCGGCCAGCAAGCGGTCCCTAAATATGCCTGTCGGCGCGGTGCTGCCTTTGCTTCGCGCAGATTGCCCGGAATTTTGCTGCAATCGTCGACCTCAAGAGCGTCACGCTGACCATCAGGTACGCAGCTTCTCGCAACTAGCGCCATGCGGGGTATGCTCATTTAGCGTACAGGTGCATACTTCACAGTACAGGCTAGTTGAAAGCAGACTTCATGAGTAGGGTTGCAAAAAAACGTATTTGGCCACACAAATACGGCGTATTTGGGGCGTATTTGGCAACCAGGAATGCGTCGTGAGCAAATTTCAACATGATAGTATGCTGCGTGAAGGGCGTATTTGTGGGGCACGCGGTGAGTCTGCTCAATTCCGAGCATGCAGTCTGCCACAAAAAGGGCACTTGAACTCCAAAATAAACTTCAAAATACGCTTTTTTGCAACCCTATGACGCTCATGAATCATGAGCGTCATCGGGTATGCTCAAATGGTTGTCAGGTATGCACGGCATCAAGCCTTGAACGCTAAAAAGCTTGCACACAGAAGTCTGTTTGCCTACTGTGGTTGAGGTGGCACTGTTTGACCCGTGGCCAACGACTGCAGCAGCGGCGACTACGGTTATTGGCGGAAGGCACTTGCGGCTAACCATCCCTTGTCACTTAGAGCTCTACGATCTTTTGATTCGTTTTTCATAAAGTATTGGGATACAGTATTGGGCACGTATCTGAGTGTGAGAGACGGTGGGCCTGCGACTGCTATCGAGCACAAGGTGCGAATAGCATCCAAAGCAGCCTCCGATTGCCATCAAGCACACGCAGCTTCCGAATGCTATCAAACACACAGTGTGAGCACAGCAGCCTCCGTATGGCGCTGCATGACTTCACGTCAAATGCAGCCCTCGGCCATGCAATTGTTGAGCGCCGCTGACCGGCGCCACTGTCCTATTGTAAATTGACACTCGGCCGCACAGAGCCCTAGCCTCAACCCTACTTGTAGCGCTGGTGCCCAGCTGTTGCGTCCGCACAGCCATCCCTGTCCCTCAAGCTTCCGCGCAGCCGCGCACCGCGCGTGGAGGCCGCGGTCACCGCGAGCCTGCTGGGCGGGGAGGGCACCGTCAAACTCAAGCCTTGATACTAATTCCAAACCCAGATCCTCAACCTAAATTTCAACTCAAACTTCAACCCTGCTACTGTTTTTCTAACCCCACGAGCAGGCGGGATCAGCCGCGCGTCGAGGCTGCAGTCACCGCGAGCCTTTTGGGCAGGGAGGGCACCGTCAAGGTGCGCACGCGCCTGCGCGCAGAGTCGGACGCGCGCCTCACCGAGACCTATGAGGAGGCGGAAATTGCAGGTGAGGCCCAGAAATTTCAGCAAACTTCAAAAATGAAGAAGTGCATATGAGAGGTCCCAGTAAATTCAGTAAACTTCTCAGACAAGGAGGCGGCAAGCGTCTGTGAGAGGCCACGATAGGTCCCAGTAAGGTCAGGACGCGCGCCTCACCGAGGAGGCAGAAATCGCAGGTGAGGCCCGGTAAATCCAGGAAACTTCTCAGACACGGAAAGGAAATTGCGTGCGAGGCCCCAGTAAGGTTAGGAAACTTTCCAGGTGATGTTGATAATTGCACCTGGACGTGGTGCTTCAAAGCATAGGCATTTGTGCGCGGGTGCAGAGTGCGCTGATGTGCGCGTGTCTGTAGCCAGATTCTGCGAGCGTGGACTTCGCTATTCCCCATCTCCGGCAGCGCGTCGCACCGTCACCACTGCTGCTGCTGCCGAACGCGCCACGCGCGCGTGCGCTTCCCCACATTTACCATCTATATCGTTTGTATATATCCAGCGCCTTGCATTATGCCCCTCTCAAAACCTGCAGCTTGCCGCCTACCAATGCGGACAACACGGCAGTCATGGCTGTCGGTCCTTGTACTTGTAGCAAATTCCGCCTCGCCTTTCAACTATTACAATACCATCTAGACTCCAGCAACGCGCCCTGACCGCGCTGCCATAGCTGCGGCCGACCCACAGTTGCATGCCGTGTGTGCGTCCACCAATTCCCAAAGGGGACACGTGCACCACAGTAAGTGGCATGGGGTGCTCAGCACTTAAGTACATGCGGAAATGTCCTTCGATGTCTTTAATGTATAGTGTACTTCGGAAGTGTGTCGTATTTCATCCCCACATCAACAGCAGCGCCGTGCATTGAGGCCTTCTCACCACCCGCATTGCGCCCTGACCCTCGCTGTGACGCTCGCAGGCATGACGATACCCATACCGGCGGCGCTGCAGCTCAAGCGCACGCTGTTCATCACATACCTTGACGATGACATAGTTATTGCGCGCGACAACAGCGGCAGCCCTGACCTCCTCGTGCGCAAGGCCAAAGATTTCTCCAACAACGTCGGCGTGCCGAGTTACACCGACAGGTACATCTCAAGCGAGAATTGATTAAAAAGTACATTCTTAGCGTTAGGTTTAGGGTCAAGGTTAGGGCTGGTTAGGTTTAGATTAGGGTTAGGTATATAGCGCTGAAAGTCTTGGGGCCTGTGGTAGGCGCAGGCACTAGCGCATTCTGTCGACTAGCGCATTCTCAGTCAAACTGACGCGTGTCGTAACCCGACATTGCATACTCAGGGTTAGGGTAAGAAAGAGGTAGGATTAGGGTTAGTAGTGCTGAACATCCTGGGCTCGCGGTAGGCGCAGGCACGAAGTAGTGCATTATTTGTCGAAGTGGCACAGAAGCGAAGGCGTGCCGTGTGTTGGCATCCATCCATGGCGACAAGTGGCTGTTGCTTACTTTCTCAAGTGGACCGTTGTTGCCATTATTGACGGACAGGTTCTGAGCCTTTTTCTGGGAGGGGCGGGAGCATGTGCTTTTTCTATGCGCACTGCCCACGTGTAGTATCGCCATGGTCTAAGGTGCATGCTGAAGTGTCGATGGGGGGCATGCTTAGGGTTAGGGCTAGGGCCAGGCACGCTCATACATACGTGCGCCCGCAACAAGTTTTTGAGCTCCCGCTGAGAGGCACGTGACACTGACGTGGTAGCGAGCCTTCCGTTGCTTTCACGGAGCCAAATAAGCGCGACCTTAAGTGCATTACCCTTTCTTCACGTCGCCCTCTCACCAAAATTCTTATTGGCTGCTCTCTGCACTCCTCTCTTCCGCAGCGACCTGTCCCCCGGCTCCGGATGAAACTTCAGCTTCAATGTGCAGCACTCATCAACCATCAAAGGCGTCAGTTTGCGCCATGCCACCAGCCCTGGACCTTGTACACCTCCACAAGGGGGGGGGGGGGGGGTTACCTGGATTTGCCGTCTATAAATGCCGCCAACTGTATCGGGGCGCATCTTCATGTGTCATGCGGTGCGTCAACGACGCCCGCGGGGCCGTACAACTTCAAGGAGTGGTGCGCGCATCGGTGTGGGGGGGAAGAGCGCTGCTGCGGCAATTTTGTAGCAGGCGTTCTTTTGGTTGCAGATATAGCGTAGCGATCCATTCATACTCTCGGCCGGCTATACAGAGAGTGCGCCGGTGGTGGTGCGCAACTTTATGCGTGCGTGTCCTTCCCGCCTTGCGCCGCATGCGCATCTGTCGTGCGATCAAAACACACTTGGTTTTTGCCTCTCCTGCCCAGCTGCGCGACTTTTCTCGCAGTGCATTTGTTGTGCTACTGTGCTGGCATGTCTTAGAGCTCAGGCGATGGTGGCTGTAGTGCGCTGGCTGTACAATTTACTGTAGTGCGCCCTGCCACCGTGTGGTTTTGGGCTTCAGTTTCTTGCAAACAGTACATTTGGACGTGGATCTGTATCTTTGTGATCATGATGTTTGAGACGACCATTCGTTGCGTGCTAGCCTTTAAAACTTGGAAGTCACGAAGGAATCCTTGCACGTGTGCGCGACTGTGTCTGCATATCCCTTGGCACATTCACCAAAATACAATTGATGGGTTCCCCTCCATTGTGTCGCAGCAAGCCTCTGCGGATGCGTACACAAAGTCAACGTCGGCTCCACGGCACTCACCGTGCGGTGCTGATGTGACCATGACAAAGGCTGTCAGCGCTACACGGTGCGCCCAACAGTTTCGCGCGAGCCACCGGCCGCCCACTGGCACGCGCCGCGCCGCATCTTCATGCGCCATGCGCTTGACAATGCGCGATCTGCCACCAGCGCCGTGCGCAGCGCAGCCCGCTCTCAATGCGGAGCGCGCGAGCACCGCGGCAAACATGCAGTTCTTGCAGCGCGGCGCCTCGCCGCGGCAGTCGACTCGCGCAGCAGGCGTGCACGTTGCCTGTCCACGTTGCCAGCCCGCGGCTGCAACCACAGCATGAGTAGTGCAACGACTTTTGTCCTCGACATGCAGTCTGCGCGGTTGAGCACCGCCAGCGGGCTCCCCAGAGCTTCTGGATGAGCCAGCCGCTCACAGGCCGTAGTAAAAGCGCCATGCATGCAGCACACGGGGCACTCTCTCGGTGCACGCGCACCGACCGCACCCGACCCCGTACCCGTAGTGTAGCGCGGGTGATCAGCTTGCGCGCGAGCCTCAACTTCAACCAGAAAAAACAAACGCGCAAAATTCAGCGCCAAAAATCCAGGAGGGAATTTATTCCGCGCCAAACAGTATTCTCCGTCTCACACTTCGCCTCACTCCGCCATGGCGCTCAGGGCTTGGGTCAGAGCACAAGATAGGGCAGCTTCTTTCGATGCGACAGCCGCTGCAGTCCCCAGCACTACAAATAAGGGCTCCAACTTGATTGCAGAGGTGGACCTGTTGCAGGCTAAGGTAGAGGATTATGAGAGGTACCTGGCTTACTCTCGCTGTGACATCATGTCGGAAATATCATGCAAGCCTTCACCTTCAAGGCTTGTGTAAATCGCGCCCCGCTGACTCTACGCCGCTGATGCACTCTCGCAGGCGAACGAGAGAGGACTGGGCCCACAATCACGTGGAGTGGGTCCACAGTCACGCTCCGTCTTTGACAGCAGCCGTCGCCGCCCTGCGGAAGGACCGGACAACCCTGATGGAGACCCAGCTGCAGTGGCTGAAGTATGCCTCAAAGCTCAAGGAGCTAGCTCACAATGAGCTCAATGCAGCGAGCGCAACTGTTGCCAAGCATGAACCGCAGAAGTCGGAGCTAATGGAACGGCACGCCGCAAAGAAGCAGACCCTCCAGCAGCTGTTGACAGCAATGTCGGGCCATCCACACCAGATAGAGCACTGCAAAACACTGAAAAAGGACATTGACCAACTTCAAGAGGAGATCGCGAAGGTCGAGGGGGCGGACCTCATACCGCTACTGCAGCCGTGAGTGCACTGCTGCTGCAATCGTCAGCAGTCATGCCTTGTTACTTCTGAAGCAGTTCGCCTAAGATTGTGCACTCAGTCTGTCTGCACACGCACACCATGATGCTGCATCATGGCAGCATGGCAGTAATCGTTGACTGATGTCTGGCCGCTGCTGTCTTACCAGTGCAATGTAGTGTGAATATGTACGACGACTGATTGCCGCTGATCACTGCTGGTGCTTTTAAGACTTGCTTCTTGCAGCCTGTCAGAGTGCAACACCGCTGTTGACGCGGCGACGAAAGCACACAAAGCCACCGACGTCGAGGTGGCCGCAGCGCAGTATTTGGACGACTTCCTAGCCGAAATCGCCGCCAAAGCGCGCGCGGACGAGGCGTGGGCGCGAAATGTTGCATCTCGCAGCCCCCGGATAGCAGAAGCAATCTTGACTATCAGGAATGCAGCAGAAGCTGGCGATGTGAGCCGGTCCGCGCAGCACCAGAGGCAGCAGCTGCTAGCAGCCGTAAGGCTGGCCATCACCAGCAGCAGTGGAGGCGACGTGGGTGGAGACAACGCTCGCGGCACAGTTTCTGGCGAAGCGGGCGGCGGCAGTGCTAACGTCAACGGCACCGGTGGGGGCGGCGGTGATGGCGACGGGATTGGGAGCGACTGCGTGCCTGGTGTGCTGATTGAACATGCTTTTTGTACGCTGGTAAATCGCTTTGCGCAGCAATGCGAGTAATTAGGCACAGGGCACCACGGCTGTCTGTTTTATGAGTACATAGGCTGCTGCGTTGAAGCAAAATTTTCGATTGCATAAGCAGCCCGGCCTCCCTTGGGCCTTCATATATACAAGCCCATAAGTACATCGCCAGTGCACTGACAATTGTGGTTGATCGCTTCTGTCGTTCGCTTCTGTTGCGAAGTTGAGCTGGAGCCCAGCAGCGGATTTGGCCTCTGCGCAGCAGCAACAGACAGCAGAGCGCTAAACCTTGCCGTTCGCTGATCCGATATTGATGCCATGCCCGTGCAGATAGTGCATGCGATGACCATGACGGCTCTGACGACGACGGCGGTGCAAAGGAGAACGAGAGGGGTGAGAACGCTTGCGAACGTGCTAAGGTGAGCAGTTTGCCCATCCTGCAGTGACAAAGCTGCCTGACCTCAAGCCTGGAAGCTCGGGCAACCTGGTGCACCGAAGCATGCGTTGTCATCGTTTGCCAGTCAAGCAATTCACAAGTTGGCCCTAGACATAAGACTACTGATGTCAGTGGGATGTCAGTGGGGCGGCAAGGTGCAGCGCATTGAGTGTGTGGACGGCATCAGAGTTTGTATTATTCTATTCACCTTGTTTGTTCGTGCCAAATGGTCCAGAGCGCTCAGCACTCAGGTGTTCTACCGAGCTCTCAACACTCGCCATTATTACTTGCACAACACCACTGCAGTGTGACCGCTATCAGCGGAATCAGCAATCTGTAAACAACGTCTGTGGGGCCGTCCACAGGTCAGCTTGTATACAACCTCTGCCACGCCTAGCTTCGTCAAGCAATGATCCCTTTGCATGCACATCACTCACTGGAATGATGATAAACTAAGGGAGTCTTCACTTTGTATGTCAGTACGTACTGGCAGCAAATGTCATCATGGCATCATGACATGAGTGGTTTTTTTTGCTGTAATGCCCTCAAACGCTGCCACGTGCTGTCCCTCGTGGATTGCAGATATCCAAGGTGGAATACGTGGCATGCGAGCTTCGCAGGGCAGGGGACTTCGACGACTACAGACCTGCAGAGCAATTGGACGTGCGTCTCTTAGAGCTTCTGAGCAGCTTTGAGGCCGTGACATCACCTCCAGCAGCAACTGGATGGCACGCCTCAAGAGCGTCAAGGCGAACCAGTATGCGCGTCGCAGCACCAAGGACACGCAGGCGATGCAGGACACCCCGCCCATTTTGCAGCGCGGCAAGATGGTGAGGCTCAACCCAGACTGGTTCACCGCCTTCTCCACCTCAGCAAACAAGGTGGCACCAACGGTGCAGGAGTGGGAGAAGGAGCGAGTGCGCTGGTCCAAGAAGGTGCCAGCTGGCACGGTGCACAGCAGCGTGTAGCTCGGCGACACACCCTCCTTCTTGCGCAAAGCGGGCCATTGCGCATCAGAAATCACGAGGCTGAAGAGAGCTTCATTTGCGGTGCAGGCACTTCGAGTTGGAGGCGGGCCGCAGCAACATCTAGCTTTAATGGCGTGTCATCTGATGTAGGTTGTGGATTGTGTGTGTAGAATAGGGGCGGCATGCGATAGGATAGGGAGGGGGGGGGCGTAATTGTTGAGCGGCACCGGTTTATTAGGGTTAGAGTTAGGGTCAGGGTTAGCTAACCCTTACCCTACGACTCATGGCATGGCAAAGCAAGAGAGTGGGTGTTTGACACAGCCAAGGCATGCCCAGGGCTCCAGGGGGTATGTTAGGTATGATTTGGGCTTGCCATTTGCACAAGATATTTGAGCTTCATCGACAATTACGAGAAAGTTACACGGATCCTCTGTGCCGGCACAGCTCTGCTATGCTTGCTGCTATGAGTGCCTGGTCATTTTGTTGCCAGATGCTGCAACGTGCCAATGCAGGCAAAATGCTGCGAGCATCTGCACACTGAAGGTTGTATTCACACTTGTTGCCACTACTAAGATTATTGGCGACTGCAGCACCCCTCTGTGTTGGGGTCAACAATGCATGCGCCACACCCTCCTGCCACATGCCATCAGCAGCAGCAGTTTCGCACGCAGCATACATACATATGTCTGGCTCCTGGTAACGTCACCTTCACTGCTCACCTGTTGGGCGCCTTTACTGTGCCACATGAGCATCCGTTCAACGGCCGCTTCTCAGTACGCGTGCAGTGCCGCCACCCCCGCGGCTGCTGATGCTGCTGCTGCCGCAGCGCAAGGTGCACTCGAGGCGTGTAAGGTCTGGCGGACGCATGTTACCTGCGAGCGCTGCTGCTGCATACTGCATGTAGTGACGTTACCTGTGGATAGGGCCAGTAGCCGGCAGCTTACTGACACAAGCAGCAGCGGCGGCGGTCATGTCCAGGTTCGGCAGCAGGTTTGGGTGCATGTAAGTATTGACATCAACATAATGCAGATGAGATTCTGGTCTGGTTGACTTGATTGAGGCGCTGCGCTCATTGATCCGATTGGTATGTCTGAGTATGACTGACCCACTGCATGCATCTAGAGTATATCAAGCTGCCTGACCTCATGAAGGTGTGGAGCAATTCAGTGGGCATTGCGCATTTCAATGAGCTCAGTGTCTCAAGTGCTTCAACAACAACATATTCATTCAGTCGATTTGGAGTCAGATTTTCAATCAGCATCATGTAGGTCAGTAAGCTCAAGCGCCTGCTGGCAGGTTTAATGCATAATGCTCTCAAACAAGGCACCCATTTCAATAGAGTCCCCCTTTAATGCCAAATGCATCAGCATACACCTGAGCGACTCGAGCGCTTCTGCTGGGTCCAACACCTTGGACAAGTCAACCACCTCAGCAAGGTCAAAGCACTTGATGCCTTGAACGACATCAGCAAGCTCAGACGCAGAAGCCCCTCGATTTGACCCAGTCCCTTCAAGAACAATCTGCCATATGAGAGCCATTTCAGAATGAATCAGTTGGGAGTCTTGAAACCTGTGACTCATGCATGATGTGTTGTTGAACAGCCATACTTCAAAGTACGTTGGCTGCTAACGATGTGCAGACACACGTGCACATCAGATTTTGGCTGCACACTATTACAGCAAGTCGCCTGCTCAAAGCCCTGGGACGCTGTGGATCTGGTGAAGGTGCAGCCAGATTTTTCTACTTGGAGCCGGTAGCCATGTTCTAGAATTGCTGTCTGTGGTCATGCTTGGCCTGCCATTCCTCAAGTCAAATAGTCAGCCGCGCAGAAGCCGCCACCTAGGCGTACGCAACCGCCCTCCTACAAGTCAACGGCTAGCGCTCAGGGCACCGCCTTGCACGTCTTGCTGGCGCAGTGCTCAACTCCATCCACAACGCTTGACTTTGCCCTTGACCCCAGTTTGCAAACTTGAAGTTTCTGGTCGTTTTGCGTACAAGCACCCCACTATCTGCGTCTGGACGCAAAGGCAGCCACTGCGCCCGTGCGTTGGATGTGCGCAACGCACCAGCAGCTTGCGAGCTGCAGCAGCGACCGATGTCAAATCAGCAGCTGCTGCTGCTGCCGCCGCTGCAATCACACTCAGCACATCGCTGCCGCAAAATGGTGCGGCTGCGGCAGAAGCGTGAGCGGTGCCTGCACGTCATCAAGGCCCTGGCCGGCAAAGGGCAAGCTGTGCTGCCGTGCAGCGGGTGCGCTGGCAGCGGCGGCGGCAGCAGCAGCGGCGGCGGCAGCGGCGGCGGCAGCGGCAGCGGTGGCGGCGGCGGCGGCAGCGGCTGCGGTAGCAGCAGTAGCAGCGGCGTCTGGGCGTTGTATCCGGCCCTGAAAGTCAAAGGCGGCTTTTAGCGTCACAGGTGCAGGAAGCGCCTGTCGCCGCTGTCCCACGCCGGCGGCTTGTGCGCTGCCATCGGTGACAGCTGTATGGTGCCGTGGTGCGGGCGCGCGTTGAGCAGCCGCGTGCGCTCCGTCTAATGCAACAGAGGAGGGCGCCGAGGTCAGCGCTTGTCGCGTTGCTTGCAGCAACCGTACTTCACTACGTATGCATCAGAAGTGAAGTAATTGAAGCAAAGTGTCATGGAGTGATTTCAGTCGCAGCGACGAGTCTTCGTATTGCGCAGCTACCTGCGGCTGGCCCTGAAACATGCATGTAGGGGAGGTGAGCTGCATACAAGTAGCACCCGTCACTGTCAGTGGATTCCACTACTTGTTGAAGCAGGAGAGGGTTTGCATCCCTCAAAGCGCAAGTAATAAACTTCAAATTACCTGCGGCTCATCCTCAAACGTGTAGACAGGGCAGGTGCGCTGCATTTAAGTAGTACACATCATTACCAACCAGCCAATTCAGTCAGTTCATGAAGCATGAAAGCTAGTCCGTCCCTCAGAAGTGGGTGTAAACAAACTTCAAGTGTATACAAACTTCAAGTTACCTGCGGCTCATCCTCGAACGTGTCGTCGTCGCACGTGTCCGACCCCCTGCGGCTCTCCTCGTCCCCCTCCCCCCCCCCGCCGCACAGCCACCGCACCAGCGCGATGGACCCCCCCCCCTTCTTCCCCCCCTCTTTGCCCCCCCGCGGCCGCTGCAGCAGCACCCCCAGCCAGCCAAACACGAGCGCCGAGCCCAGGTAGCTGAGCGCGAGCTGACAGAAGATGGGGTCGCGCACGGCGTCCGTGCCGGGGTCGATCGCGCTGATGATCCACGGACCGACGTTCGCGGTCACCGTGTTGCAGAAGAGCAGCACGGCGACGCTGCAGAAATCGTGAGCGTTGGGTTGAGCGCGGTCAGTACAGTGATCACCGGCACGGATGCTGCAGCGTTCAGCATTCAGTCAACATGGCAGCTTCATGGCACGCGACCGTGCTGATGATCCAAGGACCGACGGTTGCCGTCATTGTGTTGCAGAAAAGCAGGACCACGGCGCTGCAGAGCAGCGAGTTGAGCACGCAGGCGGCGAAGTAGTCAATACAATCATCACCGAACGTAAAGTTTTGATGAATCAATGCAAGCAATATAATGCATTACATCGTGGGCAACAAGAGAAGATGGCGCGGCGCTGGCATTTACTGCTACCATCCTACACAGCAGCAGAGGCGCGCGCGGCAAATGATCAGAGCAGCGGGGTGGGCCACAGGCAGCGTGTGCCACGTGAGGTGGCGCTGGCGCAGCGCCCCCGTCTTGGCAAGACTGATCGAGATTGGCGGTGGTGGTAGCAATGCCGTGGCCGGCGTTCGACGAGTCTGGCAGGCTTCCAACTGCGCAATGAAATTGATTGGGGCTTTGATCTAGATACTGACGTTGGCCATCATTGTGTTGCAGAAACGGGAGCGCAGCGATGCTGCAGCGGGCGCCAGGAGGTGGCGCTTGATGTCAGCGTTTGCTTTCCATCTCATTGTGTCAGAAACGGTGAGGACGGAAGCGTACATCAGAGCTTGGACCAGGCTGGCCGTTGTCACAGGCAACGTGTGATACTTCATAGTGATGCAAATAACTGCAGCGCATACTGCCCGGTCCAAACCAGCATTATGATGCAGTGGCAGGGTGAAATGGGTACGCCTGGTTCTTGCATCGCCCCTCACCACCATGTCCTTCGAAATCTTCAGAACCACCAGCATGTCATAACCAAACAACGGCTGCCACATCACATCACTCAATGTGGTACACCTTGGAGGAGGACGTAGGGGAGGATCCCGCGATGCCATTTGGCGGCGGCGGCGTTTGAGTGGTGGTCGTGACACATCATTACACTTTTAGAGGTCACACGACACGCAGATTCCGTACAGCAACATCAGGTTATACCATCATCTGGGCTTTTTCGCGCCCTGAGCGAGAATTAATAAAAAGTACATCTTGCTGTTATAATCACGATGGGCTATGCGGGGTAAGGGGTAGGGCCCGTTCAGGAGTGTGGCTAGGGTGTGCTATGTAGGGTTGAAGATATCACAAGGTTCTAAGGTGACGGTTCTCACCTCACGCCGACCATATCCCGCGGCACCTCGCGTTGCAGAATCGCCATACCGGGCCCCAGCCAGCACTCCGCCAGCAAGTTCTGCAGCACATGTTAAAGTTATCATCATGTTGAAGTTAGCATCAGCAGCGCTGGCACCGACTAGCGCATCAGATCTGGGGCACTACGACAAACCATTCTGAGACGCTTAGACGGCGTGTGCGGCAACCCAACGGTTGAAGTTGAACCAAGCAGTGCACAGCCAGAACACGGCAGATGCATCGGGGCCGGCAGCTAGTTGCCGGTGCTGAACATCGCTGCCACTGATGATGCATTGGTAATGGGGCACTGTCGGCAGCAAGGGCTGAGGGTGAGTTGACGATCATCCCGTGCCAGTACGGCAGCTGCATCGGTGCCGTCAGCTGAGAGGGTTAGGGTTAGGGTTAGGATTAGGGTTAGTAACCTGCATTAAACGGCGTCAGAGACCTCATGCAAAAACCTGGTGGTGTATCAGCGGTGGCTCGTGCGAGCATCAGAGGGGGACCTACGGGGGTCCCAAGTTCAAGTTCAACTCTCACTTTTCTCCTCTACCCATCACGTGATCGCCGACATGTCCTACGCGCAGCAGCTACAGCACGCTTCCCGCATTGCACGCAGCTACCGGGGCACAAGTGCGCCCCAAAACCGTGTACCAGTTGACAACTCACTCACGTGCACGCCTTGCTGGCGACATACACGTACTGTGATAGGGAGATTGAAGTGCCTACTTGAAGACTGACAGACGCCTGCTGCAGCGCTCACCTGCGCGCCGAGCGCTGCCATGCTCACGCAGAGAAGTTTCCGCACGACTGCAGGCAATGATTCACGCGCGCGCTGCCGCGCTGAAGTGCCTCAGGGTTATTTTCACGCGTGTCTTGAAGTGTCTTGAAGTCCTGTACTTCAAGTATGACGTTCGCCTCCTCCGCTCAATTGCGTGCCTAGCGCTGCCATGGTCACGTACAAGTTCCCGCAGAACAGCGCCACGGCCCCATGCACGAACCTCCAGCACCACCCAAAGCGCGTACACACCCTGCTGCGGTGCTCCACATACTGCAATGAGCTATTGAACCTCTGAAGTACTACTGCTATTTCTACTACGACAGCTGCTCACCTGCGCACCGAGCGCCGCTTTGCTCACGAAATTCCCGCACGCGCGCGACCAAGAGGCCGAGCGTCGCCCGCACACGCATGCCTCGTTACCATAATGTAGTATGCTTTGAAGCATGAGCTGTACACTTCAAGTGTGACGCCCCCTCACCTGCGCGCCGAGCGCCGCCATGCTCACGTAGAAGTTTCCGCAGAACAGCGCGACGCCCGCTGGCATGAGCCCGAGCGCTGCGCCCAACGCGGGTACCCACGCGTACCCCCCGGGGCTCCGCTTCCCCCACCTGTCCGCCAGCGCGCCCCCCACGCTTGACGACAGCACGCCGCCCGCCGCCACGATGACGCCGTTGATGACGCTGTACTGGCTTTCATAGGCGGGGTACGCGCGGTGGAAGTAGGTAGGTAGGTACGCCGCGCCGACCCACGTGCCTGCGTGCAACCAGGGTGGGCAAGTGAGTAGTGGCTGCTTTCAACGCATGACCTGCGATGAGGGTCGAAGTTGGGGATTGAAGTTCGAGCAGGGGCGCCCTCACCGCCGCTCACAGAGCGTGATGCGATGAGAGAATGTAACAGACGGCGCCCTCTTTGAATGGACGACACAATTCATCCTTTCTTGAAGTACAAGTGTATGGAGCTGACATGGGCGGTTGCAGCACACACCTCAGCGCTCAGCGGCACGGGTGGGTAGATAGCGGCAGGCGTAGGTAGAGTGGCGGCAGGACGTAGGTAGGTAGCGGCAGGGGTGGGAAAATAAAGGGGTGAGTGGGAAGCGGCGGGGGTAGGTAGGTAGGACTGACTGGATGGGCTAGTGCCGCTGAGCAGCTTTGTAAGCAGCAGCAGCGCTCAGAAGACGGCGGTGTGGTGCCGCCATGGCAGTCACCACGCTGCGTGCACCCTTGCCTATGCGCGCGGCGGGGCAGGTAGCGCCATGAGCCATTGACGCTGAGCGTGCGTGCGCGCGGCAGGGCCCGAGAGAGAGTGGCGGTCCTGTTCTTCCCCAGTGACGCGAGAGCGGGCGTGAACGCCACAGCATCATCTAGGCACTGCGGCGGCAGCAGGGCGCGTGTAGCTAGCGCCAAGAGGATTGGGCAACAGCGCTCATCAATCACGCGCAGGCTTCACACGAGACGCAGCGGCAGCGCAGGCACACAGTGGCAAGGATTGAGCAATGCTGCGGTACTCCTCACGTGTGCAGCAGCAGCCACAGTAGCAGCAGCCCTGCATGCCGATCATGCCCAGGCTGTACGCGAGCCACAGCAGCAGCAGCAGCAGCAGCGCAGGCCTACAGCACCGTACAATTTCAGCGACGTACAGGCCTACAGCACTTTACGGGTCGAGTGACGCTGCAGTAATCAATAATGATGCACGCGGCGGCAACAGCGCTCCTCACCGATCATCCTCAGGCTCGACGCGAGCAGCAGCAGCAGGACGCGCGGCGTCGTGCAGAGCGTGCGCAGCACGCGCCCGGGGGGCGCCCCCCGCTGCCCCCCTCCCCCTGCCCCCCCCCCCACGCGCGACGGCGGCTGCTCCACCGTGTTGTACAGCAGGCTCGCCATGAAGAGTCCTGCGCAGCCCGCCGCGAACGACGTGCGCCGCCAGCCGATGGCCGACGCCGCAAGTATGCAGAGGGACGACAGGCCGGCGCCGAGGTACGTGCCGGTGGAGTAGATGCCGTTGGCAGTGGAGCGCTTCGCGGGGAAGTACCAGTCCAGCAGGCTGGGGGGGCGGGGGGGGGGGGAGGGGGCAGTGCTGCTGTAGCTGCAGTGTTACCCGATGATGTGGCGCATGTCGCTGCAGCGCTCCAGTCGCGTATTCCTGATGCTTGCTGACTTCCCAGGCAAGGTGTGTCCCCTGCACCAGCAGATGCACTGAGGCCCTCGTCTTCCACTGTGACGACAATGCACGCCACGAGTATGCCGCTGTGAGTTCGTGCACAGCCCACCCGCCCTGGTGGCAGCGCTCCACACCAGCTGCAATGACATTCTACAGTCTTTTACCAACAGTAATGACCGTAAGGCCCCTCACCTGTAGCACGCAGGTGCGTTGAAGGCCTCCCCCACCGCGACGGCGACGCGCGACGCGAGCACGCAGCCGTAGCTCGTGCACAGCCCGCCCGCGCCCGTGGCGGCGCTCCACACCAGCACCGCGCCTGCGTGCAGCAGCCGCCGGTTCATGGTGTCGCAGAGGCGGCCCGCGAAGAGCCCCACGAGCGCGAACATGAGCGTGAAACCGAAGCCCGCCAGGGTCCCGTACTGAGCGTTGCTGACGCACGCGCCGTCCTTGAGGTTGTAGTAGGCGCTGTCGTAGGCGGCGCGGCAGTCGGCGCACAAGCTGCAGGCGTCGGCGTCGCTGGCGGAGGCGCAGGAGACCGTGCAGAGCGGCTCGAAGGCGACGCCCTCGCACAGCGCGCTGCACTGCGCCGCGGACACCGCGCTCAGGTTGTACAGCAGGTTGCGGTGCCAGAGGTTGATGACGTTGAGGACCGTGAGGATGCCGAGGGCGTAGGGGGCGTGGGACTGAGCCCCCTTGGACGGAGGGAGCACGGCGATGGGGTGGTCGTCATCGGCTTCCCCTGCTGCCTCGTTGCGCATGCGCACGGGCGATTCGATGAGCGTCATGGCATGCTACGCCAATGCAGGATTCAGCAGGCCTCTTTGCTACTGGTGAGGTTGGTGCCAGGCGATCTTCGGTGCAGCTGCAGATGCACTCGAGCGTGAAGGTGCAATCTGCTCAATTGTTGCTGGGGCAGCCAGGCTGGTGCGATCTTTAGAGTCAGATCCAGCCGGTGATCTTGAGCTGAGGTTCAGCCTGCTGGTGCACCCACTGCTCAAGTCCCTACTGCTGCTGCCGAGAGTGATGCTAAGGTGCCACTATCTATCACGAGCGAGGGCAACTGATTTCTCTCTACAGAGACACGGTGTGTGTGTCTTTTCCGTTAATCCAACTGTTGAAGTTCTATTTGGATGGTTGAAGAAGAGCAGAAAAGCCGAGGAAGTTGGAGAAAATGTGCATATGTTCCACTGCTGCTCTCGTGTAGTGGAGTAGCAATCCTATGACTACTGTCTGCTGCCGAGAGAGCACACGATACACTTTATTTATTGTGCCATCTTTTTAGAAGGCTCTGACCTGAAAGATACGATCTTAGGGACGCGCATGATTTTGTTCGCTGGACGTCTTATCAGCGCCAGGCGCGTCCTGGCCGTCAACAGAGTCTGCAGCCGCTGCCTGCGCTCACGAGCCAGGGAAACAACAGGCTCTGGAGATCTCGCATGGCTGAGAGATCCATCTGACAGGAGGGTGGCGGCGCTTGCAGCAGCGGAAAATGGGCGCACGGAGCAGGCACTGGCACACACTGCCGAGCTACAAGCCACTCTGAAGAAGGAAATCATCAGCAGGACGCCTCCCGACCTCAATCTTCCCGAGCGCATCGGCCCCTGGCTTTACTACTCCCGCCCCGATGCCCACGGAGGCGCTCCCATCTTCTACAGGCAGCCGGCGCCCGCAGGCGACAGCAGCCACCACCTACTGCCGCCGGAGCCGAGCCCCAAGGAGACCGTGGTGCTCGATCTCAACAAGCTGGAAACGGGCGGCGCGCTGGGCATGATGAAGCTCTCTGCGGACCACCGCTTCCTGGCGGCGACAGTGGACACCGCCGGCGCCGGCGACGCGCACGAGCTCCTGCTGGTCGACCTCGCCGCCGCCGCCGCGTCCGACGGGACGCCGCGGCCGCCCCTGGGGCCGCCGCTGGGCCACGTGCACGCCTGCGAGTGGGGCGGCGAAACCCTCGCTGACGACGGCCACTACGCTCTCTACTACACCGTGCCGGATGACTTGGGGCGCCCCTGCGCGGTGCACCGCGTGCGCCTCGTGCCGTCGCCGCCGCCGCGCCGCGCCGCCGCGCTGCTCGGCGGCGCGCCGGAGCTTGTGCTGTCGGAGCCTGATCCCGCGTACTTTGTGGACGTTGCGCGGACGAAGGACGGAGCGCTGCTGACGGTGTCGTGCAACTCGAAGACGGCGTCGGAGGTGCACGTGGCGCGCGCGCGGGGGGGAGGGGGGCTGCACCTGATCCGCGCCCGCGAGCCAGGCGAGTGCTGATGGTGGTTAGGGATAGGGTTAGGGTTAGGGTTAGGGTTAGCATTAGGATTAGGGTCAGGGTTAGGGTTAGGGTAAGGGTTAGGGTTAGTGTACGGTACCTACCGGCAGCTGGCAGCGGAGCCAGCGGGTGCAGTCGATGCTGCGCTCTGTGTGGCACGCAGCGCAAGTGTGCCGTGCGTATGCGTAGGCTCGACCACCCTGCTGCCACTATGTTTGTGGTGCCTCTGCTTTGGGGCACCTCGTCCGGGCCGGCGAGTCAGGCAAGTGATGGTGATCAGCTGCGCGGTGTATGCAGCCTTGCGGTCACTGGCTCCCGGCCGCGCTAGGGGCTTTTGTTGTTGTTTTTTTATCGTAGGCATAGCGCTGCTCTGCAGGGACAGAGTAGTGTTTCTCACGCTGCACAGGACCGCTTAATATCGCCACGCCAGACACATGAGAGCTTCAAGGTTCAACTCCAGCGACGCTGTTGCCGGTCCTTCACCGCCGCTGCGTGTGCGCTGCGCCGTCCGTCGCTGCTGCAGGCGTGGAATACTACGTTGAGCACTGCCGCGGGACGCTGCACATCATCACCAACGCACCCAGCGGCATACCCGGCAGCAGGTGCGAGACAGACCGGTCGTGATTCACCAATAGCATGGGTTTGTGAGAAACGGCGACGTTTCGAGGAGACACAGGAGTGATCACATCGCATCAGCCACTTTTCCGATGTGAATGAATACCTTCTGCTGCATTGCCTTTGGCGCAAGGAAGAGCGAAATTGCAACATGGGTTTCAGCTGAAGATATCATCAGCCCCGTCTCTCTGCCGTACGCCCCCTTCACCGTCCGCTGCTCTCCACAATATAGCGATACCCATTCAGCGATTGATGATGTTCCCGCTGCCTTCCCCCCCGCACGCCGCCCCCTACTATTTCAACTTCGACAAACAGCGACGGCGAGTACCACCTGGCCTCCATGCCCCTGGCCGCGGCCCTCGCGACCCCCCCCGTCCCCCCCGCCTCCCCGCGCGCCGCCCCCCCCTCCTTCCCCGGCGCCGTCCCCGCTGTCGAAGCAGCGCTCAGCAACGACGCCGCGCTCGCAGACCTCGCCCCCGAAACCCCCGCCCCCCCCCCCTGGCGCGCCGTCCTCCCCCCCCCGCGCGGCCGCCTCGAAGACATGGATGTCTTCACTCAGCACATTGCGCTGTACGAGGTGACGGTGGCGGGGCGCCCGCGGCTGCGCGCGCTCGCGCTGAGCGCTGCCGACGGCGCCGTCGACGCCGACGCGGACGCGCGCTTCGCGCCGCTGCCGCCGGCGGCGCGCCGCGGCGCCGCGCTGCGCGCGGGCGCGAACCGCGACGCCGGCGCGCGGCGCGTGCGCTTCGCGCTGTCGTCCGTGCTGTCGCCTTCGGAGGAGCTGGCGTTTGATATGGGGGGCGGCGGCGCGGAGGTGCTGGCGCGGCAGCAGGTGAGCGCGTGTGTTCAAGTTGGGGTCACGAATTGTTGACATTGAATGGTTGAAGTTGAGGTTGTCAGCGCGTGCGCTTCGCGTTGTCGCCCGTGCTGTCGCCGTCGGAGGAGCTCGCGTGCGATATGGGCGGCGGTGGCGCGGAGGTGCTGGCGCGGCAGGGTGAGCGCGCATGTTGAAGTTGGGATGGTAAGTTGTGTGGTTGAAGTTGAAGTTTGAATTGAGAGAGTGCGGCGCGTGCGCTTCGCGCTCTTGTCTGTGCAGTCGCCTTCGGAGGAGCTGGCGTTTGACATGGGGGGCGGCGGCGCGGAGGTGGTGGCGGCAGATGAGCGCGCGTGTTGAAGTTTAAGTAGTTGAAGATAAATAATGGAAGTTATGGCTTCAACGCCCGCGGCACGTGCGCTTTGCGCTGTCGTCCGTGCTGTCACCGTCGGAGGGAGGAGCTGGCTCTCGACATGGGCGGCGGCGGTGCGGAGGTCCTGGCACGCCAGCAGGTGAGCGACATGTGGAAGTTGTATTAAAATGGTTGACAATAAAGTTATGGCTTGAGAGAGCGCAGCGCAAGCGCTTTGCGCTGTCGTCCGTGTTGTCGCCGTCGGAGGAGCTGCCTTTCGACATGGGCGGCGGCGGCGGCGGCGCGGAGGTCCTGGCACGGTAGCAGGTGAGCGCGCATGTTGAAGTAGATTGTGTTGTTGACATTTCATGATTGAAGTTGAGTTTGTGACTTGACAGCGCGCGGCGCGTTCACCTCGCGCTGGCGTCCGTGCTGTCGTCGAAGGAGGCAGCCGGGCATGACGTCAGAGGGCCTGCTGCTCAGGGAAGGAAAAAAAAGCAACAGTGCAGCAGGGACCTGGGCTTAGAGTTGAGATTAGATTAGGCTTAGGGTTGCTTGCGCATGGATGGGGCGATTGGGGATCCGCCGACACCGTCTGCGCCAGCGAGTTTCGGCGAATTACCGTACTTGTTGCGTGCATCACATGCTATGTTGCATGCATCGCATGCCCACATTGACGGCGCCACTGTTAGTCGAATCACCGTGAATGTACTTCAGCTGCATCATTTGCTGCGCTGCCCATGCTGTCACCATCGCTGCTGCGGGTGCCGAGCAAATCGCCATTTGACGGCCGTGTGTATTGCGTAATTGCCATGCATCATCACCTGACCAAGTTGTCAAATCAACGTACTTACATGCATAATGCACCGTTCGCTGCGCTGCCCGCGGTGTTGCCATCGCTGCAGCAGGTGCCGGGCGAACCGCCATTTGACGGCTGTGTGTATTGCGTAATCGCCATGCATCACCTGACCAGGTTGTCAAATCAACGTACTTGCATGTATCATATGCACCGTTCGCTGCGCTGCCCGCATTGTCGCCATCGCCGCCGCAGGTGCCGGGAGAACCGCCATTCGGCGCGGATGACTACGCATGCTACAGGCTTACGGCGCACTCCTGGGACGGCGCGCCCGTGCCCATCACCGTCGCGCACGCACGTGAGTGAGTTGAAGTTGGATTCGAAGTATGCACATGATTTGAAGTTTGTCACATCAATCTCTAATCGATGTTTTTCAAGGTGCTGAGGTTGGAGACACGAGCAACGTCGCGCGCACACGTGAGCTGCGGCAGCCGCCGAAGTGCCCACCTGGAAAGTATCATCTTTGTTGTAAATCGGCGTCTGTGAGTCTTCATCTACATTGCGTGGGACTACGGCCCTGAAGGCATTGATTTAATCTCGTGGTGCATGATGCTCCCCCGCAGTTGAAGCACGCATCTGGCCTTCTGCAGGAACCATGCGTCTGGATGGAACGCGTCCGCTGTTGCTGCTTGGCTACGGTGCCCACGTCCGGTTGCTGCCGAAACTTCAGGCTTCACTTCAACACGCGTCCAGATGCGCTCCGCCTGACCTCGCGCAGTCGCCCACCGTCGCAGGCAACATCCCCGGTCCTTTTGTGCTGTTCAGCTGCAGCACGTATAAACAGTCGATGTTGAGGCCTCGCGCCACGGTCAGTGGTTTGTCAAGCATCATCAAGTGCAACTTCAACATGCATGCCACCGTCGACAAAACGTCCGCCTCCCCGCCACTGCGCAGAAAACATACTCCCTGGACAGACGGCGTCCGCTCGTGTTTTTTTGGATACATATATAAATTAGCGAGGCACTGCCCCGAGGCTCAAGTACAACTTCAACATCAACATCAACATTCCCCTGGACGGGATCGCGTCCGCTCGTGCTGTTTGGCTACATACCTCAACACCTACCAGAGAGTAGCCAAAGCCTCAAGTAAAACTTCAACATCAACATCAGCATTCCCCTTGACGGATCGCGTCCGCTCGTGCTGTTTGGCTGCATACCGTAACACCTACCTGAGAGAAGCTGGCCAAAGTCTCAAGCACAACTCCAACATCAACTTCAACATTAACACACCCGCAGGGAACATACCCCTGGATGGATCGCGTCCGCTCGTGCTGTTCAGGTACATACTGTAGCCACATAGTCGCTGCCAAGGCTCAAGCACAACTTCATCTTCAACCTGGTCCCGCTCTAACACACCTCCAAACTGCGCAGGAAACATACCCCTGGACGGTGTGCGTCCGCTCGTGCTGTTCACATACTACCGTAGCGAGTCGCTGCCCAAGGCTCAAGCATAACTTCAACTTCAACCTACTCCCCCCCCCCCGAACTGCACAGGAAACATACCCCTGGACGGATCGCGTCCGCTGGTGCTGTTCGGCTATGGCGCCTACGGCCAGTCGCTGCCTCTGGACTATAGCCCGGAGCACCTGCCGCTGCTGGAGAGGGGGTGGGTGCTGGCGTGGGCGCACGTAAGGGGGGGCAGGGAGATGGGGAAGGTCTGGCACGAGCACGGCCGGGGGCTGCACAAGGTATATTTCTTGAAGTACCTCTTGAAGTTACCACATATACAACCTTCATATTGATGTTGGGGGGCAGGGAGATGGGGACGAGCGCGGCCGGGGCCTGCATAAGGTATTTTTTTATTGTACTTCAAGAAATACATACCTTTGGATGCATGTGCCCCAGGGCAGACACATGAGGCGTACTTCGTTCGATGTTGGGGGGGGCGGGAAATGGGGAAGCTCTGGCACGAGCACGGCTTGCAAACGGTACTTCACGATGAAGTACTTCTTGAAGTAACTACAGGACATACGCAACTCTACATGTGTGAGCCCGGGACAGACACTGGTTTTGCGTGCTTCGTTTGATGTTGGGGGGGCAGGGAGAGGGGGACTGGTCCGGCACGAAAACAGGCGGGGCCTGCATAAGGTGCTTGGAGTGAAGTATATGCGGCCCGAAGTACAAGCATGTATAAGAGCACAAATCTCTTTGCGCGTATTCACTCCCTGTCGCGGCGACGGGCGGATGTGGCACTGGGCACAGTGGGGACCTGCACCAGGTATGTATGTATGCATGAACGTTTTGGATTGATGTTGGGTGACGGGGAGGTGGGGAATGTAACTCCGTCATGTGCTCGCAGGAGTGTAGCTGTGTGTATTCGAGGGCAGAAGTACGCTTGCACGTGTCACGACGCGAATTTGGAGGCTGATGCGGGCTTGAACAGGATGTGTATGCCGTACAGTACATTGCATCTCGCTGCCTGAATTCCTACAACTGCCCTCGTAACCGCTGCTGCCCTGCCATGCAGATGAACACCTTCTGGGACTCTGAAGCGCGCGCGGAGGACCTGTGCTGGCTGGCAGTATATCCTGTCACAGAAGTGAAGTAATACGGGCAAATACCACAACAACGACGCGTTCGTTCGTGGTATTCTGTGACGTGCGTTGTGCGCCAGGTGCCTGTAACCGCTGTAACTGTTGCTGCCCTGCCGCGCAGATGAACACTTTCTGGGACTTTGAGGCCTGCGCGGAGCACCTGTGCGACGAGGGGTACTCCTCTCCGCCGCTCATGACGGCGCACACGCACAGCGCAGGCGCGCTCATAGCGGGCTACATCGCCAACAACCGGTGAGGGGCCCTCTGAGACGTGGCCGAAAGTGTGCATGTGTGCTTGCGCGGACAGCGCAAGTTGATGCAAACCCAAGCGGACGTCAGGAATTACTGTATAGTGTCATACTTCAAGTGTTGAAGCATAAGCATCATGTGGTGCGCATTGCTCGGCATCTACTGCATTTGCTTGGGACCTCGTGAGCACCAATCCGCGCAGCTCAACGGATCGTGTTGCAGCGCTGCAGCGGTGATGTGGTGCATCACGTAACACAGGTTGAAGTTTGTACTGCCGGGCCCCGTGAGATGCCCCTCACCATGCACATGTTGTCGCCATGCACAGTTGCTAGTGCGCGGCAGACTTTTGAGGTACTTGTGACCTGCGATGGCATACACTAGGGCCACACCTATCAAGTTCTTGCTGACGGTTCCTGGAGACCAGAGTCGTACGCACGCAGCACATGAGTAGCACCAGCAACAGTGCCTGCCTGATCCGCACAAGAGGAGGCCAGCACTAAAGCTCATTGCGCATGGCGCCTGGTTCACTGTGATTCCTCATTACTTTGGGGAGCAGCTGTGCTGCGCACCCCGGCTTCCCTGCCTTGCACGTGGTACTTGAGCTAAACAAGAATAAAAGAAACCTTTTTGTCGCGTGCTGCACTGCACCTTCATGTTGCCGCTTCGAAGCTGGTGCCGCTTCACCGGTGACACCCCAGCTGCTTCAACGCGACCAAGTCAAACCTGTGAAAGTCCCAGGGGAGGCTGGCCATCACCACAGCCAGCCTGACCTCACCCTAACCCTAACCCCATCTAACCTCACGTGCACTTGGCAACTTGATCTGTGCAATGGCCCAGCAGCTTGTACGCCGGCTGTGCCGCACACTCAGATCCCCCCCTTCCCCCCGCCCCCGCCCCCCTACGTGCGCGAGCGGTACTTCAACTAAATGCTGAGCCCCCAATGACTGATTCATGTATGCTCTTCCGTGACCCTGCTGTGACAGGCCGGACCTCTTCAGGGCCATGGTGATGCGCTCGCCATTTCTCGACCCCGCCAATACGCTCATGGAACGCGATCTGCCGCTCACGATTCATGAGTACGACGAATTTGGTGACCCGCGCAATGAGGAGGTATGTAAGGGTATTGTGCTTGCATGCTGTAGGTATTGGTGATTACCACAAGGTGTTGTTATACTCATAAATGAGGCGGTATGCAAGGGTATTGTCTTGCATGCAGTAGGTATTGAGGTTTCCAATCAGGCGTTGGTGATAATATGCACTTATTGTCAATTCTCGCGCAGGGCGCGAAAAAGCCCAGATGATTGATACCAAAGCTTATAGCACAAATCAACGTGTCATGTGACGATCTGAAAGTGTTTCAATGACAAGTTGACAGCCACAGCTACACGATGTCGCCTAGGGTATGTTCCACGTCGAATGCAGTAGGCATCAGGGACTGCAATAAGCTGTTGATGTACTCATTGATTGCCGAATATATCATGCCACGACCCGTGTCATGGGGAAGTCAGGGTATCGCATTTCATGTACGCATGGGCTTGTGTTCACAATTGCCCCAAGGTAGGCTGGGTGTCATGTGTTGTGCGCCCTAGAAAACTAGGACACAAAAGGTGCGATGAAACATCTGCTGATCACATGGAAACCTGCAGGTTTATGAAGCGGTGTGTGGCGCTCGATAGGTATTATGTAAACTTAGGCATGCATGACATCAGCAAAAAGGCATGCTTCACATTGTTGAACACACCCAGGTGTTGTCGCAAAGCCTCGGCAACACCTCTTTGGCCGCCTGACACCCTCATGCTCACCCAACGCGCTGCATGTGCCTCGGCGATGCGCGCCAGCACCAGTGTGTTGCGATGCATCATGGCCTTCCGCCATGCGCTCATGGAACGTATCGCGCTTGTAGTACACAGCGTGGCGCCGCACAGCTCCGACGCGGCACGCCAATGGTTAGGGTTAGGGTTAGGGTTAGGGTTAGGGTCCAACGCGACACGCCGATGCTGGTTTCCAATCCCACTCAGCCGGGCTGGCACCGACAACGCGCAGGCGTCCAACGTATCGCATCCCTTGCACTACAAGCACGCGAGCACCCCGCGAAAGCTCCGCACCCGCCACCGGTCTCGTGCTGTCTCCGAACAGCTGCCGCACTTCTTGTTGCACGCGCGCGGTGCGCCCTATTCTTACAATTTAACCTTTCCTGCACTGAACGCTGTTTGACATTCAAAAGCTCACAACTGTATTTTGAAAAAAATGCCCGTGCCGCCTTGCGCGCAGGTGCTGCGGTACCTCAAGGAGTACTCGCCGTGCGACAACGTGCAGCGCCAGCGCTACCCGGCGATGCTGGTCACCACGGCGCTTGACGATATGCGCGTCGGCTATTGGGAGGCGTTCAAGTGGGCGCGCCTGGTGCGCGCCGCAGACGCTGCTGCCGACCAATCAGATCGCGCGGCCGCTGATGCCCACCAATCAGATCGCCCGGCAGCCGCTGCCGACCAATCAAATCGCCCGACTGCTGCTAATGCCGGCCAATCGCGTGGCCGGGCTGCCATTATTTCGCATGCTAGTTCGGCAGCGCCGGACGACAGAAGCACATTGCGAGCGCAGCGTGGCGGCGGCGGCGGCGGCGGCGGCGGCAGCAGTTGCGTGCTGCTGAAGGTGGCGCATGAGGGGGGGCACAGGGGAGCCGTGCACATGGACGGCCACATCGACAACGTCGCGATGGAGCTCGCGTTTCTTATAGACGCGGTAGGAACGGGGTCGGAACGCTGGGACCCGCAAGCAACAGAGTCATGAGTCGTGATTGACGACTTGCGGTGCCGGTAGCACATTGCTGCCCCTTTGTGTGCCCCCCCCCTTGCCATGGTCTATATTTGTGTGATGGAGTTTGCAGTCACACAGCAGCGGTGCGTCGGTGGTACGTGAACAAATTGCCATCCGTCGCCGTCGTTCGCTATTCCACAGCCTGATGCAGGCCCGCAAGCGACAGAGTCGTCATAGTTGACGACGTCCTGTGCCGGTAGCACAATTCTGCCGCGCGTATGCCCCCCCCCCCCGCCTAATTGCAGTGCCGTGTCGCACGGGCGATAGCGCATGCTGCCGCTCGTATGAACCCCCCCCCCTCTGCCAAACTGTGACCACGTCGACCTTCATGTTGGAGGTTTGTGGTCATGCGAGGGCAGCACGTCGGTAGTACGTGATTAGAAGATCGTTCATCGCAATCGTATGCTTCACCGCAGCCCGATTTGTAGGGGTGTGGCCGCAGCTGCTCCCTCATGAAGTGATGAGCATTGCTGGCCGGACTGCTTCCTCAAAAGATGAGTGGCAGTACTTAGTGGAACATAGCATAGCTTGCCATACAGCAGACCAATGAGGGTGCCAATGCAGCATCTATGATTTCAAATGCTGACCTTTAACTGCTGTAGCAGCCCCTGTGCGCTTTGTGCACTGAGTGGGTATGCATTTATGGAAACGCCGCCAAATATGGCATGTACCAACGCAATGCAGGTGCAGACAGTTGCGCTTCAGGAACCTAGCAAGGTAGCGTGACCAGTCTTGGAAAAAGGCAGTGCTTATGGCAATTGTGCAATGCAAGCAGTGCTCATAAACAGCAAATGTGTCAAGTAGCGACATGACGGTAGAATTGAGTTTCATTTGAACCTCACTCCTCACCCGGAAGGAAGACACATGTCCTCTATACGTTGAGCATCGCCTGCTAGGTTCAGGTGAATTGAGGTACTAACCTCACACCGCTGCGGCTTCTGACAATCGAGAATAATGTCACCTTGGTCATCTCAATAATGTTGCGTTTTCTGTCCAAAAACATCCAAGCAGCAATACCGTTGCAGGCAAATTGACAGATGCTCACACCTTTGGACCTAGGATTGGGACGCAGGCACAAGGGACCCTGCTTGATTCGTCTTGACAAACTGCAGAACGCCAATACCTTGGGCAGCAGTGGACTCTGCGTTGCGCACAAGGAGTGTGCTCCCCTACATCCGCTGGTACCCCCCCCCTTGTCCTGCTTGACGCGCAATTTGGGGAGGGGGGGGGGGAGGGGGCAAGCGACACAGCCAACCTGCACGGGCAATCCGCCATTCGGCTTAGCTGCCATAGCCACACCGCCCTCGCTTCATTGAGCCGCACAACACGCTTTGCCGGAATTCATGTGGTTTGCCGGCACCCTGCCGGCATGTTGTGGCAGTGCTCACAGGGCAATCCACGCCGCTGCCGCAACCACTGCTGCCGACGGGCCACTCCCCTGGCAACGCCTGCACAACTGCGTCCTGAAATACTGCTGCAGGTTTGCAGCGGGCTCCCCCGTGCTGCGGCACAAAGCCACAGCATCGACGCTGCCGTTTACACGACATGTCTCGAGCGTGGCTCGCAGATGACGATCGACTATTCACACCGTCAGCGCATGCCTCCGTCGCTGCCGCAGCGATGCACGCCACTTCGTGCCGTGGCGTCGTTGCGCGCGCCGCCAGGCGCCTGTGACGTCCCGTCGCGCTCAATCCCGAGAAATTTTTCCTCAAAATTCTCTCGCTGTGGCAGCGCTCAGAAGGCGATGGCCATGCCGTCCGCGCGCCCGTCGCTGCCGCACCACAGTACGCCGCTAGTGCCGTCGCGCAGAATGATCTGCGCGCGGCCGAACTGCGCTCGCGAGTGGCCGGAGAGCACGCGCACGTCGTGCCCGCGGCGCCGCAGGCTCTCCACGACCTGTCGCGCGCACGACACGGTGCACAATGCAAATGAGTATTTTCACGCATAATGTACGGCGTGCATCCAAACACCTGTCAATTTTGTGTGCTGCCGCAGAGCATGCGCACATCGTGCCCGCGCCGCTGCAGGCTCTCCACGACCTGTCGCGCGCGCGAGACGATGCGGTCACGAGGACAGTAAATCGTTTTTGCGCACAATTTAGAAACAGCTACTCTGATGCATAATTCACCGCGTACGTTCAAACACCCTTCAATTTATGGTGCTGCACGGAAGGCAGGCACTGCGCGTGGGTGCAGGTCGTGCTCGCGCCGCCGCAGGCTCTCAACGACCTGGCGCGCGTGCTATACGACACAGTCACGAGCACATGATTAGTTATAAAATGCACAACACCGCACAGCACGCGCACGTCGTGGCCGCGCCGCCGCAGGCTCTCCACGATCTGACGCGCACGTGAGACGATGCGGTCACGAAGGCATTGAGTGTCAAAACATATCATTTGAGCACGTACACTAACCCTAACCTTTCGCATGCGCACGATGCACATGATTGCTTTCACGCAGAAATTACACGTACACTCAAGCACCTTTTGTATTTGTTGTGCTTCATGGAAGGCAAGCGCTGTGTAGAAATCAAGTGCAGGCGATCCGTCCTGTCTGTCCGTCTGCGCTGTGTTGCATGGCACGGCGACCGTCATTGATCCGGCTGCGAAGCATTGAACACACAGAGCCAGAGCTTGACCCAGCCACAATTTTGACTCTGCAGTAGGTGTTTTTGGGGCCACACGCACACATACCTCGCCCGGCGTGCCGTCCTCTATGCCTTTTTTGCGCCCGCCATCGATGTCGGTGATGCAGAAGCGCGGCATGTCAACATCAAATATGACTGTAACTTCAACTATCCATATTATGTAGACTATACAGCGACCACACTGCGCCGCACGCCAAAATTCAATGCATACATACCTCGTCTGGCGTGCCGTCCTCAATGTCTACTCTGCGCCCGCCGTCAATGTCGGTGATGCAGAAGCGCGGCATGTCAACTGCGGTCTGCGGGTCCACGCCTCGCAACAGGTGGCACAGCAGCTGCAGCAGCAGGTGGCGGCGTGGCGGCGGCGGCGCCGGCACAGCAGCAGGGCAAACACGGTAGTGGGTGAGGTGAAGCGTCAAAGAATGTGATGGCCCTCGAAGTCGCCGGCAGGGGCTTCAGCCCACGCAGCTAGGGGTGGCGGCAAGCGGCTGCGACTCTTGCACGGATCGCAAGTTGTGTGAAATAACGTAGCGTTTGCTTTTGAAATATGAAGTGCGACACTAGCTGCAGCATCTGTGAGTTCATCGGTCAGCAGCACTGCAGTCCGAGTTGCAAATTCGCGCATGTGTATGGAGTACATGTGGGATGTACCCGTGCGTGCGCCTCAAATCTGTCAACGCACGAGACCCAACGCGGCACTTCGTCGCGCGTTTGAAGGAGTGAGGCGGGTCAAAACGGTTTCATGAATCCTGCTTAATGCACGCAATTGCCACTCAGAGTCGGTGGCAATCTGAACCACGCTACATGAGCGCAGTGTCATCCACAGCTAGCGCTGAGTGAGTGCACATTTTCCGTGTCCTTAAGTTCTGTTGTAATTCTGTGCAGCATGCCGCCCAGCATCATTCGACCCTGGTGCACAGGTGAAAGATGCGCATTCATTCCTGTCATCCCCGTAGACTGCAACTGAGAGCGTATAGCTCGCCACCGAGCCAGAGATGGACGATCGGAGGACCGTTGCAGACACAAGGCTTGCGGCTAGAGCATCTGTTACTAGAAGCAGTGAACAATGAGAACCCAAGAGGCAAATATGAACGGCCACGTCAACCCAACAAAACCCAATTTCAACAAACATGAACTTAGCTGTGCACTGTCAACCTCAACATGAACTGAGCTGTGCGCTGTCATCAAGAAAGTCCATGAATGCATGTGTAAAAGTGAGCGCTGCTCTCACCTGCACATGTCCCTACAACCTGGACATGAACTACTGTGCATGTTCCATCACCAAAATGAATGCATGTGAAAAAGTGAGCGCTGCTCTCACCTGCAGATGTCCCTGCGGCTGCATGAACCTGCCCATATTTGTTAGCGTGGCGTACAACTCCCCCGTGGCCGCCACCGTTGCCATGCAGGGTATGATGGTATGGTACGGCCTATTTGACATCAAGGAGAATGGCAGCGGGTGAGCAGACTGGACCCCTTGGTGTTCTCACAAACAACGTATTAAAACAATATGCTCTACTTATGTAAGCACAACAAACAAATGCAGCAAGGACAAGCCAACGATCAGTAACAGCAAGCACAATGGCAGAAGGAAAGTCGTTCTGCCGCAGGCTGAGTCATGGCCTGCCAGTGCGTTGATGCAGCGCCGGTCATGCAAGAGCAAACAGTGCATCGCGTGTGGGACGCGCTGCTATGCGCTGGTGGCGCCGTTGCTTTCGTGCACCAGCACAAAGCATGGCAACACATCAGTACTGGGCCACACCGGAGGGTATGCGCAGGAAGCGCTACCCATACGACGACAGGAAGAAACACAAATGTCCCCGACGGTGATGCCCATCCGCTGTGGAAGATCCCCACACTTATTGCACCATACGGCCAGACAGCAGCTCCCGCAGCAGCAGCAGCAGCAGCACCACCACAGCCACGAGCCAGCGCACAAAAGCAGCCGTGCCAGCGGCGCGCAGCAGCAGCAGCACTGCCGCTGCTGTTGGAGCCAGCGCTGCTGCTGGTGGTGATGGTGCTGCTGACGCTCGGTACCGTGGCTGAATGGTGGGACAAGCGCCAGGGTGGTCATCGAGGACAAACTCCTGGAACTTCTCGTAGCACGCGTTGCACCACTTGAAAAATGCTGCCACCAGGGGGGTCTGCTGCTGTGAGCAAGGTAGTGCGGCTGGGTGCAGGCGCTGCTGGCACGCAATGCGTACCATCGGTCGCTCTAGCAAAGTAGGAGTTTGCATGGCGCACTATCGGATCGCCTTTACGTTCTTCACTATCTCCTCCTGATCGGCATCAGCAACTGTCACTAGCTCAGTGCTCAGTGCAAACTCGCCTGTGAGTGCGCCGCTGCTCTTGTGCTTACGGCAGCAGCAGCCGCCTCTGTGCGGCGCGTGCAAGCGTCCGCACATCGGGCACACGCCACGGCCGGGCTGAAGGGAACAGCTCACGGAGCGCGCATTTTACATTTGCCAACGCTGAGCTGTGGTGGAGTGCAGGCTGAGCACTGCTGGATGCAACGCATGTGCATGGAGTACTATCCAGCGCATGAAATAGAGCGTGTCGTATTCACGTGCGTTCAGTGCAAACGCACAGCCATGATGTCGCGTAGGCACGCGCACAGCAGCAGCGGGCGTCCGTGGGCGGCACGGTAACAGCGCACAGGCAGCTGCGCAGCAGCACAGCAGTGCGCGGCGCGCGCCGCTTGCAGCGCTGCCGCCGCCGCCGCCGCTCCTGCTGAGGAGGTATCGCGGCGTGCAACCTCTCCAGCGGGCTATGCTGGTGGCACGTCTCCCGCCTCGACTTCAACTTCAACAGCAGCACCGCGGCCGCTCTGCGCCGAGAGTCTGCCGCGCTCCCACCTGGACCAGCATCTGGAGGAGCGGGCAAACGTGCTCCTCCCTCCAGGGTCCCCAAAGGACATCATCAAACTTCTCGACAACACCCGCGAGGCGTTCCACGTGCCAGCACAGATGCAGGCGACCTTCGCAACTGACACCTTTGGCACGCCGCCCTGATTCCATCATCCCCTACACTGCAAAAACCGTCGGCATCTTTCAGGAGCTGGACGGCGTCTGGGTGCTGTTCTTCGTGCTGATGGTGCACGAGTACGGCGCGGACACACCGCCCACCAACAGGGGGCGCGTCTACATTAGCTACCTGGACTCGGTGCCGTTCATGCAGCCAAACCATGCGCGCACTGCCTTGTTCCAAGGCGCGCTGCACGGAGACCCTGGACTGGCCGCGGCGGCGCGGCTTCACCAAGGCGCACCTCTGGGTCTGCGCGCCTGGCAAAGGCTCGCAGTGCTTGTTTCTGCAGCGCCCACCGCACCAGAAGACCCCGAACCAAAAGGGGTTGGAGGCGTGGTACCGCAACATGGCGGGAGGCGCGGTGACGGCAGGCATCGCCACTCATTTCACTGACTTCTTCAGTGACAAGGAAACACTGCGGGAGTCGAGAGCAGCCAACGGACGCCCACTGCTGTTCCCCCTGTTTCAGGGGGACCTAGTGCCGAAGCTGCAATGCTGCAGGGCGTGCTGACAGAGCCCGCTGCTGTTCCCCCTGTTTCAGGGGGACATCGTGCCAAAGCTGCAGTGCTGCAGCGCGTGCTAACAGAGGCCGAGCGCGCCGCTGACGCCACGCTGCCAACCTCCACCATGGTGTCAGCCACCTGGAAGCGAGTCAGGCGTCGAAAGCGCAGCTGCTGGTCATCGACCTCTTGTGCGCTCTGCTGCTGCCCCAACTGCCGCTGCTGCAGCCACTGTTGCAGCTGCAGCAGGTGCCAGTCCGTCTGCGCCTGCAATCTTTGCAGCAGAGCGCAAGACGTGGATGACCAGCAGCTGCTCCTGCAACGCCTTGACTTGCTTCCACATGGCCAACAGCGTGGTAGAGGCATCAGCGGCGCCCTCACGCCCTGTCAGCATGCGCTGCAGCAGCTTCGGCACGAGGTCCTCCTGAAACAGGGGGAACAGTAGTGGGCGTCCGTTAGCTGCTCTCGACTCCCGCAGTGTTTCCTTGTCACTGAAGAAGTCAGTGAAATGAGTGGCGATCATCATGCCTGCCGTTACCGCGCCTCCCGCCATGTTGCGGTACCACGCCTCCAGCCCCTCTTGATTCGGGGTCTTCTGGTGCGGTGGGCGCTGCAGAAACAAAAACTGTGGGCTATTTGGCGCACAGACCCAGAGAGGTTCGCCTTGGTGAAGCCGCGCCACCTCAACCAGTCGACGTGTGCGTGCAGAGTGCCTTGGAGAAGGGCAGTGCGCGCATGGCACAGCCGCATGAACGGCACCGAGTCCAGGTAGCTTACGTAGACGCGCCCCGGGGTGACAGGCGGTGCGTCCGCGCCGTACTTGTAAACCATTACATAGCACTACAAACAGCACCCACAAGCCTGCGAGCTCCTGGAAATTGCCGACGGTTTTGGTTGTATACTCAATGATGCGGAGCGGCGGCATGCCGGCGCTGTCCATAGCAAAGGTCGCCTGCACCTGTGTTGGCACGTGGAATGCCCTGCAGGTGTTGTTAAGCAGCCTGATGACGTTCTTCGGGGCCCCTGGTGGAGGTAGAGTGTTTGCGCGCTTCTTTCTCGAAAATTTAATGCTGTTCCAGGTGGGATCGCGGCAGACCCTCCGGATAGAGCGGCAGCGATGCCGTCATTGCTGCTGATTGCAGTGGAAGTCAGTACTCGCTGCGCCATCACGGTGGCTTCCAACGGCAGCATGCCAACGCAATGCTGCCGCGCTGCTGGCTGTGTGCTCACACTCGCAAACGCTGCCGGCATGCCCCCGTTGTTCGCCCCCTTCCTCACTTGGCGGCAGCTTGCATGAGCTTCATGCAGAGCAACGCACAGTTACGAAGCCACCACGGCGGTGGCTGGCTTGCGCTTGCGTTGCGGGCTGTACCTGATGGTATCGTGAGGTTTTGACAATTTTGCAAAGCCGTGAAGTTTCGACTGCGATGACTACGCGCTGGAGCGGGCCGCTGCTGCAGCTACGATGCTGCAGGGCCTGTGGGTCTTTGGCTGTGTAATGCAATGCATTTGACAACACCATAGCAAGACGCCCTAGCTACCAGCATGCGGATTTTCAGCAGCATCGTGCGCTTGGAAGTGCCCACATTATGATATACATTGTGCTTCCCTATGTGTCCATACAATTGCATGCAGCTCGGCACCTCTTCGTCAGCTGAGCGTAGGCAGTATAACTGGTTACAAATTGTATGCATCTCGAAGCCTCAAGCGTCATGCAGGTGCCAAGAATGCATCAGCTGCATCAACGTCTTGTGGATCACATGCGCCCAGGTGGTGTCGATACAATGCATTTTGGTACAGGGAACGAGACGCGTTGTATTGACAACAGGTACCGAGATGCGTTGTGTCGACAACACCTAGGCCACAGGTATCGAGATGTGTTGTATCGACAACACCTGGGCGCACGACACGCAGCAAGCTGAAGATTAAGCCCGCTGCATCCCAGCCCGTCTGTTGCTCTGTAAAAGCTTGAGCAAGGCGGTCAAACACGTCAGCCGCCGTGGCATGCCAATGAGTAAGCCAAAACCACCAACAATGCTTAATGTTGTCTGGCTGCTGCAGCCAGCCTTATTCATGAATAAATACTTCCTTCTGTATTTTTTTTGCAACACACACACTATCATAATAATGATAGCTCGATAGTATCATAGCAAAACATTTCCTTTGCGACTTGTACTGCAAGTTTGTTGAATCAGATCATCTTGACGTCAAGTTTCACTGAACACAACACCATTCACAGTGTACCAAGCGGCGGCCTGTGCTCACCCCTCACCATTGAGTCAGACTCCAACTCTGAGCCTTTGCCCCAGATCAGTCCAGGCAACTGACTGGAACGCGGTAATGGTCAGCAGCAAGTGAAGTCATAATCGAGATGTGGTTTGATGGAGGGTTGGCTAGGCTACTGATCAGCATCTCCACACTCACCGCTTGCCCTGAAAATCGTTGAGGCCACCGTGCCGACAGGGGTGAGCGTGGAGCACGCATTGGGACACAGCACGACAGGCAGGCATACAGATAAGTCAGCCTGTCAGAGGCAGGGTTTGTGGATGGGGGTTGATGTCTCCCTCTATGTGGTGATGATCAGCAAACCCACAGAAACAGTCCTCGAAAAGTCACATGCAACTCTGTGTGACAACCACTGGCTAGCCCATAAGACACATTCAGCCTGACAGTGTCAGCCTTATCAAATATTCATAGCATACTGTCAAGGTGCAGGCATAGCTGACCAAAAGCGCAATCATCAATGGACTCACAACAGTCAGGCGCATCGGGTGGCAGGGCGCCAATGCCTTTGAACTTCTCCAACCTTCCAACTTCTTCTGCGTCAAGAGACCGCACCCAGTGGGCCCACAGCCGACAAAGCATTTAACGGGCTTGAACATGCTTCACATTGAAAAAAAAGACATCACCACTCCAGTGCATTGCACCTGCTTCTGAATCGCAACATTTCAGTTGTCACAGTACTCTGAAACACCCTTAGGTTACTCCAGAGAGCGCTTCGAGCTCATCTGTGCCCCGCAACTGGAACACTCTTGGCGCAGGCTGCCGATGAGTTCGCAATGTCAGCGTCCTGCAGAGCATTCCAACTCGGAGTCACTTACTCTCCTCAGCAGCACAGGCTCGGAGTCACTCCGTCTCCTCGGCAGCACAAAAAAATCAAGACCCTGGCCCAAACGCGCGCACGCGCCATACACACTGCGGTGCATTCAGTGAGCTCACCGGCGCCAGGCAGTTGGGGTGCGCCGCGTCGAGGCTGAAGTTCAGCCCCCTGTTCTGCAGCGTGAAGCCGCAGCCCGTTGGCACGAGGCCCGTGCCGAAGCCCTCATAGTTGGAGACGACCATGCTGACGGCGTTGCCCGCATCGTCGACGACCTGGAAGCTGACGGTGCAGGACTGCGCCGCGGGGTGCCCGTGCTGCAGCTGGCGGCACGCGCTGCGCGGCGTGGCGGCGTTACGGCGGTGCTGAGTTGTGAACATGGCAAGCGTTGGTTGATAATGAATAAGCATGCAGTGGTCCAAGCTCGTGGCGTTGCCCGCATCGTCAACGACCTGGAAGCTGACGGTGCGGGACTGCACCGCGGGGTGCCCGTGCTGCAGCTGGCGACACGCGCTGCGCGCGGCGCGGCGGCGTACAGCGGTGCTGAGTTGTGTGTATGTAAAGCGTACATGGAAACAGTCATCGATACATGTACCGACAGGTGGAGCATGAGGCGGTGCTGAGTGGTGTACATCGAAGTTATCAAAGTAGCACGTACTGATGGTGGATTACAAGTTGAAGACACCGACACACTGCGCAGTGTACCGCTTTCAGTCCATCCATGGGTGGAATCACACGCGATCATGCTGCGCTGCCACTGTTGTAATCCTGTCAGCTTCTGCAGCAGCGATCCGCTGCAGGATGCCTGCCTGTGCCAAGCCGCTGCATCAGCGATGACAATGCGGCCTGTGCGCAAGACCATTCGCTTCAAAGTGCTGCTGTGGAGTCAGACTTTGAGTCTCAGAAGAACATCCCACTCCCGCGATGCGCAACGACTGCTGCACTTGCATGTGCAATTTGTGCTGAGCAACACCAGCACCCACTTCAGTCAGGACTCGCGAAAAAGGCTTTTGACACAAGGTTTGACTGATTCGACACTAAACAAGCACAGTAAAATGGCCCCTTAGATGATATTCTGACAGCAATCATTGATGGGCGATCACCGAGGCTATCTATCAGTGATGCCTGCAGGAGCCACGACTCGAGACTCACCTCTGCGGGTCAAAGAGTTTACTGAGCTCGCGCGCGTACTCTCTGCTGAGCAGCTGCACCACTGGCACGTCCACCACGTCTGGGTCCGCGCAGTAGTAGCGCGTGTCCGAAAATGCCAGCCGCAATGCCTGAGCGCGCCAAATAAGTGCATGTAGCTTTGGTGAGCGTGTGTGCCTATCAAGTGTGGTGCGTGTGCGTGGGGGTACATGCGCTCGTATTTGTGAAACGTGCGTGGGCATACATGCGTGTATATGGGGTGCGTGATTGGGGCATACATGCGCTTATATGTAGGGGTGCGTGGGGGCGGGAAGAGGGGGGGGGGGGGGTGGCATGCAGTGCTGAGGCCTCAAAGTGCGTTCCGATACGCCTTGGTTCTTGGCTGCATGCATCACCAGTACGTCTACTAGAACTGTGCTAACACACGAGTGAGCGCCCCATCCTCCAGGCAGGTCTGCTAACAGGTGATAACGGGCCTTTCTACATGGGTTTTTGTGTCTTAGGCCACCAAAGCCCCACTGCAAACTGTTGCAAGGCCCCCCGCAGACCCGCCTCCCCCATTGCACACACAAACGCACCATTATGATGGAGACACTATGGACAGCCTCAGCGCCGCAGCACTGCCTGGGGCTTCTGCTGTGCATTCCCCAATCAGCATACTGTCATGGTCGGCGTTCGTTCAAAGTGTATTCTGTTGTTCAAGCAATTGATAGAGGCAGACTCTTATTAGAGTCTCATAGCGACTGTAGTTGAGAGAGGATTTGCTTCCTGCAGTGGTACCACAAAAGTGATTGTGAGGAGTCACCTCAATTTGCGCGTGCAAGCGGTTTGCCAGCCCCTCGTCGGCCCCATGCGGATCCCCGGCTGCCTCCTCATACTGTTGCTCCAGCTCTGCTAGTATGTTCAGAGCCAGCAGGGCGGTGATGCCTTGGCCATTTGGAGGTACCTCAAATACGCGCACCTGTTGTCAGATACATGAGACAAATTGAGAGTGGCATTGAGACGTGCATAAATGCTGCTTGACGAAGACAAAGACTGCTGTGACATTCAGCAAGAGATGACATTGCTGCCCCAAGTGGCAGGCATTGCTGTAAGCGCAATGTCTCGGTGATCAAATGAGAAGAGCACATCTTGGCAACAAATCAGCAATGCACCCCGAACCTCATGGCCAAGACAAAAGTCAATGGTCATGATGTCACCGGTGACACACGAGAAATACGCAGCACGCTCGCAAAGATGCAAAGGCAGCCCGCCAGCTGCTGCTTCTGCATTTGCAACAGATGCCATAGGCGATTGGTGCGCGATTATGCAAGTAGCTAAAGCACGGATGAGGTCAGCGCTCAGGCGATGAGCAATGCTGCGGGAGCTCATGCAAAAATTTGATCAAAGTGTCAACGCTGGTTGGTCAACATGCTGGATCTTTGGTCACAGCATCCATCACGTGCCACTAATCCTGCTCAGTCCTGCTGCTCTGGAGATTGAAATTGTACTCTTAAAAAGCGTCTCAACATTCAGCAGCTGCTCTCCTGTCTGCTGCGCCAGTTACATTGTGTTGCAGATCTGCTCCCCCCCCCTCTCCCCTCTTGTCCCAACGCAACATCAGTGCCGCCAACTGCCTGAATCTGTAGCAAATGTCCAGGCGCCCACTACTGCGTAATGGCACTGGCGAAACTGCTGCGTGTCAATGACTGACCTTGGTCCACCGGTCACGTGCGGCACGTCCGCGCCTCTACGCCACTGAGACTCGTGATTACGACTCAACGCCAGGGCAGCGGTGCCACTTAAGGGCGCGCAGGACAGAAGCGTCGCAGAGTATTTCCCAGCGCGCTGACCATCGGCAGCAGACCATGCAGCGGCGAGTCTGCGCCAGCGCGCCGCGCGTAACCCTAACCCCTTGCCCCAAACCCTAACCCTAACCCTGACTCTCGACGTGCCGGGGTGCGCGCATGAACCGCGGTGCTGCGCGCGTCGGCGCGCTGGAACTGGCAGTGCTCAAACACACGCCTCAGACCCTGGCGGTGCCGACAGGTCAGGATCTGCTGAAGCTTTGCTGCGTCTGCCTGCTCGCGCATACCTACTTGCCCCCCCCGCTAACCGATTCACAGAGGAGCATGGAGACAGACGTATGCTGCGCTCCAAAACATGTGCTTCTACTACACAAGAACATAAAACCATTGCGGCAGGCCCCTTACTCACCCCCTTGTAATCCACAGATATTGGCTCAGGGAACGTGGATTCATGCATGGCCAGATCGTCCATGCTCAGGACCCCTCCCGCCAGCGCCAGAACTTCAACTATGGCGCGCCCCACCCTCCCCCCGTAGAAAGCGTGCTGTCCACCCTCCCCCAGCTCCCTGAGTGTGCACGCCATTCCAGGGTTCCGGAAAACCTGCAAGAGTGATGGGGGGGGGAAGGGGGGAGGGGGGTGCATTCATAAGAGGCGCCCTCGGTAACACGCACGTCACAGCTTGTAGTTCACAGGCTTACATAGTGCTAGCCTCTGTTGAGTTGATAAAGTTGCCAATCATGCGCGCACTGCTGCAAGAGCGCGAGTGCACGGTCAGAGTGAGGGTTCAGTCAGAGTGCGCCGCAGGAGTAAGTTACAGTAGGCAGCGCTCGTGTACTTCACTCAACCGCCAGGGTCTGTCATTCAGGCAGTTGGTGACAGGGCTGGGCGCTCACAAAAGTCCGTATATGGTATGCACAATGTATGCACATTCACATGCAGAACATGCACACATCGCCCCCCAATACGGTAGCACTATATGCTCTATAAGAGTTGAAGTTGGGATTTGAACGGAGCGGCACTGGTTGCGAGAACGCTGGCAACGACTTCGACCTCCGCGCCAAACGATGGCCAGCTCTGCATATTTCTGCAGCCCGTCAACTCCGTCAACTCACAGGGGCCACTCGGACTGCAACTCTCTCGTCGTCAGTAGCACGGTGCGCATACTGGACATCAATGAGGGTACTTCAATGAGTGATGTTCAAGTTGGCAAGTCGTCTCTCGGCGCAGCGCGCGGCGCCCGCTCAGTACCCTCGGCTCCCACCCCCGTCGAACTGCCGCCGAGCAGTGCCAGCCCCTCGTCCCCCGTATCAGCTTCCATCAAAGCAGTGAATCACTTGCCGCCAGCATTACATGTATGCACACGGAGAGATCGAGAACAATACAACTGAACTTCAAGTGGGCACTAATAACCTTCAACTCTAACGCTACTTGCCTCTCCGCAGCGTGGCGCGCGCCGCTCCCCCGGCGACCTCAGCTCCCCCCCCCCGCACTCCTCATTTTTCCCCTTCAGCCTCCACTGACGCTGCCGATCACTACAGCGTGCGCATCGGAAGATCAAAGACACACAGCGTAGATTTAACCTCTAACCCTAACCCTATTACCTCTCCGCAGCGCGGCGCGCGCCGCCCCCCCGGCGTCCTCAGCTCCCCCCCCCCCCCGCGCTGCCGTCGAGCGCCGCCAGCCCCCCATTCTTCTCCATTAATGCTGCTAACAACTATATCACTATAGCGTGCGAATCGGAAGATTGAACAGACACAGCTGAACTTTAAGTGGGCAGTAATCTTCAACCCCTCGTCCTCTATTGACGCTGCCAATCACTACAGCGCCCGAATATAAGATCGAACAGACACAACTGAACTGCTACTGAGCAGCACCTCTTTTAATGTGTAATTGTGATCACCTCTCCACAGCGCGGCGCGCGCCGCTCCCCCGGCGCCCTCAGCTCCCCCCCCCCCGCGCTCCCGTCGAGCGCTGCCAGCCCCTCGTTCCAGTGATACGCCGTCACTGGCCCTACGGGGAACCCCTCCTCGGCCAGCCGCGCAGCGGGGTCGAGGATCTGCGACAGCGTCAGCACTCCGGAGCCCCACTTACTAACGGCGTCGTCCCACGCGGCCGCGGCGCCGGGCACCGTGACCGTGTGGGGGTGGCGGTTGGGCAGCGTCTCGGAGGGGCCGCGGCCTGCGATCGAGAGGGAGGGAGAGGCGGATTCGCGGCGCATGTGAGCAGTGGCAGGCTGGAGGTCTGTCCGCGACACTGTTGGTGTCGGCGCTGCACGGCCGTGTTTCGCGATGGTGCTGTCCCACGCGGCCGCGGCGCCGTTACCGTGTGCGGGCGAACATTAGGCAGGGTTTTGGAGGGGCCGCGCTCTGCAAGCAACGGCGTTTTCGCAGTGCACATGGGCTGCGACGCACTACCGGAGGCCTGGTGATGCGTACAAGCTCACAATTTCAAGATCGGTCAAATTGGCATCAGTGGTCCACAGCTCCGCTGCATGACCGGCGCACATGCGTGATGGTGCAGGGTCCAATGGCCCGTGACAGGGTTCAACCAACATGAGACCTAAGAAGCAGCAGGACGTCTCAGTGAGTGTCGCCCGCGCGCTCAAAGGACCGAGACGCCCCGCGCCATGTAATGCCACGTGTGATGTGGTGATTTGGTGGTGTGGTGATGTGGGCTACCTTGCCAACTGCGCACAAGCATTTCAGCTGAGTGTCAAGCTAAGTAGAGGGTCGCGCCACACAGTGATGTACTGCTATGTAGGCGTACCGAGGACGCACGCATACGCGCAGGTGCATCGCACGCGTTGCGATCTATGCAGCATTCTCTTGCAGGTTAAGTGAACTTGAGCAACAGCTTCGTCCTCCTCTAGGGCGCGATTTTTAAGCAGGCGGTGTTGTAAATATTGGACATAATGTGAGTGCAGCGCACCAGTTTCTGCCATAGCGCGATTGAGCGTGAGCTCAGCAGGGCACCGGCCGCTGCCGTTGAGGCCTTTGACGATTTTGCTGCTGCTGTCGTAGAAAAGCATGAAGCAGTCGCCGCCTGCAACGATGCACGGACAACAAAATTGAGTGCCAAACGAGAGCCATGGTGAGGCAATGTCATCACAGCAATGTGCTGGTGCCGTAGGAGTACATTGCTGATGCTGTATGCATAGTTTTGCACCAACACAGGCATTTACACAACTGCGTCGCATCGCAAGGCCAAGCACTGATAATTTTTTGTGTGTCCAGAAGTTGAATTATGTCTAGAGCATCACACACGAGACTAGTCGAGCACCACCAGAAAGCTGTTTTTCATTTATTTCAAGGTGACCTGTCCATACAAAAGAACATCGTTTTGCAGCCATCTTCACTACATACTGAGGCAGAGAGCATGCACGTACGTACCTAAACCGCATGAGCACGGCTCTGTCACCGCCAATGCAGCCGCCACCGCGACAGCAGCGTCCACAGCATTGCCTCCCCGTTTCAAGATCCGTGCTCCTATGTGAGTTGCGAGACTTTGAGAGGACGCCACCGCTCCCTTCGTGCCAAGCACGGGACTGCGCCGCGCTGTGAAGGCTAGCCTTGCTGGTGGCGATGGCCTGGGCGGAAGCTCAGCGCCCTTTGAGTCGCTCATGCTTGTGTGCAAATGTCCAAAGACCTGCCTAGCACTGCCTGACGCCTGAGGCGTCGACACGCGCACACCTACCTTTTTTCTTTTTTTCCTCCGAGCTCAAAGTTGAACTTCAACCATGCCGAGTGATCCTGACCCACTCGAAAGATAGAACATAGCGACGAGCTGACAACACACTGAGCGGCCGTAAAGGACGACACACAAAAGCTTTCACGACGCTCAAGGATCAACTCAAAGCAGTGTAGAGCGGCTGACTGTAGCACCGACAACAAGCGCTGAAAGGAGTCGACGAGAACAAATCTGGCGGCGACAATGACGGAGGCTACACACCAGGGCCAGATCCAGACCTCGGGCCATCACGAAGATGCCCACCTGGTAGCCATACGGCGCGACAGCCGCATGCCAGACCCGCTGACGGCGGCGCCAGACCAGCGGCGAGAGTCTCACAGAGACGCCGAAGATCTCACTGAAGGTGCCAACATAGCTGCGCTTGAAAGCGGCGCCATGGCTGTCGCGACATATACGGGCCTCCACTGGGCCACGAAGCACGTAAGTCCTCCTTACTGCATCGTCGAAGCTGGACGCGCGTTTCATCAGCGCGCTGCCGGCAGGAACTTGCAACCAGCAAAGCTGCTTGAGCTTCTAATGCTACAGCTGACTCATTTGGTGCATATATCGTGGACATGTCGATACGTAAAAAAGTGCACCATCCGTCATGTACAGCATGCTCAACTAACCTTTGAAGATGAAGAAATGTCTGAGCAGGTCGTTGCCTGTCAGCTTGAATCGCCGCATCTGGATTTGAGACGCAGCGCAACGCTCAACTGAGCTCTCGATCATTGCATCATGATTTTTCAGAGGCAAGGTGCCTTCAGTATTGCAGACCGCCAGCACGTCCTGCGACACTGAAAAGCCTCTTTATGCTACAGCCAACTTGTGCTGAATTCTGATATTATATTCTGGACTTTCGAGTGTTTCAATCTTGCCTCGGTTTCTGCAGTCATGACATCTCTCTTCTCAGATCGTTTTTTGCACAACTTGTCTGTAACACGAGCTCTCAAAGTGCACCTGCCCCTGTTTCTTCAAGATTTTTGTTATCAGCGAGACTGTAACGCCAAGTGGAAGACAGCAAGTCTAATTTGCTGGTGGCGCACTATGCTAAATATCGTCTCAGTCTCACGGGACCGTTATGCATACGAACGGCCCTTTTCAGTACTACGACGCCACTAGCGTGGAGTACGTCGATGTAGCACGCTACTTTACATTCAAGTCTGCAGACCGTGTTGCCCTTGTGCTAATGACATGAGACAGGCTCTACTTCACAACATTGCTACCACAATGAAAACGACTCTTACAGTAATTAAAAATGGTACTGACCAGGTCTTTTATTTCTGACAGTGACTTGTGGATATACCATGTGCTACCGTTGCCAATGATTCTATACCAGAGCCTTTGTCAACACCCTCGCCAACTGCTGCAAAGTCCTTGCGTGAAAGGGTTTGCCAACATGTTGCACCAGTCGTCGCCATGCTCGGCGCTGAAGCCGTACCATGCACAACATCATCAAGCGCCTACTTACACCGCAGGTGCACTGTCCCAACACATTCGACAAAGCAACTACGCCAGCAGCCCGCGTACCCCTCATGGTCCTCACCTGCGACCGATCGTATTCAACAGCGTCAATTCGTACGGCAACAGCAGCCAGCCGCGCAGTCCCCCTTTGCCCCCCCCCGCCACACACCTTCCTTACCCGGAATTGCCCCTCATCCCTCAAGTTCTCTCTCCTGCATCGCCGTGCGCATTTCCTTCAACCCCGACTTACCTCTTCTGCATTGCCGTGCGCACTGCTGCATGTTTCTGTCGCAGAACGCGTACGTGAACACCCTGCCATACAGCTTCAAGGCGCTCCTCGTGTCCGGCCCGCCGGTGCTGTGGTACCTGTACAGCACCGTTGCGACTTCCGTCAAGAAGGGCGCGCAGAGGGTGGAGCCGACGCCGCACGATGCGCCGCTGTTCTCGCAGTCGGCGGACGTGTCGCGCCAGGTGCGTCGCCGCTTGAAGTTGCTGCTCCTGTGCAAACGCGCGTGTTTTCCGTACTCTGTGGAGCGGTGTGCCATCAGGTTCTTCAATCACGTGGGCCAGCACAGAACTGGAATGGTTGATAGCCCAGTAGCCATGTCTACTGTACAGCACCATCGCAACGCGACGTCCGTCAAGAAGGGCGCGCAGAGGGTGGCGCCGCACGACGCGCCGCTGTTCTCGCAGTCGGCGGACGTGTCGCGCCAGGTGCGTGGCTGCTTGAAGTTGCTGCTGCTACGCGAGTAGGTTTTGTTCGTGCACTGCGGAGTGGTGTGGGTGCATCAGCGACGTGGGCCAGCACAGAGCTGCGATGTGGTCGATAGCCGAGTCTTCTTCAAAGCATGTTGACGATGTTACTTATATTGAAGTGTATTGAGCCTCTCAAGGCCTTTAGTGATCCGCCGCCAGTGAAGCCATCATCCAGTGATGCTGGTGCGACTACAGATGTGGCGCTTAATGACAAAAGGGAATCATCTCCGCCACTGGCTGGAGCTCGAATCTGTTCATTACACGTCAGTGGCGGCACCCGGTAGCCCCTCCAATCCGCGCAGGTGGTCTGATAGTGCACTCGCTCATACGTGTTCCGCCAGTGCATAACCTCGCCGCTGACCAGCACACACCTGCACGACGCGCTCCGCATACACTGGGTATGGGTTGTTGGTACGTAGGTAAGGACACATGAAATTGCAACCTCAAGTGCAACTCCAAGCGTGCAGCTGATCATGGCTCGTGCCCCCCCCCCCTCCCCCCCCCCACACGCACCCCACTCCCCCACCCTTTCCCGATACAGAAGGACCAGATGGACCTGAGCCTGCCCCAGCGCACCGGCATGTGGGTGACTGACCACCCTGTGGAGGCCACCGTTGTTGCAGGCGCACCCATCATCGGCTACGCGGCCTGGGCCAACTACAAGCTGCCGAACCTGACGCTCACGCAGCGCGTGCTGCGCACGAGCGCGGTCGCGCAGGTGAGGTGGCGCTCGCTTGTCAGGTACCTTTAGGAGTTGAGTTGGATGCCTACAGAGATAGAGTACGTACGCCACCCTCACACGCATCAACTAGACCAACATGTCGGATGTCAGCCTTTCAAGATACTTTGTGGTAATGATTCACTCCTCCTAGAAGCCTTGGCCAACTTCAAGTTGCCGAAGTGACGCTCACGCAGCGCGTGCTGCGCACGAGCACGGTTGCGCATGCAAGGGGCCGGTCTCTTGTCAGATGCCTTGAGGATATGAGTATGCAACTCTTGCCGTCAACACAAACCAAAGAGATCAACATGTTGAATGTCAGCACTGTAGGTAAAGACTCACTTTTCTCGGAAGCCTGGGCCAGCTGCACTGCTCCTCAACCTCAAATACACCTTATTATAGATGAAGCAGCTAGCTTACAGAAGCATGTTTTTGTATATCCAAAACATGTTTGCGACTTGTAGTCCACTACAAGCGTGCTAACTGGCCTCGAGATTCAGGTCGAGGTCACTGCTGCCTCGCTCACCCCCCCCTAACCAATATCCAGGCAGTCCTTGGACATGGTTTACGATACTCTGGCCCCCACGGCACATGGTGTGCTTTTCGGTTGGTCTCATTTCTTGCGCGACATTGCTCACATGACTGATACTTATACCAGCACTGGTTGGTTGGGTTCACTGCTTGTCGGAAGCTGACACCGCAGTGCTCAACCACAGTCGCCAAACCACGCTCAACGTCAGCGCCCCGCCCAACCTGAAAGTGAAGCAGTCTGTGCTTGTCCAGGATCGCTTTCAAATGTCAGACAGCATCCTTCCCGGCTACTGATGCTATCCGCCCCCCCACAACCAGGTTGAACAGCTGTAAGCCACGCTCTTTGTCACGCATATCTGTGAGATGTGTGACTTACCTTACCCTCCTTTAACTCTGATGCTAACGCTATGAGTAACACTAAACCTATCTGTGCGCCGCCGCGTCATTGCCAGGTGGCGCTGCTCGCCTCGCTGGGCGGCATCATCGCGTTCGGCTCCATGTACGAGAAGAGCCTGCCGCCGCAGGTACGCGTGCGACACACTCACTCACTCACTCGCTTGCATGCATAACCGGCTCCATGTGCGAGAAGAGCCTGGCGCCGCTCACTCACTAACTCACTCTCTCGCTTGCATGAAAAAGATCTGGTGATTTGCAGTCATTGCTCCATCATGACTTGACAAGATGCGGCGAAGCATTGATACTTTTTCGTGGGAGTTTGTCAGTCGACGGGCATGGCGTGCAGGATCAGTATATATCTCTCGACAACCGGAAAAGCGTCTCACAACGCGCATTGATGATGAACGCAACATGTACCGCCGCGGACGTCATGCGCAGGCCAAGGCGTTGCGCCGCAAGCACATGACCACGTCGATACAACGCACATGCTCCCATCAAGCTCGTGCACGTCTGTCCTCCGCGCTGCTTGAAGCATACAGAAACACACCAACATGTGTATTCCTATGTATGTATTGCCTCTGACGCCACGCGCAGCCCAAGGCGACGCTCCGCAAGCACATGACCACGCCGTAACAGTGCAAACGCTCCTGTTGAGCTTGTGCACGCCTTTCCCTGAGCTGCCGGGAGCATACATGAACACCTACTTGTGCGTATACATGCATGTATACACCTACCCACATTCTTCTCGATTGCGCAGGCCAAGGCGACGCTTCGCAAGCACATGACCGCACGGACGCTGGGACCGCGGCACGGGTCGCGCGTCGAGGACGTAGCAACGCACAAGGACTGAGCAGCGCTGCAAGCACGCCACCCAGTGCACATTGCGCAGCTGCAGAAAACTGCTGCTGTGAGATCCGCGGCTGTAGTTGTCCAGCTGTAGTTGAAGTCCGGCTGCGGTCTGAGTGGAGCAGTTGAAGCGCGGCTGCAGGAGCAGTGTGATATACAGAGTGCATGCGGGAGCTGCGTAGTCAGCGTGCCATCAGCAGTGGCGGGCTGGCTGCAGCTTGTGCCCGCCAGCCTGTGGGCAAACTTTGTGTGCAAATAGGGTGGTTTTTGGCGAATAGCGCAGGGTCTACATCCAGAGGGGGCTAGGGGGGGGGGCGGGGGAGGAGCGACAGTCAACAAATTGGCTCATAGCACGGTCGATAAAACTGGGGCTGGGTTTAACAAAAACAGCATTTTGCTGTCATTGACGCAGCTGCCTGCTGTCAATGATGCAAAATAGTACAACATACAGCAGCGGTTGGGGATGGGAGAGGATGGGGGGGGGGGAGGGGGGGGGTAAGTGTGTAACAGCAGTAGCAAGTACAGTAGGCATTCCAAGAGGTAGCTACGCCAAAGATAGGCACTGTCAACTACACTGGCAGCGGCTGTGCAACAGTATACGGCTGGCACTACATGTGAACAGGATGCATATATCACGGAGAGGGCTGGTCTGGTCTCATAGGACATGTGGTATAGAAGTAAGTAGTAGACAGTTGTGGACATCAGCGCTCAGGCCGCGGAAAGCAGCGTCCACTGCATGAAATATGTACGAATGTTGTCTGCAGACAAGTGCTGATGGACTTCCCTGCTGAGGTTCCCCGGGTTGTGTAGATGCTCATGAGGTTTTGTGCTGCGTCCTCGTGGCGTCTCTCTTGTGGATTCTCAATCATGCAGGCTATGCATGGACTCATCCAAAGCTTGCATGTACCGTCACCCACTCAGCAGACAAGTGAGTATTCACAGAGGTCGCACACCTTCACTTTGCTGCAGTTGAGCATCATCATCGTAGACGCAGGGTTTAGAAAAACTTGGATCTGCTACACGCAACTCATGTGCTGTACATGAAACTCGCTGCAACATGGTGCATGCATGGTGCGTCAGCCGGCACATTCACATCTTGTTTATTGTTTGTTGGTGTTTGCTGAGGGCGCACACTTCATTGGCATATGGTTGTCACATCGTGTTTATTGTTTGTTGGTGTTTGCTAAGGGCGCACACTTCATTGGCATATGGTTGTTGGCAACGTTGTCAAGTGGCAGTGTCAATGAGCGCTGAGGCACTTTGCTGAAGACATGGGCAGAGTACGTTTAAGAACTTGATAGCATCAGTCACCTGGGCTGTTTCATACCTGAAGCCAGAATCACTGCGCAAAGTACATGACATGCGTCTGAGGACAGCATGGCAGACACATCGCGCACACATGCACACCAATCCAATCACCTCCATGCGACCTTATCTACATGGCAACAAAATCGCCGGTCATCACGGCAATCTCTGTGCGATGGCTGTATGTCTGCGCAGTCTGTGTGCCGCATTGCCTCTGCCACTCAAATGATGACGCACCGCATTGCTTTAATGTTGTTAAGTCACCTGCAAGCAAGTGTGTAGCTCAAGTGAGCAGCATGCAGTTGTTCGCCAGGGGGCAGTTGGCCCTAACCATAACCCCATTCCTGGCCCTAACCGTAAGCTGCAGCACCCCCAGCACAACCAGCCCTCGCGGTGGCTGGACTGCACTACAGCAGTGTACACCCTGCTAACCCTAATACTGACCACTTCCGCTTCGTGCAGGCAACTGTTCCTGCACCGAGGATGCTCTCAGAAAGAGTGATCACATTGATCATCTTCATTGATTGATTTGCTCGCGGCCGCGCAGCAGCCAAGCTCCAGCTCACGCTGCAGCCGCCGCCGACGCTGCGTGGAGGAAACGCGCCTAGCTGGCGCGCACACAAGCACTTGCGATGACAGCAGGGCAGAGCAGCAGCAACAAGACAGCACGCTCGCGCGACCAGACAATACCCAGTGAAGAGCGCGTGTCTATTCATTACACAAACACGACGCGGCGATTCCGCGGCAGCTTGAGTGGAGAAATGGGTGGTTTCGACGTGGGACGAGGCAGCTGTGTTGCCGCCCTCCGCCCGGCACCGTCCACTTGTGAACCGCGACGCGACAGACTCTGATGACGACGACATAAAGCAGATGACTGTACAGGCCCCGTGGAACTGCCGCAGCGCCGACCGCGCCGTGCACAAAGCACCGCGCGCCGGCGCTCTTTTAAGTATGCGTAGACTGCTACCTCGGGCATTGAAAGCTGGCAGCCCCCTCCTCTCCCCAGCGTCTGCATCGCCGCCCACATGTAACAACTAGTTGTGCCTTCCTTAGTGGAAATGCGTCGTGTGCATGGCTGAGCTATGTGTACACCCCCCTGAAGCCCCCAGCTCCCCCCCTCCCCCGCCCCCCCCGCCGTTCCTGGCAGTTAACCTCCCCCACATCAAGACACGCAACTGATCCTGTCATACTGTTGGCCACCGCTGCTGCTGCCGCCGCCGCGATTGCTGAGGCCTGCAGCTGCGGAGCGCTGTGCCAACGCTACCACTGAGCACTGAGGCCACGCGCGCATGCTGCCGTTGAGGCCGGCCCATCACATGCGCACGCTGCGGAGCGCATGCCGCGACAGCACATGTTGACCCCCGCTCCCCCGCCCCTCCCCCGCGCCACCTATGAATTACTTAGTGTAACACTTCAAGTTGAGGTGCGCGCCTCACGAGCGCCGCTGCAGCTCGTGCTTGCGCGCCGCGGCGCCCGCCAGCCCCGCCCGCCCGCGCGCCCCCCTGCCGCACCTACTCGCCCCCCCGCACCCGATGATGCTGCCGGCCGAAAGCCGGCGGCTGGAGCGCGTCTCCACACCGCGCAGCGCCGCCGCGGCGGCGGCGGCGCGCGTGCAGTAGCGCCCCTTCACCAGCCGCGCGCCGCCGCTGCTGCTGGCCGCCGCCTTGCGCGCCAGCAGCACACTGCTGCCGCTGCCCTTGTTGCGCTGCCGCCGCCGCGCACGCGACGGCGCCAGCGCAGAGGAGCCCTGCTGCTGCTCGCGCAGCGGCAGCAGCGGCGCCGGCGTGAGGGGCGTCACCGCGTCGCAGCACATCGCGTCGCCGCCAGCGCCGCCGCCGCCTGTCGCGTGGAGCGGAGATGCGAGGAGCGAGAACGGCAGTGCAGGCACAGTGAGACGGATGAAATGAGCGCTGTCATGGCTGAGGCATGCTGTGTTGCATGAGCGATGGCGGCAGCGCTGGCGCCACGGCGCTGCCGCCGCCGCCGCCGCTGCCTGATGCGCCTGGGGGCAGCCGCTGAGAAGCAATTCCAGCGCGCAAACCTCGAATGAGCGCTGCTGCTGCTGAGCTCTTCACACATCACACAGTACACGTGGCGCTCGCATCTGCGGCCGACTGCTGTCAAAGACAAATACCTCCAACAGCTTTGACACAAAGCATCTCGCGCTCACCGCAGCCCGCAACGACTGCGGGCGTCGCTGCCGCCGCCGCTGCCGCCGCCGTCGCGGACGCGCGCTGGTGCAGCCGGCGCGAGCTGCGCAGCGCCGCCGCCGCCGCCGCCGCCGCCGCTGCGGGCTCGCGCATGAACGGGTGCGCGAGCGCCTGCTGCGGCGTCAGGCGGCACTCCGGCCGGTAGTCGAGCATGCGCGATACGAGGTCGTAGAACTGCGCGCGCGCCGCAGCGTCGCACGGCGCGGCGCCCTCCTGCCCGGGGAGGCGGCCGTGCGCGGGGCCGCCGCCTTCAAGGCCCACCGTCTGAGCTCAAGAAGGGGGGGGGGGGGGGGGATTGAGCGCGAGGGCAAGTGATGTACGTCGGAGTACGTCTACGGGAGTACACTCGTGTCGTTGGCGGTGACTATGCGCTCCTGTGTGTGCCGTTTTGGTGCACGGCGTGGCGGTGTGCTGCCGCGGCGGGTGACCGTGCACGGGGCCGCCGCCACAGGCCCACGGTCTGCGCGCAAAGCGGGTGTGTTTGTTTGAATTGAACGCGCTGGCAAACGATGGGCTCCAAAGTACATCTGCGCTCCAAAGTACATCTGCTTGTGCGATTTGAGCACAAGAGCACATGATGTACTTTGAGGTAACGTCAAAAGTACCTCTGCTGGGGTGCACTCGTGTGGAGGCGGTGACTATGCGGACATGCATGTGCACCGCTGCGGCGCACGGCGTGACGCACCGCTACTCCGTGCGCGCGGCCGCTGCCAATCGACGCCCGCAGTCAGCGGGCGATGTGGCGGTCGAGCGCTGACGCCACTAATGTCCAAGCTGTACTTGTGCCAGGGCACACTCGTGCTAGACGACAGCCGCGCGCCGACGCGGGCGTAGGACGCGGCTGCGTGGGGCTGCCGCGGCGCGCGAGCTCAAGCCACATCACGCAAGCGGAGCGTTGCGCTGCCGCCGATGGAGCGCCGAGTCACTTTGCGTTCTGCACTTGTACTTCAAGTGTTGGAGTACAGATAAAACGAGACGTGAAAGCCATCAACCTCGATTGCGTGCTAGGGCGCAGCGATGCGGGCTTGGCGCTTCTTTGCAGGAGCGCACACGGCCGCCGCACCTGCGCCGGCGCGCACCACGACGCTCGCGTGGTGCGCTGCTGCCGACGCCTCGCTGCAGCGCGCCGCGCCGCCACATCAGCACTTCACCTAGCGCTCACAAGCTCCGCCACTTTACACTTGTGAGCAGCAAACCGCCCACACCAAGTGCAACTATGAATGCGTGGTTTTGGGGCACGTGGAGCTGCGGGCGTCATCTGTCCTCTTGCACCAACAAAGCGATGCCACCTGGAGCCCCGGCCCGGCACGTCAACTCTGCCCGCGCCCACCTGCGCCAGCGTGCAGAACGCCGCTGCCTACACAAACTGCAACTTTGAGTCCCCATACTTCAAGTCTGTTCGCCCACCTGCGCCAGCGTGCAGAACGCCGCCGTCTCCGCGCGCCGCCGCCGCTCGCGCACCCACGTCGTCAGCAGCGCGCCGTGCAGCCTGCTGCCGCCGCGCGCAGGCCGGAACTGCGGCGGCAGGCGCCGCTCCGCGCCGCCCTTGCCGCCGCCGCCGTTGCTGCCGCTGCTGCTGCTGCAGTCGCCGTGCGCGAAGAACTTGGCGCGCGACGACGGCAGCGCGCGCGCCAGGAGGTCCTCGGGCGGCATGCCGAGCGCGCCGACCATTCTGCGCGTGACACGGTTTGCGGCATATACAATATACACGGTTATTGGTGGAACGCCTTCAATTTGGCTAACCACTCCGTGTCACTTAGAGCTCTACGATCTTTTGATGCGTTTCCGTATATGAACAACTTCAACAGCCCCCCCCCCCAGCACTCAACTTCAACTACAGTAGAACCCAGGAGGCCCAGCGGCAGGGACGGCGCACGACGCGCCAAGAGGGATTTTGGCGCACTGTTAAGCGCTTTTTTCACTCATCTCTGTGGAGTGCGAACAGCGGTGCTGGTGACTGGGTTGCGTGAAAGACCGAAAATTGGTCTGAGCTACAGGAAGGCGTTCGGCGCGTGGCAGCGGCAGCAGTCGCACCGGGAGGTCCCACGTTGAATGTGCATTCCAATCCTGCGGTGCGCTGGAACTGCGTGTCGACCGCTGCGCTACCTCAACTTGCAGCGCGCGCAGGCGCAGTCGCCTTGCAACAAGACTTTAACACGCGCGTCATCGCAGGGATCTGTAGGGCCCGCGTGCTGCCGCTGCGCCAGCACACACGCTGCGCAGCTCCACAATTGAATGCTTCTGTACGCATGCTGCAGACAAAGGCTGTGACGTGTATCACCCCCCCCCCCCCCTTCAAGGAGAGGCTTGGTGGCATGTAGCTCTCAAGTTTGAATTTGCGAACGCGCGACATCACCGGTCACAGCAGGAGCCGGCATCCTAGGACAGGTACCATGGGGCTTGCCTGCAAATGTGGTCGAACGCGCATTGTAGCTCAAGTTTGAAGTTGCGAGCGCACGATGTCACCGGTCACAGCAGGGGCAGGGTATCATATAGCAGGTATCTTGGGGCGTACTTGCAAATGTAGTCGAACGCGCATTGTAGCTCAAGTTTGAAATTGCGGGCGCGCGACACGCCGGGCAGATGTCATATGGCAGGTATCATTTAGGGCATACGTACCTGCAGATGTGGTCAAATGCGCATTGTAGCTCATGTTTCAAGTTACAAGCGCGCGACATCACCGGTCACAGCAGGGGCAGACACTTCGAAGTATGGCAGGTATCATATGGGGCTTACCTGCAAATGTGCATCATCACAGCTGGTTAGGCATTTTAGGGCTTGTATCATGGGGCGTACCTGCAAATGTGGTCGAATGCGCAAGTCGCGGGGAATAGGGGCTCCCCCGTATGCAGCTCCACCAGCATGCAGCCGAGGCTCCACATGTCGATGGCGCGCGAGTACGGTATGCCCAAAACGATCTGAGGAACGGCGCAGGAACGGGCAACGTGCGTCAGCATTTACTGGGACTGGTTGAAGGCTCTTGCTATCGATCGCGTGTGAGTATCGGAGAAAACTGTTGAGACAGGTCCGTCCTATCGATGGCGCGCGTGTAGGGTGTGCCCAGAACGATCTGGGGGACGGCGCAGGAACGGGCCACGTGCACGTCAGCGCTCCACAGAGCGTCAATTGCAAGCATCTGTCGGGAACTACCAATGACCTTTCTACCAATGGCGTGTGAGTACGTGAGGAAACTGTGAAGGCAGGCCCGTCCTATCAACGGCGGTAAGTACGGTATGCCAAGACTGATCTGAGGAACGGCGTGGGAACGGGCCACATGCGTCAGCGCTCCATGCTTAAGGTGTAAGCTGCACAGCACCTATCGCGAACGGTTAAAGGCTCTTGCTATCAATGGCGCATGAGTGTGATATGCTCAGAAAGCTCTGCACGAGTCAACATCCCCAATCCGACATGCGGATCAGCGCACAAACAAGCCATATGCACTGTAAGCTGTGAAAGTTAGCAGGCACTAATTGCAGCGCACAGTGGGCCACAAAGCTTGAGGCAAAGCTAATCCATGAGAATGACTACATATATTAACCTCTTGAGTCATTCTCTGTAGCCCCTCTTGACCCTCATGCAGCGAAATGCCCACCCTCCCAGTCAATGAACAAGCCCACCTGTGCTTCAAGTGAGCGCCGCACACAAGACACATATCAACTTCAAGTCGTCAAGAAGACACAAATGAACTTCTTCAAGTTGGCAAAAGAAACGTCATACTTGACGCGCCTCACCTCCGGAGACCTGTAGAACCGACTCTGTATGTACGTGTGCATCCGCCGCGTCCCGAAGCAGCTGCTGCCAAAGTCGATCACCTGCGACAGTCGGCAAGACGACACAGTACTGCCATGAGCTAAGGCCGTGGCAGCATCATGAGCGTGAATGTGAAGCGCGACGCCGGAGTCCTGTCGCGCACCTCGACTGCCGCAACTTCAACTTGTTGTTGCGCACGCTCACCACCCGCCTGCCACGCCGTTACGCGGTGGCTGCGCAGTATGATGATACCGCATTCCGGGATCAGCGCGTGTGGTGTCAACAACAGAGCACCGCCACCACGGGCATCGCCTGCTGCAACTTCAACTTCATGATGTGCGCACCGCGGCGCGCCGCCGCGCTGTGGCAGCCTCACGAGCGCGAATGTGAATGGCAGCCGCCACGGCGTATGGTGGCACTGTTTGCCTCGTGGCCAAAGACTACAGCAGCGGCGACCACGGTTATTGGTGGAAGGCACTTGCGGTTAACCACTCCTTGTCACCTAGAGCTCTTCGATCTTTTGATTCGTTTCCAACTGATGACTTCCAAAGCGGGCATGGCCCGTTTGTGCCACACCAGGACAGAGATGTGCGCTGCTCTTGAACTAACCCTAACCCTAACCCTAAGGTGTCTGTGCGCGTCATGTGCAGCCTGCAGACGCGCGCAGCAGCTGTCGTAGATGAACCTGGGGGGCAGGGGGGGCGGGGATGATTCCAGCCTCCGGTGGAAGTATAACATTGCGTGCGCGTGCAAGCGGCCGAGTTGCTGAAACGCATACACATAACTGCCGTACCTGTGACTGCATTTCGGGGATCGACTCGGATGGTGTCAATGACAGAGCGCCGCCGCGCGCATCACCTGCTGCAACTTCAACTTCAACAAAAGTGCGGCGCCGCGCTCACCTGAAGCGACGTGCCGTGGCGGCTGTGCAGCAGCACGTTCTCGGGCCTCAGGTCCGCGTGGACGATGTCGACGTTGGAGCGACTGTCACGCACATCAAGCTGCTCTAACTTCAACTTGCTGCCGCGCTCACCTGCAGCGACGTGCCGTGGCGGCTGCGCAGCAGCACGCTCTCGGGCTTGACGTCCGCGTGAATGATGTCGACATCGGAGTTTGAAATTCAACTTGCAGTTGTGTGCGCGTCGCGCTCACCTGAAGCGACGTGCCGTGGCGGCTGCGCAGCAGAACGTTCTCCGGCTTGAGGTCAGCATGTATGATGTCGATGCCTGAGCGACTACCACGCACATCAACTGCTGCAACCTCAACTTCAACACAAGCGCCTACCTGCAGCGACGTGCCGTGGCGGCTGCGCAGCAGAACGTTCTCCGGCTTGAGGTCCGCGTGAATGATGTCGACGTCCGGGTGCGCCAGGAAGGCCAGCGCCTTGAGGATCTGGCGCGCCATCTGGCGCAGCACCGGCAGCCGCAGCCCCTCAAACTCGTGCTCGCTGAGGTGCTCGTACAGGCTGCAGCTGAGCAGCTGCGCACGCACAAATACAGCGCGATGAATTTGAGTTCAGTCATCCGCAAGTGCCCGCGGTGAACGCAGCTCTGAATGGCGTTGAGAATCACCCAGAGGCATATCGTTGAGGTGCTCGTACAGGCGGCAGAGCAGCCAGTGCGCGGGCACACAGATATTGGCGTCAGGTATGCGCGAGCGCCTGCGGTGACGCACCTCTCTGAAAAGTGCGCACAGACGCTTACCAGCGCAATGCGGTCAATAATCACCCAAAGGCCACAGCGGTAACTTGCGGGCACTGACGCACACAGCGCGATGGACTCAGAAATGGCTTAGAGGCCGCCCGTGGTGAGTAGTGCGCACAGACGCACGCGGCGCGCTGCAGTCAAGAGTCACCCAGAGGCATCTTGTGGCGGGGCAGCTTTGGCCGTGCGCACTGTCCCCCGTTGAGCAGGGGAGCGTTCATGCGCGCTAAGTATCGCTGGGGGGGGGGGGGCGGGGGTCTAGGGGGACAGCACTCAACACAACCCCCCCGCCTCAATGATTTGAGCAGCGCGGATCAGGCAGGCGGATGAGTGGCAGGTTTGATGGCTATCGCGCAGGCGCCCCCGAGCTACGCGCCAAGGTGTATTCACTCACGCATCGCAGTCTGCATGCGGTAGAGGCCTGAGCACGCGCACGACCGCCACCGCTGCAAGGCGCCGGAATGGGGCAGTTGCACAGAGTCGTGGACGGGAGCACCGCAGCGAAAACTGAGAAAGAGGCGGCGCTCACAGCTGCAGCACGCTTCACCAGAGCTGCGCGTGCGGTTGGCATACGGAGCTTGTGGCAGTGATGCGCACCCCAAGGCCCTGACAGTGCAGGCACTGCGGCAGCGGGTGCCAAATCAACAGCGGCGACGCGCGCATCGCACTGAGCCTGGCCGTACTCGCCGCACGCACTCCGGCGTACAGGATTAGCGGCGCTGGCGCAACGAACCCGCTGTCTAGATGATCATAAGTGTACCAGAGAGGAACGGCGCTAGCGCGTACCTCAAACACCAGGCACTGGTGCGCCAGCTACCGCGCAGCTCAACCCCAGACCACTACCGCCCACGGTGCCACAAGCCCTCCCGAGGGCACGATTGACCCGCACTCTACGACTCGCCCCGGCGCGCACACGGCGTAATGGAGGCAACGGCACGCACCTCAAACACCAGGCACTGGTGCGCCAACTACCATGCACGTCAACCACCAGGCTACTGGCGCCCACGGTGCTATAAGCCCTTTCGGTGGCACGATTGACACACGCTCTAAAGACCCCCCCGCGCACCAAAGAGTAATAGAAACGCCGGCACGCACCTCAAACACCAGGCACTGGTGGCCGCGGTGCCAGAAGCTGTCGAGCAGGCGCGTGCAGTTGAAGACGCCCTCCGGGTCCTCCTGCAGCAGCCGCGCCAGCAGCTCCACCTCTGCCTGCGCCTGCGCCATGAATATCGCCTTGCTCTTCACCACCTTGAGCGCCACCAGCGCGCCGTCGCGCAGGTCGCGCGCCCTGTAGACCTGCGGTTGCACGAATGAATTCGGCGATGGCCGACAAAAAAAAGTGTCCGTTACAGATTTTTTTTCAGCGACCGAAAATCTAACAGCTTTGTCGTGACCGCCGTACACGCACTCCAAGGCACTCAGCGCGGTCAATCATGGGTGTCACGGTTGAGTATGGGTGTCACGGGTTAGTACCTTGCTGAAACTGCCAGTGCCGATGGTGGCGTGAATCTCGTATCGCCCCCCAAATTCCTCCCCCGGTACCGCGATGTAGTCGTACTTCTCGTCATCGTAGCCGTGATTGTGCACGCCCCCTGGGCGTCCAATCGGCTGTGGGTTCAAAAGCTGCGCTGGACACCGCCTGCGCACATGACAGAGCATAAGGCAGAGGTCAGCCTCCCGCGCTCGTGCTCTTGATCGACTACCGGCGATCACATGCGGCTGGGTACGGACACCACGCGTTTACCTCGGTGGCCCAGCGGTCCTGGCGGCGCCGACACATGCCGTCATCACTTTGTCAACGCCTAGCGCCAGTCCTGCCGCTGTCGGCGGCGGTTAGGGCCTGTAGCGAGCAGGGGATGCCGAATCACAAAATTAGGTTTCGGACGAGTTAGGGCTAGGCACAAGGCGCCGTGTGGACCGCCAACATGCCTCAAGCCATCGCCGACACATTTGAAGACCATAACGGAAGCCTCCACGGGAAGCTCAAGCCTCTCAGGTGCGGTGGTAGTGATGTTGCAATAGAGCAGAGCCCCTTACCTTCCAATCGCAAGAAAACACTTGTATAAGGCGCTCTCCGGGGGCTACGGCGCCTGAGTGGCTGGCGACGGTAATGTCTAGCTAAGTAGATGCCCTTTACGCCTCGGCTTGCTTCGCCATCGCTCCCTTGCCTCTCCACGATTTTTACGAACGCGGCCTTGCTCAACATCCGTAATAAGGCGCACCCCATAATAGGCGCGCCTCACGATCATGGCACCCGGGTCCCGGAGATCCCACTACACATGACACATGCGCTGCGCTGTACATGCTTGCATGCTACTGCTGCAGCTCGTGATACACTCGCGAGCGCTTAGAATATCGCACCCGCTGCTGAGGCGTCAGGGCTGGCGCATGATGGCAACAGAGGCAGTCGACAAGGTGTGTTCCCTGTTGCCGATAAAACTGGAGCGCTGTTGCCTACGATGCCATACTGCCTGGTAAAGTGCCATGCGTATTCCCACATCTAGCGTCAATTGCTGCCTGCTCCGCGCTGTCTAAACAAACTGGTTGAAGTCTTCCATTTGAATTTTGAGGTGCGTCCGAGACGCGCCGACGCGCGCCGACCTGCCGCCTTCCAAATCAATGCAATCGCTTCTTCGTCGTACCCAGCGCCGATACTGCGTCATCACTAATTGCTGACCTCGACATCGTGCGCGTCGCGCCAGGCGATCCCGCCGCCGTTGGGCGCTGCACCCCTGGATTGGCAGCAGAGCCGCTTCGCCATCTCCGTGCCGAAGCGCGACGTGGATGCCAGCACAAGCCACGTCCTGACAGCGGCGGTGCACAACAGGATCGAACTGCTGATACAGCACGTACAGGCAGGCGTCGCGGTGCTGCAGGCGCTCACTCCCAGGGCCTCGCTCACGATCGGATCCGCTGGCGCTGCGGCGGCAGCGGCACCAGCCTCTGCGAGCGTGCCAGTCGCGATAACAAACGGCAGGCTGCAGCTGGGGCCCGGGCAGGATCTTCTCCTACACGCCACTCTGGCACCGAGCGAGTCCTCCGCCCCTCCCGCGGCGGCGACATCACCAGGGGGGTCGATCTGCATTGACTTCCTCTGCACGTGGTCAGGCATGGAGCAGGCAGCACCCGCCAGCCGCAGCTTCGCACCGAATGGCGAAGCACCCCGCAGCGCGCCGCACGCAGCAGCGTCCGCGGACGAGGAGCTGGGAGAGGGGGAGGGGGACGAAGGGGGCATGGACCCCCTCAGGGGGGGGCACATTGTGGGGGATTGGCGCGCTACGGACGAGTGGAGCGCGGCCAGGGAGGCGGCGGTGGATGCGGCGCTGGCAGCGCTCGGCCACGACGCACAGGCGCTGAAGGCGTCGGAGGAGTTCTCGGGCTCGTCGGCGCTCAAGGTGAGAACTTCACTTCAACCTTGAAGTTGTGCGCGCTTCGGTGTGCGACGGCTGCCAACTCGGGCAGGACATGCGTTTTTGGGTGTGCGGCGTAGAGCGTGTTGGCGGCGCGTGGCTCGCTGCCAGTTTCGAGGCGGCAGCATCGGTCGCCGAGGTGAGGTGTTGTGCTGCGCGCCTGGTGGTCACGGGCCCTGCAGATGGGTGTGCATTGTCGCATGAGACTGGAGTCGATATGTATAGCATATGCGCACCACCAGCAAATTGGTCTTAAAATCTGCACCTTGGGGTTACACCCTCGCTTCAAACCAAGTTGATGCAGAGAGACATTAGCGGGCATGCTCTGGGAGCTCGTGTCACAGGTGAGTACTACGTAACCAACGATCTGAGACGAGTCATGCCATCACTGGTGCTCGTCGACACATGGCAGGGGGGCCTGCCGTGCCCGTGTTGTTACAGCTGTGCTCAGCACGAGGGTACATCGGAACGACGCCACAATATCCTTATCTTTATTCGCCACAACATAGCTGCCCTCACGCTGCAAAAGTAGCTGGGGCGGGTTGATACTGAGGGGGCATTGCTGCGTGGACCGCAGCGCTGAGCGCTGTTGCCGCTCGCTGCAGCACGTGATGCCACCGCGGCGCAGCTCGCTTTGCGGCCTAGCGACTCGCGCCGAAATGAGGACCGGTGTCGGGGCTGCCGGAGGCGCAATGACAGCACAGCGACACGATGCATGTTGTTTTGTTTTCATCGGCTGCAGTTGATGGGCACGAATCAAAGGATCGTAGAGCTCGAGGTGACAACGTGCGGTCAGCCATCAAATTGAACGCCTTCCACCAACAACCGTGTTCGCCGCTGCTGCGGCAATTGGCCGCAAGCCAAACAGTGCCACCTCATCCACAGTCGTTAAAAGACTTCTGTGCAAGCTTTCAGTGTGCGAGGCATATATAACGTTGGGTTAGGGTTTGACTGGTCGGCTGCGAGCACGGCCCGGCAGGCGCATGCGCAGCGGTAAACAGGGGCAACTGAGCGCTGCTGCACCCATTTTTTGTGCGCGTCCGTCTGCGCGGCCCATCGCCGCCAGCTGCACACAGCAGCGCCGCTGCTCCACGCCTGGCAACGCCGTCTCGCCGTCTTCAGCCAGCGAGTCGTGCTCCGCAGAGGAACTGACGATGCATATGCTGACGGTAAATGTCCCGCCCGCCGGCTGGCTGACTTGCGAGCAGGGAGTCGCTGCCCTGGCCCTCACCCTCAATGCGGCGCCTTTCCAGGACGGAGCGCACGCATGCTTGAAGTTCATGAATGCAGCGCGTGCGCCGCCAGAAACGCGCGTATTGAGCGCTTCCAGTAGACTATGTATAGCTTGCGTGATCGGCAGTTGGTGTTGGACAGGCTCAGAAGCTACCACCGCAAGTTGAACTGGCCGCAGCCTGCAGTACACGTCCAATCAGGGGGCAATCAAGCGCTGCTGCTCCCCCGTCTTTCGTTTTGTAACTGCAGCAAATGAGACCATTTCCCTTGTGTTGTCGGTTTCACATTCTGTAACGGTCACAGGCGTACCAGTCGTAAATCCGCCTGAGGCCGTTGAACCGCAGCGAATGAGAGCATGTCCTTTCTGTTTCACTTTCTGTAACTGTCACAGGCGTACCAGTCGTACATCCGACCGCGGCCGTCGAAGGCTGCCAACGTCGTGCAGGAGCCCATTGTCAAGGCCGCGGAGCGCACCGCACACCAGGTATGTAGGCATGTATGCATGTTGCGAACATAACATACATACATACATCAATATGTACATACATACACGCCAACGTCGTGCAGGAGCCCATCGTCGAGGCCGCGGAGCGCACCGCACACCAGGTATGTAGGCATGTATGTCCATCACATTGCATACATACATACATACACACATACATACATACATACATACATAAATAGGCCGCCATCGTCGTGCAGGAGCCCATCGTCAAGGCCGCGGAGCGCACACCAGGTATGTAGGCATGTATGTATAGTATGACATACACACATACATGAGAACAGCCAACGTCGTGCAGGAGCCCATCGGCAAGGCTGCAGAGCGCACCGCACACCAGGTATGTGCGTAGGCTTGTGAGTACATTACGTTACACACAAGATTACATGCGTAGTCTACTTGCATGCATACAAACATGTTCTACGTACTTACATACATACATACATGCATACACACACACATACATACATACATGCATTCACACGATACATACATACATACATAGGAGTGGATACCAGGTGTGTAAGTAGGCATGTACTTACTTTCCAAAGTACATTGCATTACACGCATACATACACAGGAACCCATTGTCGAGGCCGCGGAGTGAACCGCACACCAGGTATGTAATCATGTACTTCGAAGTGTGCAAATTACATTGCGTCACATTAGCGCCGCCTTGTTCTGAAGTACTGTATGTATGTATGGGGCATGGTCTGGCAACGTCACATGGACGCACCGTTTCTGCCTCAGCAAAACGGAATGTGCTTGGACGGATCCACCGAGACGTTGTACAAAAGCTTTGCGGACTTGACTCCTTTGGGTGCAGTGCCCGTGTGCCTGCGCCCTTGAGGAGCCTGCAATGCATGCGCGCCGCGTTGGGCCACAAGTGTTCGTCGCTCTGAGCACGTGTCACGTCATGCAACTGGGCACATTCCCACAGATGCCAGCTGAGGTTGTGTGCGCAAACTTGCACGTGCACACACGACCTGTCACTACCACACGCAAACAAACTGTCACTAGCACTCGCTGTACGCTTGCGCTGCCGTCTCAGGTGGGCCACCTCATCCGAAGGCACCGCGCGGACCGCGCCGAGTTCCTGAGGAACAGGGACGCCGCGCTCGAGGAATTCTCCAAGCGCGGCATCGTGCGGCACCCCGTCGCGCTCGTCCTCGACAATGTGCGCAGGCACGTCACTTGCTTGAAGTAGCGTCACGCGCTTGGAGTAGTACTTTCGGAAGAACATGCCGTTACGCTCGTCCTCGACAATGTGCGCAGGCACGTCACGCGCTTGAAGTAATTCGAAGTAGCGTTTTCCACAAGTGCATGCCGTCGTGCTCGTCCTCAACAATGTGCACAGGCAAGTCTCACGCTTGAAGTAGTGTACTTCAACATTTCGATGCCCAGGTTTACGTTATGTTGTGTGTCGGTGTCAGGCGCATCACATGCTTGAGGTAGCGTACCCAATCCCCTTGTCAAAGGCGCTTGTCATGTATGACATCGGTCAGTCGTCAGTCGTGTCTTTGCGGCGCTGCCGCGCTGGCTCCGATGCGTAGCGTCAGCTCGTTGCGCATCTGCGACCCGCTGGTACGCCTAGTGTGCATGCATGTAGTCGACTTGATGTGTTGGAGCGTTCGCAGCTGCCCGCTGCCGGTCGATGCCCTCCATGAGATACTCGCTGAGGTACGCAGGTGCAAGCGCGCTGCGGCTGCAGCACCGCTTCCCGCGCGATTATTAGGGTTAGTGTTAGGGTTACTTGGGTTAGGGTTAGGGTTAGTAATGGGGTCTGGATGAGGGGAGAGTTGAAACTTTCACAGGACAGGCGAGAGCACTTGCTGCGGTTCGGTGCGCCCATCGCATCAACGCGCGCAGTCCATGACGTCGTGTCAGTGCAGCGGCTGTCGTGCAAGCAGTACGTACGTGTCTAGTACGTTCCTACTGCTCAATGCGGTCATGTTCCGGCGGCATGCTCCAGTTTGCTGACACCACGACTGGAGCTGCCAAGGATCCTAACGGCACGCACTCGCCTCGCCGACTCGGTTACTTGTACAGATCACGCGCCTCCCAATCCCAGCGTGCGTACAGCACCGCTGGCAGCGCGTGCAGATCTGACATCACGCGCGAATGGCTGCTGTGACGACCTCTGCTGAGATCTGGGAAGGCGTTCAATGTTGGCAGCTTGCTCCAGAGCGCTGACACGGCGAGCGCTGCTGAGATTGTCACTCATGTATGCGCACTGAGAGTTCACACCTGATGTAGCCTTCACAGTCACCCCTGTGTCACCCCTCGCGAACTTCAATTTGCAGCGCCTTCAACGTCGGCGGCATCTTCTGGAGCGTTAATTTGGCAATGCTCAGATTTTCACTCGTGTATGCGCATTCAGAGTTCACACCTGGTCTAGGCTTCACACTCACCCCTGTGTCACCGCTCGCAAACCTGTATTTGCAGCGCCTTTCACGTCGGCGGCATGTTCTGTAGCGCTGACATGGCGAGCGTTGCTGAGATTGTCACTCATGTATGCGCACTCAGAATTCAATTCTGGCCACACTCCACACTCACCCCTGTGTCACCCCTCGCGAACTTCAATCTGCAGCGCCTTCAACGTGGGTGGCATGTTCCGGAGCGCTGACACGGCGAGCGCTGCTGAGATTGTCACCTGCGGCCTCACGCCTCACCCCAGTGGACCAGGTTAGTCGCTTCATCGATTTCGTGATGAAATCCGATCCGGAAGCGCGGATTTGGGCCGCAGCATGCAAGGGTTAGGTCAGGGTTAGGGTCAGGGCTAACCCTAACCCTAATCATCTTGCACTGTCTGCCTTGGCTCAGTGTCTCTCGCTCGAGAGGGGCATGCGCGGCGTGAGCAGTGGGCATGAAGCCGGGGGGCGGCGGGGGGGGGGGGGGGGGGGCTGTACCATCTGTCTTTGCTACGCTGGAGAGACACTTTTGTTCCAGTAAACAGGCACGCGGGAGGAGCCGTACAACAATATTCATGTCCTCACCCTGCCAGAGTTTGTCACCGCATGCAAGGCGCTGCACTGGTGGAATGTGCATGCACGCGTGGTGTGTATGTACAATACCCCGCAGTCGCCTCGCGTGCAGCACGCCGCTTGTCAGCTGGCGCAGCTGTGCCGCGCAAGCGACCCCACACACGACCGCATCCGTGCACCAGTGGTGTTTGGTGAAAAGGTTAGGGTTAGGGTTAGGGTTAGGGTAAGGGTTAGCCCTAAGGTACGACCCTCCCTAAGCCTAGGGCAGCACGCGCAGCCAGCGCTTTGTTGGTTGCTTGAACTCCTCACCCAATGGCGCCCTCCGCCAAACCTCAACCGCCAATTTCAATGTCCTCACACCTCACGACGTGCCGCGCCGGGCGAGGTCAAGCTGCGCACAGGCGGCCTGCAGGCACTGCATGTATTGCAACCGCCAGGTCCTCTCTTTGAACGGCAGGCCAAATGTCAGTTCAGCCTCCTACCAAACCCCATTCCCCAGATTCTGCCTTTTGCCAAAACCCTACCCTCGTACACCGCGAAGCGCCGTGCCAGGCGAGGACAAGCTGCGCAAGACGGCGTTCTCGAGCCTTGTCACTTAGAGCCATGTTTAGATTGTAGGGGTTGGGATTGGCGTTAACCCTAATCCTCACACCACGCACTGCCAGACAACGTGAGAGCAAGGCCGCATGTCAGCGCAACGAGTCGTTCTGCCAAACCCTAACCCTTGTAAACTCCAACGCGCCGCGCCAGGCAAGGACAAGCTGCACAACACGGCCTGTAGGCGCTGCATGTGTCGCTACCGCCACGTCCTCTCTTCGCACGGCGCGTCCTCTGACCAAACGCACCCACCTCAGCCAAACTCTAACCCTCGAACGTTGCAACGCGCTCCTATGACCAAACGCACCCCTGCTGAGCCTACCTCAGCCGAAGCCTAACCCTCAAACGTTGCAATGCGCCGCGCCAGACGAGGGCAAGCTGCGCAAGACGGCCTTCTCGAGCCTCAACACGGTGCCGTCGCGCCACTTCAATAATATACCCCACTTCAACAATATAACCCCCCTGATCCCAGCTCTGCCGAACCTTAACCCTCGTAAACTGCGCCAGGCGAGGACAAGCTGCGCAAGACGGCCTTCTCGAGCCTCGACACGGTGCCGTCGCGCCACTTCAACAGCACCGCGGGCGCGGTGCGCGCGCTGCGCGCCGAGGGCTACCGCGTCCTGGCCATGGAGACGACGAGCGACGCCACCAACATGTTCACGACAGATCTTTTTCCTGCACATGGTACGTGCCATTTGCAGCTGTCCGAGTGTGCAAGCTGTTGATGCTCACGACACTCGCAATTGCGGGGGCAGTCCCAAGCAACATGTGCACACGGTGAACGAACGCAGCTTTTCGGTCCCGAGGTGTTGTTGAAGTTGTGGTGGCAAAAACAGCTATGCGTCTTGGCCATGGAGACGACGAGCGACGCCACCAACATGTTCACCACGGATCTCTTTCCCGCGCACGGTGCGTGCCAGTCTTTGTCGCTCGCGATCGCAAGTACAGCCCACAGCAATGTTTCCACACAGTGCACGAACGAACGCAATTTTTTGATGAGTTGTTGTCGCGAGGTTGTGGTGGTCTCAAGTTGTTGTCGAGGTTGTGGTGGCAAAAAGGCACTACGCCCTGGCCATGGATACTACGAGCGACGCCACCAACATGTTCACCGAGGATCTGTTCCCCGCGCACGGTGCGTGCTGTTCTCCGTCACTCGCAATGCTGAGCACAGCCCTAAGCAACATGTCAACACGAACGCAGCTTTTCGGTCTGGAATTGTTGTTGAGGTTGTGCAGAAAGGCAACGCGTCTTGGCCATGGATACGACGAGCGACGCCACCAACATGTTCACCGCGGATCTGTTCCCGCGCACGGTGCATGCCAATTGTGCAGCTTTCCGAGTGCGCACGGCTGTTGACGCTCGCGTCACACGCAGTTCCGCGCATGCAGTTCAAACACCGTGCCCCACGGCGGATCTGTCCACCTGCGAGGTGCGTGAATGCAGCCTTTCGAGCTCAAGTTTTTTTTGCGGTTTACCAACGGCTTCCTGGCCTTGGAGGCGACGAGCGATGCCGCCAACATGTTCACGACAGATCTGTTCCCCGCGCACGGTGCGTGCTGTTCTCTGTCACTTGCAATCGCAAGCACAGTCCAAGGCAGCGTGTCCACGTAGCGCCCGAATACAGCTGTTCGGTCCCCAGTTGCTGTCGAGGTTGTGGTGGCAGAAAGGAAGATGACAAGAGATGCCGCCAATAATATGCGCCGTCCAATATTTTCACGGCGGATCTGTTTACTGCACATGGTGCATGGGAATGGTGGGGCCGTCAAAAAAAATAAATAAAAAAACGCTGTTGGCTCCCGTGAGACCCGCAATCCCGCACAAAGCATCAAAAGCACCATGGTTACAGCGGATATGTGCCGGCGCACAGTGCCTGGAACGCAGCCTTCAACTTTGAACTGTTGTTCAGGTCTTACTGACAAGGGGCGGCGACCAATGCCATCAACAACAACGCATCTGTCTCCGCGCAGGCAGTGCTGCGGCGCACCGCCCCGTGGCGATTGTTCTCGGGCATGAGGTGACAGGCATCAGACGTCAGTGCTCCGCTCAGTGCCCCCCCCTTCCCCCCCCCCCCCAATCACTCCATTTCCGCAATCGCTGACGTGCCATTTTGACACCCGCCCTGAAAGGGCTTGAACTGGCTGGACTTAGTGGTGGAAGAATTTATCCTTACCCCCCCCCCCCCCCCCCCCGTCCCCCCCGTCCCCCCTTCCCGCAGGCGACAGCGGCGCGTACCGCCCCCTCGCCTTCGTCCTCGGGCACGAGGTCACGGGCGTCGATGTGAGCGTCCTGCGCGAGTGCGACGGCGTCGTCGAGCTCCCCGTGTACGGCATCAAGAACAGCCTCAACGTGTGCAGCGCGGCGACCGCGGCGCTGTACGAGGCGCTGCGCCAGCTCAAGGCCGCCGACGCGCGCGGCGCCGCGGCGGCGGTGGCGGCAGCAGCGGCGGCGGCGGCCGCGCCGGCGGCGGGGCTGGCAGCGGCGCCAGCACCGGCAGCGGCGATGGCGACGGGAGTGTCGGCACCGGCCTTGGCAGCAGCGGCGTCGCAGGTGCGGCTTATGAGAGTTGCTTGTTGCCGAGAGTGTGCTGATGGAGTCCATGTGCAGCTGCTCTTGGGGCTAGGGTTGGGGGGGGAGTTGAGACCCGGAGTAGGGTTAGGCACATGCGGCGCGGCGAGGGTGGCGCGGATGCAGCGCAGGCGGCGCCGTGGGTGCGGCGCGCACTGGAGATTTCTCGCTGATCTTGTCGTCGTGCAGCCGTTGTGGGAGCAGCATCAGGGTCAGGGATCGGAACCTGAGGTTAGGGACACAAAGGGTGAAGATTGGGTGGCTTGGAGACTCTGCTGGCAGAGCCCGCACGCCTTAGTACCATACCTAGTGCGTGGCAATGCTTGTCTAACTTTCACTGCAACTTCCATGTGGGCAGTGGCGACGTACGTTGCACTGTGGCAGTTAAGGGCATACACAGGGTTTGCTGCCTGCGGCGGCGGTGCCGCTAATGCGTGAGACATGAGCGTGATGCATGCGCGGCTGCAAGAAGCTCCCATGGTTGTGTACTCACCTAAAACATGACGCACTTTATCTCCTTCATTCACATCTACGTAAGAGCAGCCATCTGATGACGTCAAACTGACTTGCTTCAGTGCATAATAACAGAGCCCTCTGCTGCATTGCATGGCGCCTTTGGCCGCGATCATTGAGAGCTTGGGTACCTACTGTTGGTACGCAGTCTGGGGTTGTTCACGCAGCTCAACACGCAGTCTGCATGTGTGCGTGGGAGCACGACACCACAGTGCCTCAACACGCTTCCGGACCGCACCATCGATTGCACAAAAGCGCTGCCGTATCGCCAGCGCAGCAAGAACAACCTTTAGTCACCGGCCAGCTTTCCTCACTTCTCTCAAGTCACCCTCGCCCCATGAACTCAATCTGTACTCGCACAGCAGAAACAGCCTTCAGTCCCCGGGCACCTCTCATGTGTCACCTTCGCCCCGGAAACTCAACATATGCTCGATGGGTACACTCAAGCGCAGCAAGAACGGCCTTCAGTCACCGTCCAGCTTTCTTTCCCCAGCTCTCGTCCCATGTACTCAACCTGTACTCCCCGGGTACATGTCCGCACGCCTGTACAGAGCGCTGTACCAACATCGGGTCATCGCCTGCGCACATCAGGCATGGCCTTCCAGGCACCGGCCAATGTTCCCCAGCTCTTATGTGTCACGTTCGCCTCGTGAACTCCCATGAACTCAACCTGTACTCTCCGGGTACACCTCTGCGCGCCTGTGCAGAGCGCTGCTGCGGCGGCGGCGACAGCGGGGCCCGATGGCGAGGCGCACGCGGCGCAGCTCGCCGGCGCCGACGAGCTGGCCGCGCTGGATGAGTATGCCACGCTGCACAGGTGACTAGCCCTAATCACCTCAAAGGCCCAGCGCCATATCGCTGATCCGTACCAAATCTAATTGTACATCCCGGCATGACCTGACCCGACTTTGAACCGTTTTGTCACGGCCTGGGCCGGTCCGGTCGCGTGCGATGCGGTGCGCAGTTGAGCGGCGCTCCCGCTAACCCTAGCCCTAGCCCTACATATACCACAATCAAATGTCAGCACACCCTTTGTGCACCCAGGTGTTGTCGATGCAACACATCGCGGTACCCGTGCGCCATCAATGCGATGCAACGCACCTCGGTACCTGTACAACATTTACCATCTCGACATAGCTCTGGCCGTGCTGGTCGCATTCGCCATGCTGCTCTGATGGACTTTCGCTTGCCATCACCCTTTAAAGATATAAGTGTAATTATCATAACCCCTGTATATGTACCCAGGTGTTGTCGCTGCTCGCTACAGTCAGTGGAGCGCCGACCCAATTCTCGACCTATCACACATGCCCTTCCCTGTTCTGCATCCCTGGGCTAGCAGGAGGGGCTGAGAGCATTTACGTAAGATGGCAGCACACTGAACTGTAGACCTCAGACGCTTGTACAAGGTCATCGCGAGACCTCGCGGGACAGTGCAGCCACAGTGCGTTGCTGGTGCTGTCGCTGTCCTTCCTGCACGGCGGCATGGCCTTCCTGTGTAAGGTACTTTTTATCGATTCTCGCTCAGGGCAGGGCGCGAAAAAGCCCAGATGAATGGCATCTAACTTGAAGCCTGCTGTACGGAATCGACATGTGTGCCAGTCTGAAAGTGTCTCAATGACAAGGCACTTCCGCAGCACTGGGCCATTGCACCCCTGTAGGGTACGTCCGCAGCACTGTTTGGCATGTAGTTTTGGGGGCCAACGCGCCTCAGTACGCTCGGACAAGGAGGGGGGGGGGGGGTTGCAAGGACGCCACCTGCCACACCAGGGGCAGCCCCTATGGCTGCGTGTATGGTGCCTCGTGCTACCACAATGACCAGTGCCAGCGGCCGACGCCGGAGTTCGGGGGCTATGCGAAGCCCTCCTTTGCGGCGGTCCTGGGCGTAGGGGTGAGAGCGGCATTTCCTCACCCATATTTTGTGGTCTGCACTCAGAATACACACCATGGCGTCAGCGTAACAGCAGCGTGTGGCATTTGAAGGCCTGTCATGGCCGTAAATTGATGATCAGCGCTGGCGGAATGAGTGTAGGAGAAGTGGCCTTGCTTTTGCGTGATGCTTGGCTCCCAAACAAGCCCTGGCCGGTTGTCTTGCACGGCGTTGCTAAATTAGTATTGCCGTACACTATTGTGCCGCGGGCGGACGCAAACCGATTTGAAGAAAGCGTCGTTTATTCGGGCCTCACCTCAGCAGGTAGTCCCTTGACCTCGCCGCCGCCAGTGACCACCTGGTGGAGCATGCGACGCACAGCGCGTCATGTGCCAGCGTGTCGACGCTCATGCGCGCAGCAATGATCGGCGCTGCGCCGCGCCACGTCACCCGAAACCGGGGGTTTCGGACGACCACGGCGAGTGAATGTCGGTACCGATACACCCCGCGCTGCAATTACCATGACCGTGTCACCTCAAGCGACCCCTAAAGTACGCGATACATCCCTGCGCTGCAAACAACATGACCGTGTTACCTCAAGCGATCTCAAGTATGGGTGCGCTGCCCCCCATTCTTCCTTTCGGAGCGCCACTGCGCCTAACCCTAACCCTAACCCCAAGTCAGGGCTGTGATGGCTACGACTAGTGACATGTCTCGCGCTGCGTCACCATGTCACCTCATGTGAAATAATCTGCGGGGTGTGCGTGCTGCCTGTTTCCCCTTCGGCGCGCCGCAGCGAAGCGGAGCCGCCGCTGCTGAACGCGGCGGGTGCATGCCGGCATCGATGTATCGACATATCCCCACACTGCAAACAACATGACCGTGTTACCTCCAGCGACCTCAAGTATGGGTGCGCTGCCCCCCCCCCCCCTCCCCTTGGCACACTTGCAGCAAAGCAGAGCCGGCGCTGCTGACGCAGCTGCGCCTCCAACAGCTAGAAGGGGGGGCATATCCCGCGCTGCGTCACCGTGTCACCTCAAGTGAACTGATTTGGGGGTGTGCGTGCTGCCCTTTCTTCCTTACGGCGCGCTGCAGCGAAGCGGAGCCGCCGCTGCTGACGCAGCTGCGCGCGGAGACCGCGGCAGCGTTCCCGCAGGCGCGGCACATGGTGTCGGGGCACCTGCAAGGGCGCCTTCTCAAGACCATGACGGCCGCCGCGGGGGTGAAGCGCGTGCTTGAGGTGGGCTGTAATTGAAGTTCGCAGTTGGAAGTAGCGCTATGGATATACATGCTGAGAAGTAGCCCATGGTCTTTGTTGTCTTTGATCTGAACAGGGGCGGCTGCTGAAGACCATCACTGCCGCCGCGGGAGCAAACAGGGTGCTTGAGGTGGGCTGTAATTGAAGTTCATTGCTCTGATTCATGTAGCATATGATGCTCGTCGTCACCAGCGCTCAACAGGCAAGCCTGCAGGGGCGGCTGCCGAAGACCATAACCGCCGCCGCGGGGTCAAAGCGCGTGCTGGAGGTGGGCTGTGCGATTTGAAGTTTTATTTCATTGTACTGAATCATATAGCACATGATAGTTGTCATCACCAGTGCTCATAAAGCAAGCCTGCTGGGGTGGCTGTAAATGCGACCATCACCGCCGCCGTGGGGGCGAAAGGAGTGGTGGAGGTGGGTTGTGCACTTCAAAAGTTCAAGTTTGTCGCGGTAATGCTTACCATCATCCGTACTCAGAAGCCGCCGCATACATTTCCGAGGCACCTGCTTGCGGTGCCTGCGTGATGCAATAGCGCCCGCCGCCGAGGGCTCGGCGAGAGAGCGTAGGGCAGCTGCAGGGACAGCCGCGGCACGTGCCGGGCTCTGCGCCAGCGCCTGATGTGACACAACCGCAAGTGCGCCCGGCTAACCCTCACCCTACCCCTAACCCTAACTGTAACCCTGGACCCGACCTCGACACGAATTGAGCTGTGCAACGTCACCACCCGATTTTGCGCCTAGCGCAGTCGCGCTGTGCAAAGTTTCAAAGCCTGCGTGCAGTGCCTCACTCACTGTGCCCTTGCTCCGTGCCACCGCACCTCCCACGTCAGCTGGGGACGTTCACCGGCTACAGCGCGCTGTGCTTTGCTGAGGGTGGCGCACAGGTCGTCACGTGCGAGCTGGATCCGCGCGCAGCTGCGGTGGCCAGGGACTTTGTGGGGCGCAGGTGAGCCACCAGTTGAAGTTCGGCTGCGAGATTGTGTGAATCTGTCTTGATTCAAGGGAGGGGTCTCACAGAGCGCCGCTCAGGGTTTGACTAGCGCTGAACTTGGCTGGGGGGGGGGCGAGGGGAGGGCGGAGGGGGAGTATTGGGGAAACAATTCTTGGCAATTTGGCGACTGCGGCCGCTGTCTGTTGATTGTCATGCCGCGGCGCTGGCCGACAAGTACATGGAGCGCAGAGAGCCTGCATTGAAGCCTGACTCTACAGAAGCAAAGAAGGACGCGCTTGGTACTAGTAGGGTTACGGTCAGGGCTAGGGTTTGTCAGCTGCGGCGTTGTCCTGTGGGCAGCGGCAGTCGCCAAAGAGTCTGCAGCACGCAGGGCAGCCCGTTGTTCACCTTCAATGTCGATTGAAGATGTGATTAGTCATGCATGCATGGTTCTCTTGGCGACAAACATAAAAGCTCAACGACCTTGCTGTGATTCTGAAGGTGGTGCGTGGGAGTCTGGTCTACTACGTGCATGATGCGCCACAGGAATGCAGATGCGAACATCAACTGTGCGTCCAGCCCATGCGACACGGCTCACCGTGTACTGCCAGATGCACCCGAGCACGCATGCGTCAGTGCCATCCTTAATCTTCCATACCGGCTCGCTCGTGTTTGTGCACCTTGCAGCCCCTATAGAGATCAGGTGACCATCATCGAGGGGCGCGCGATGGATACCCTACACACCCTCGCGGGTGTGGGGGAGCCCCCCTTCGATGTCGTCTTCATCGACAACGACAAGCGCAAGTACCAGGACTACTACGAAGCGATACTTCAACTCGGTCTGCTCGCGCCCGGCGGTCTCATACTCGCTGACAATGTGCTCTTCAAGGGCATGGTGCCTGCGGCGTGGTCCCAAAGCGAACTCGACTCCAAGTCAGACTCTGACTCGGCCGACTCTGGCTCAGAGTCGGAGTCGGAAGGGGCGGCGCCGGCGGGTGCGGAGGACAAGCAGCGGCGGCGGCGGTTGCGCATTGCGCGCGCGCTGCACGCTTACAACCTGCATGTGCAGGGCGACTCGCGCGTGGAGGTGGTGGTGCTGCCGATGCGCGACGGCATCAGCATCGCCAGATTGAAGACATGACACCTTCAGCCCTCTAAAACTTGGCAGTTGGCGTTTTGGCTTTGTGTCGTTTGCTGTCGTGTGGTGCGCTGCTGTTGTGAAAGCGGCGGTGGAGCCGCTGCTGATGTCGTGATGATGAAGATGAAGGCTAGATGGACTGTCAGAGCCATCTCCTAGTCACTTTATGCATTATGCATATGCCTACAGTGTGATGTTACATCGGCGTGGCGGAGACTGGACGCTTGCATGTGAGGTGTGGACGGTTGCTGAAAGCGTGCTATCCTGAGCTCTAATGCCTGCACAGCACGGCGGCAGCACGCTTGAAGTCACGCAACAGAGTCAGAAGCAATGCCTGAGATTTTGGTCGTCATGTACCAGAGCCAAAAGCAACACCTTCCGGCTACTGTGGGATTTGCCTCTATCGATCAAAACACCCACACTATGCGAGTTAGTTCAAGTGCAATCACGACAGAACAGTGCACTGTAAGCAGGAAGTATGCTCTCCAGCAAGGCCGTTGTGATCAGATCAGAGAGCGCGAGTTGATGATGTAAATGTCTGCTACTACCAGCTCAAGCACTACTGAGGCCCCGAGCTGACTTCAGCTTTCTGAAACCCGCATGAAACTGGCTTTGGCGTGTTGCCGTTTTGCCGATTGTCGTATGCTACGCTGCTTTTGTGTATGACCGCGGAGTCTTTGCCGGTGGCACACTAGATGAAGATGAGGCTTGCATCCGAACACACAGGTCGACTCAGAACTTCAACTTCTACTCGAAGAATGCTTCAACTTGCAGTTGGGGGAGAACGTGAACTCACTCACGCGCGACATTGGCAGGTGAACCTGGCGCTTGAACCCACGCCGGCGATGAAATGCGTTCTGCTCGCCGCCCTGGCGCTGCCCGTGCTTTCTTTCGTCCCATCACCGAGCGTCAGATACTCTAGAAATGCCTTGAAAAGCAACACTCGGACACCACCGGCAACGCTAGATATCAGGAGCGGGACAGGCGCTGTCGGCGCTTCTGCGCGGAAGCCATGTGCACTGGCGATGACTGCAGCTTTGGAGATTCCAGTCACGGCACGCTCACCACCTCAACGATATCACAACAGCTTTCCGTGGCGAGGCTACAGCATCAACTACAGAGTTGAAGGTATGTTGTCACTGAACTGCTCGCAAAAGTGTGCTTGCTGCTGCTTTGAGAGATCACACACACAGGAGATCTTCAGTCTCAAAGCTTTCAATGCGCCGTTGACTGCGTGACTAGCTGTTTTCCGATTTCCACACGTGGCGCCTTTCTGGTGAGTATATTCTCCGCAAGTGTTCTTCGCTGCCTGCTTGCATGCTGGCGTTATCAGAGCATTCTGAGCTGCATACCAGTCCATCTGGTTCAGAACTTATTGGGGGCTGGCTCATGATTGATGCAACGTACTGGATAGTTGAAATTACCGTTAGTATCTCTGTTGAAATTACCGTAAATATCTCTGATGTCCCTGTTGTGTCAGCTGGTGCTGTGCTTAGCACTGCTGACCCAGAGCACAGTCACTTGCGCAATACATCAATGTTTGTAATTGTATTTGCACTTGCAACAGTGGTCAACGTTTGGTGGCTGCCAGACATAACTGCGAAACTGCTTCAGGCCAACTAGTGCATTTGTAGTGATATGGAGGCATGCATCATAATGCAATGTCTTCGGCTGCATCATCATAATTTCATAACCCGCATAATCGCCAGTGCCAGCTGCCACTCAAAAACAGCATCTTGGACTGCGCAGAATACACACCAGCATTTTTCTTGCTTCTTTTTTCCAGAGTTCTGCAACAGTAACCTACAGTGTTCATCATAGTAAAGTGCGCTTTCCAACAACAGTGCGCAGTCACCTGAGAGCCCGCGACGCTTCATAATGCTTGCGGGTACATCCTGAGGCTCACGACTATGTCAGGCGGATTCTTTTATGGCACATCCCTCGGCGTTCACCGTCCTGAAAGAAAACATAGCCGTGCATGCGCATCAACCTGATTTCGCAACGAATTGTATTTCAGCTGCGCCGTTTCCTTGGCACCGAATGATAGTCCTGCGGTGGTGCTGATACACGACTTTGAAGCAAACATATGCATCCCGGATTCACAATTCAATCGCTCACGTCTGTGCCCATTCCTCACGGCCAGTTGGAGCGAGCCTATGCGTGCGGTGTCTACAATTCAGCCTCTCACATTGGTGCCATTTCCTCAGGGTCGGAGGATGGCCCTCCGGTGGCACTGGTGGAGGCATTGTAGTGAACGTATACACAGTCTACGGCAGCCGCAGTTCAATCTCTTACGTGTGTGCCCATTCCTCACGATTGGTTGGAGCGAGCATATGCATGTGGACAATATCATAAATTCAATTCATTCAATTCAATTCAACTCCTCACGTTCGTGCCACCTCCTTAGGACCGGAGGATGGCCCTCCGGTGGTGCTGATACACGGCTTCGGTGCGAGCGTGGGGCACTATCGAAACAACATATATATACTGTATCCGCAAATTCAACTTTTCACATCCACGTGCCACCTCCTTAGGACCTGAGGATGGCCCTCCGGTGGTGCTGATACATGGCTTTGGCGCGAGCGTGGGGCACTATCGGAACAATATACCGGCGCTGGCGCAGGCGGGCTACCGCACGTACGCCATCGACCTGCTGGGGTTCGGCGGCAGCGACAAGCCCAAGGACGTGAGTACTTGTCTATTAATTCTCGCTCAGGGCGCGAAAAAGCCCAGATGATTGGCATCTAGCTGTACGGAATCTACATGTCGTATGACAGTCTGAAAGTGTGGTAACGACAACCACTCAAACGCGGCCGCCGCCAAATGGCATCTCGGGATCCTCCCCTACGTCCTCCTCCGTGTGCCCCCCCCCCATGTGAGTACTTGTCTAAGCTGCCTACAGTTGCCCGATTGATCGTGAGCTGTTGCGCCCTTCGATGCTACAGCGCATTGTGTGGTGCGTCAGGACTATCGCCGTGAGTGAGCGGTGTTGCGCCTGCGCCGTTACATCTTGCAACTGCCATGTAACTGCCACGTAACTGGCTCTGCCGCAGGCGAACCACTCCATGGAGCTGTGGCTGGACCTGATGCCTGTCGTTTCGCAACTGCCATGTAACTGCCACGTAACTAACTCTGCCGCAGGCGAACTACTCCATGGAGCTGTGGCTGGACCTGATGCTTGTGCCTGCGCCGTTTGCAACTGCCATGTAACTGCCATGTAACTGACGCATCACTCTGCTCTGCAGGCGAACTACTCCATGGAGCTGTGGCTGGACCTGATGCTGGACTTCATAGAGAGCATGTCGCGGAATGCCTCGGAGCGCTGGGTGGTGATGGGGAACAGCATTGGGGGTGAGAATGCGCATACATACACACTTCGAAGTAGATGCATACTTCGAAGTACATGCCTACACGCATACATACATACTTCGAAGTACATCATAGCACACATGCATACATACATATGTACATACATACATGCTCACATACACGCACATGCACACACATACGTACGTACTTCGTAGTACATATATGGTGATGGGGAACAGCGTTGGGGGTGAGAATGCGCATGCATGACGCATATTTCATGCGAACATAATGCGTGTACCACAGTAGCATTTTCCTTCATTAGGTGGTGGTTCTGTAAATACAATGGCTAGCACCTCAGTAGAAAATCTGCTTGCTAATGGTCTTTTAAGTGCACTGGCTTGCGCTCCAGTGGATATCGCTGTGGTGGGCGGCAGGCGTGGGAATGACAAACAAATCAGGCCACATTAGGGTCTGAAGCTGATACTTTACTCGCAACTCTAACATCAGGGTCTGAAGCTGTTACCTTGCTGCCAACTCCAGTGAGTCACAAAAGGGTAGGTTATTCTGGACACAGGAAGCATGTTGACTGCGCATGCGCGGCACTGAGGGCAGTCATGGCGTGCACTCCAGCAGAGCGAGGGTCATGACTTGGTTGCCAACGCTGGTCGCATCAGCGACAGTGTTGTGTTGCATGATGCGCGGCCATTGGCGTCAATCGTCCGGGGACGGCTGCAAGTGGTCCACAGCTTTGCACATGTGTCGGACCTGGTGCTCAAGTACCATGAGCGTGCACTTATCCCAGTTCGACAGCCGTGGTCAGCAGCGTGGCGAGCAGTGCAGTTGAAACTTCAACAACCATGTGAAACTTCACCAACTGTGTCATCAGTGCGAGCAGCTCTGCCTGAGCGACAGCGGCAGCTATCATCACCAGCCCCATGAGCTGTGCGAACGAATTTCAGTTACCATGGCCATCAGCGTCACCAGCTCTGCGTGACAGCAGGCAGTGATCAGCAGCCCGATGAGCGGTGCAGCATAAGGTCAACCGTGGTCAGCAATGCCACTTGAGGCACATTGGCAGCACCACAAGCGCATGTCGAGCGACACAAATTATGAGGTACATATGCAAGCATACCAAACTCTTGTGCATACATGCGCAGGCCAACATTGAACACCCATGCCTCGAACGCTAAAAAGCTTGCACACAGAAGTCTTTTGCCTACTGTGGTTATGGTGACACTGTTTGACTCGTGGCCAATGACTGCAGCAGCGGCGACCCTAATTATTGGTCGAAGGCACTTGCGGCTAACCATCCCTTGTCACCTAGAGCTCTACGATCTTTTGATTCCTTTTTCATTTGACTCGTGGCCGAGTGCTGCAACAGCGGCGATCACGGTCATTGGTGGAAGGCACTTGCGGCTAACCATCCCTTGTCACCTAGAGCTCTACCAGCTTTTGATTCGTTTTCATACAAATGATTGCCGCCTGGGGCTGTCGGCAATGAGCTGAACTTGCCAGAAGTTGAACTTGCATCCCGCACGGCTCACCACGCTCCCGATCGCTGTCGCACAGTGCTGCTCACGCTGGCGATCACAACGGCGCTGCAGAAGAGCGGGCGGGTGCGCGGGAGCGTCTTCTTCAACAGCTGATCACCACAGTAGTTGAACTTGCATCTGATGCTGATGCTGTCGCGCAGGGCTGCTCAAGCTGATGATCACGGCGGCACTGCAAGAAAGCGGCAGGGTGCGGGGGAGTGTCCTCTTCAACAGCTGATGATCACAGTAGTTGATCTGGCATCTGATGCTGCGGGGAGCGCTTGAAACCAAAGCAAAAACCTGTACCTCAGCCCGCGAACCTTCAAGTCCGGTCATCACTCGTGTTCTGACCGCCGTCGCGCAGGGCTGCTCACGCTGATGATCACGGCGGCGCTGCAAGAGAGCGGGCGGGTACGGGGGAGCGTCCACTTCAACAGCCGATCACCACAGTAGTTGAACTTGCATCTGACGCTGATTGCTGTCGCACAGGGCTGCTCACGCTGATGATCACGGCGGTGCTACAGGAGACCGGGCGGGTGCGCGGGAGCGTCCTCTTCAACAGCTGATGATCAAAGTAGTTTAACTTCCATCTTGCGCTGCTGATCGCTGTCACGCAGGGCTGCTCACGCTGATGATCACGGCGGCGCTGCAAGAGAGCGGGCGGGTACGGGGGAGCGTCCTCTTCAACAGCGCGGGGGGCATGGTGTCGTTTCGGCGAGAGGAGGTGCCGTGGTTCCTGTTCCCAGTGTGGTGGTTCTTCAACAATGTGATATTCGGCGACTTCTACGGTCCGCAGTTCTTCAAAAACTTCAAGACGCGCGCGAACGTGGAGCAGATCCTCAAGCAGCAGGTGTACGTGCGCAAGGAGGTGGTCGACGCGGAGCTGCTGGACATGTGAGTACTATGTAGCGCCTTGTTTCTACACAATGTACTGCTATGCATACTTGTTGAAGTTTATGTTAGGGTGTAAGTAAAAAAGTGCTCCACAACGCAGATCCTCAAGCAGCAGGTGTACGTGCGCAAGGAGGTGGTCGACGAGGAGCTGCTGGACATGTGAGCAGCGGTTTGCATGCGCGCGTATACTTGTTGAAGTTTATATAGGGGTGATGGTGAAGAAGTAATTCTACAACAGCAGCAGATCCTCAAGCAGCGGGTGTACGTGTGCAAAGAGGTGGTCGACGAGGAGCTGCTGGCCATGTGCGTACTTGCGCCTCGCATTTTGCTATGCATACTGGTTGAAGTTTATCATAATATAGTTGTACTTCAGAAGTGACCAAGATGATGTGAAAATCTTACACAAGAACAGCAGATCCTCAAGCAGCAGGTGTGCGTGCGCAAGGAGGTGGTTGACGAGGAGCTGCTGGACATGTGAGCAGTATGTATAGTATACGATCTTTTGATTCGTTTTCATACATGGGGTTGCGCGAAAACGTATGTGGCCACACAAATATGGCGTATCTGGGGCGCGTTTGGCAACCAGGAATACGACTTGACCAAACCTCAACACGCTGCGCGAAGGGCGTATTTGTGGGGCATGTGGCGAGTCTGCTCGACTCCGAGCATACAGTCCACCACAAAAGGGGCACTTGAACTCAGAAATAAACTTCAAGTATGCAACCCTGCGTATATAGTCTATATACTTCAGAAGTACCCTTCGTTGCACCTCGCGTATATATATATATACATCTGCTAGACTATGAGGTAGCATAGTTTGGGGGGGGGGGGGGGTTCACGGTTCGTCATGAAATGAAACGCACCTGGACATGTGGGGCAACGCCTTGCATGTTGCCGAAGTGATAGGAGTCTCGTCTTGAATCATACAGCCACAGCAGTATTGTAATCCTATCAACTGTCATTCTGCTGCTGCTGCAGTTTGCTAGCGCCGAGCGATGACGACGACGGCGCGTGCCAAACGATGATCGCCATCGCTCGGCGCGTGCAAAACGATGATGGTGGTACCACTGTCACTCTGTTCATCCTTACGCAACCGCTGCTGCAGTTTGCTAGCGCTGAGCGATGACGACGGCGCGTGTGAAACGATGATGGTGGCACCACTGTCACTCTGTTCATCCTTACGCAACCGCTGCTGCAGTTTGCTGGCGCCGACCTCCAACTTGACTCACGCCAATTGATGATGGTGGCGCTATGGCACTGCTGTAACCCTATCAACTTTAATACTACGGCTGCTGCAGTTCGCTTCCGCCGAGCGGTGACGACGGCGCGTGTGAAACGATCCTGGCGGCACTACTGTCTATCCTTGCACAACTGCTGCTGCGACGGTGGTAGCGCTGGCTCTTACCCGAACCCTACTGCTGCTGCAGTTTGCTGGCGCCGAGCGATGATGACGGCGCGTGCGAGGTCTTCCTCAAGGTCTTCCGGGGGCCGCCGGGACCCTCGCCGGAAGAGCTCCTTCCCAACATCAAGACGAAGGCAAGTGCTCATTTGAACCAGCGCAGTCAAGAGCAACCTGCGAGAGATTCTCAGCCCCCCCCTGAGCTACCGGGAATGTCCCCACGTTCCTACAGTATGAGCTTGTTCGTAGCAACGACGTCGTTGTATGAGCGCTGCCCGAGTTCAGCCAGCAGCAGCAGTGCTCAGGCACATCAGTGCTGCAGCGCTCAGTCCTGGATGAGCGCTGCCTCACTGCGTCGCGACAGCAGTTGCAGCAGCAGCAGCAGCAGCGCTCAATGTGCAGCAGCGCTGGGTCATTGCCGATGCTGTCGCCTGAGGTGCAAGGGGGGCGGGGCTTGCACTTGCGGTTAGGTGACAGATCGCACCTTCAGAGTCGTGCTCCCTGGCAGTGCTTCGGAAATGTCGAGCACCGCAAAGGTGTGAGAACTGGAACCAGAACTTAAAGTACTTGAAGTACCAGCTTTCAAGTTCAAAATACATCGCACTGCTGCCAGGGCGTACTTCTGTCATTGAGTCGTCTGCATGCTGCACTTTTCCACCACAGCAGCGGCACAGCGCTGACTCCATTCTGTGACAGTGTACCGGTAAGGCGCCACCGTGTGACTGTCAAATGGTAGCCTTGGTAAGCCGCTTTGCTACTGCCACTTTCATGGACACATTTTCAACGCTAACAGTGCCGTTCACCGCCCCCATACTCGTCATGTTCCTGCCCCCCTGCCCAGATCCTGGCGATATGGGGAGACTCGGACCCATGGACTCCGCTGGCCACAGGCCTACACCCCGGCATCAAGTTCAGTGAGTACTGCTCGTCGCTGCAGCTGCTCGTGCTGCCCAAGACGGCGCACTGCCCCCACGATGAACGCCCGGAGGAGTGCAACGCGGCAGTGTTGAAGTTCATGGATGGACTTGAACAATGACTGCGTGTGCGCGGGTGAAGCTGCCGCAGCTGCGGCTGTGGCGGCGCTGAAACGGCAGTATATAGTGCCAGCCAGCGCCAGTGGTGAGGAGCTGCTGCTGCAGCAGCCGCGGCGTTGTCGGACGTCATGGGCCTTGCCAGGCCCTGCTGAGCTTACAAAGGCTGAGCGATGTTGCCAAACTTGTTTGCGAGGTTTCATGGGGGAGAGTTGGATGACGGTGCCGTTAGAGCCGCGCAGCGCACAGCACTGATGGAAGTTGGGCGGATGGGCACACAAAGTAATGGCGTTCATCTATTGCCACGTGATGGGCTTTACTTGGCTGGAGAATGTGGTGTGTGTTTTGAGGCACCTGAGGAGTCAATGAGGATCGCTCACTGCTGATGCAGCAGCACCAGTGATGCGAGGTGTGCCTCTGACCACTGTAATGGGTCATCTAAAAACATGTACAGCGCATGCTTGGACTTCCATAAATAGCGACTTAGGACTGCGGTACACTGTGGGTGTGTGTTGTATGCTGTGCCCTTGTGTGTTCAAATTATCAGTCTTGAGCTTCCTGTGTCTGATGTCAATTGTTGCAACCAGATTCTGCCTTCGTGATGTTGCTAGGACAGTGCCAAGTCAACTACAGGAGATGCACATTGATACTACAGAAGATGCACATGATCTTGGTAAGACATGATGTGTGTGTGGCAGGAGAGGCAACTGCCCATGGTGTGTATGTATCCGCAGATCATGTCGCCGGAGAAAGATACTGCGTGATGTCGGTCCCTCTGCGCCGGAGTACATAGCACGAACATGCTAATGGATGATGCCGTCAGCAAATGGCACAAAATGTCTACATGGTACCTCCTTCGCAAAGATACTGTCGGAGATACGCCGTACCGAAAGTTGAAGCGAGCTTGCAATTGCCACGCGCAAATGTCTGGCTGGAAGCAGCCTGCTTGAGTCAGTTTCGCACGCCCTGTGACGGTGTGTAGCCAGTAGTAGTAGTAGTACATAGTAGTAGTGTTTAGTGGTGTGCACAGTGGAGATAGCGCACAGTAGCTGCGTTCCGTAGATTAGTGGCATCACGGCAAAGGACGACTGGTAACAGCTCACGTTCCCTCAATATCTCCTGCTGCCACAAGCGCGCTGCGCGGTGGGGGGGAGAAACAGAGAGCCGAGCCACACGCATGCAACACGTGCTGTGCAGGACATACACCACAGTGGAGAAGGACGAGCTAGCTCCTGCACGGGCGGCATTCAGTGGAGGCAGCGACGATGCACACTCACTTGCCTCTGGTGCTGCGTGCCAAGGCAAGGAAAGCCAACCCATTCACGCTGCCCACAGATAGCCTCAGCCCACTCAGGCGCGACAGCGTGCGGTCCTGCAGAACCGCTACGGCTCCCCTGTCCCCGGAGCGACGTAGCTCTACCACTGGCCGAGCCACCACACCGCTCGTGAAACGGACGTCATCGCCAAGCAGGAGCGGCAGCGGCAGCAGCAGCAGCAGCGATGAGCTGCTGGAGGTGCAAAAGGCGCTGGAAGCCCTGAAGGGCAAGATTGACAGCCTCCGCGAAGGCCCCGTCCGAGATTTCTTCGTCAGAGAGCACGAGCGCCTCAGATCCGAATCATCGTGAGGTATGCTTGGCTCGGCTGCATCACACCTGGCCCCCGTAATTCCTATAGAGTGGGACTTGTCAACTAGTGCCTCCATGTATCTCGTTAGCTCGTAGCACACAAAGAATTCCATTGCCTCGTGCACGCGCACCGCGGCGCAGCGTCGTGGAACCCCTTGTTTCAGTGCGTGGGCCGGCGGTCTGCCCCCAATTTTGCTGAGAACTCATCGCAGGCAGCGTATGAGGCGTGGTGTGACTGGCTCTGCAGTCTTCCACTGCATGCTGCCTCCACCACTAAGCCTGAGCCAGTAATAACGAACTCGATTGCACTGCGAGTCATTCAGTTCTGCAGTTCTGCAGGCAGACGCTCTTGCTCTTCTCTCTCTGTTTCCTCTGTACTTCTGTTTATTTCGCTTGAGAGGCTTCAAGCCCTGTACTTGATGGCCATCTCTGGATGCACCAGGTGGGAATATTCCCCTCGCAGGCTGCCAACTCGTTTTGGGTATTCCTACAGCAGTTGCAAATCGCTTTGTGCAACATCCAAACACATACGCGCAGCGCGCGCTTGCATACGCGCGATGACGTGCCTGTGCAGCGATCTATAGCTGTTGTGAGCATGTACACTTTGCTGCGCGCGTGCAGTGGGAAAGGGCTTGCAATCTCGACGCCCTGCTTGCGTACGTTGCGAACTGTGCCTTGCCATCCCTGACTGGACTGTGCAACGGCAGCTTCGCTGTCATGACAGCTTGGTCTACGGTCCAGCCACTGCTATACCTGATGTGTCATGTGTGGCCCATTTTGCTGGCAGTTGATGTACATGTACATACATACTTGTACTCAACAGCCATCTGGTGTTTTTGCACCATGGCTAGTGTTGCATCCGGTCTGTGCATGCTGTGCAGCTGCCATGTGCTGCAACATGCTGCCAAGTTCACCACAGCACCAACCTATAGTCTATGTATCCTTGTCAGGCCAGCAAACTTGACAATTCAGTTCGGCCTGTGGTTTCGGCCGTTCCTTGATCATCAGGAACCTTTGAGAGCTGCTGTTGCTTGGCAAGCAGTGCAATGCTTTGAATTGTTGTTGCGATCGTGCACAGAGGTATTGTGCACAAGCATACACATGTCATGGCCCTTGGGAGTCATTCTGTGTGTCTGTGCGCACAGGTGTTGTCGATTCAATGCATCTTGGCACCTGTATGACGCAAGTGCCCGCATCCTGCTTTTTCAAACCAGTTTTGTGGGTCTTGAAATGATCATGCAACAACACTGGGCGCCATCGGCGATGCTTGATCAGCAGCAGTATGTATTCTGTGAGCAGGGTTGCAGCTTGGGCGGCGGTTCTTCAAGTCATGGTAAGATGTTGAAGCGCCCAGATGCGTATGGTGCAATGTTTCGCTTGCAGCATGTCACAGTGCTCAAATGTTGTTTCCCGCGCATCTGAATCTCGGCTTTATGCTAGAACCAGCTCTCCGACAATCTGCATTTTTTCATGCAAACTCAAAGATGGGCTCTCCGGCATAGCCTGCATCATAGGGCGTCGCAAATGCGTAAAGCACCACTTGACCGGTATACATAGGCGGAGTGTGGCCTTCAGGAGCATGTCACACATGCTTGGCATTTCACAACTGCACGTGCATGACTTCAATGATTGACAGGTCTGCGCATCTCTGGCGCCATACCTCGCCAAAACAATCAAGGCATGATTGAGCTACACGACAGCTGTTCGTATCGCAGATATATACATGGTCCGCAGTACATAGTCACCTCATTTGACTTCCATTCAGCGAGGACGTGCGCAAGTGCCGCGCGGCCCACGGGCAGCGGCAGGTGCGTTGTGGGTGTCCCGCTTTTGCGTCAGAAAGCTAGCCGCCGCTGTAAATACTGTGCGTTGCGCCAGTGGCTGCCGCTGCCGCTGCTGGCGCCGCTGTGGCGGCGATTGCCTGCCGCTACTCATCGTGCAGGGCGACTGCACCTCCTTCGCATTCAGCGACTGCAAGCAGCGACTGGACAAGACATGCTTACGCAGCAATTGTTCGTTGGTGCCTCGCGCACACAAGCTGCGAGAGCACACATTGGCGGGCGCTGATGCCTACGGGATGATCCAGTGGCATCCGACCTCCGAGGGACGTGAGGTCGGCGCTGGGACACCATCCTCCGGGCGCGTGAGGGGCGGGGGCTATGAGGCAGCCGCACCTACAAAGCGTCCATATCCCAGATTCTTTTCAGATCACCCTTCTTGATTGCTGCACCTCCGGAAATTTGGCTTCGCGGTGCTTGTTGCCTGTTGCTGGCGAAGGCGCAGCCAGCGCCTTCAGAAGAGGTTGCGCGTGAATGACGAACCTGCCACAGTTATGACGATCAGGGCTGCTGCGTGGCGTGCGCCCTCGAACGCGCCGATATAGCGGACGTTGTTGGTGTGCATGCGGCGCGCGATCATCTGCGCGATACTAACGAGAGGAAGGTAGGTCGGCGAGCAGAAGGCCAACAGTGCACACGGCCCACGGCCGCTAAATCGACTTCTTCGAGGGCGCCCCACTGCAGGCTTGATCTCGAGAACAGTGGCAGGTTCGTCATCAAGTCGCCAACCTCTTCTGAGGCGCTGGCTGCGCCTCGACAAGCAGCGCAGAGCCATTTTTCCGGAGGTTCAGCAACCAGAAAGTGAGTTCTGGGTGACGTTTTTCGCCCTCGCTAAGGGCCTGGCTTTCAAGAGGCCAAATCTGCCACCAGGGTTTTGCCTAGGGCAAGCCCTAACCCTAACCGCCGAAACGGCCACTCGCGTGCCTTTGATTCAGCATGGTGGCATGGCTGGGTGTTCTGGAACACTTGACGGCTACATGAATCTGAGAGGTCGGACATGTGTGTAAGTCCGGCCATTCATTTTCTCAGCCCTGAAGAATCGGAAGGCACAAACAGAGTGGCGAGATGACCATCGCACCCAGAAGCAGCAGCAGCAGCAGTAGCAAGAGCAAGAGGCAGCACAGGGATACATCACTCCCTTTGCTGCCGGATGAAGTGGTCAGCGAGATCTTGGCTTTTTACGACTCTCATCAGCACTGGCTGAGGTTCAGGTTGGTGATGTGCCAAGTGGAGCTGAATGCATTCGAGCTGCGTGCTGGCCAGTTCAGCGACCACGATGGCATGTTATATCCATCACTGATAATGCAAATTGTCAGATTCGACGATCGCCGAGCTTGCCCCATTCAGCTGGCAACAGCAGTCGTCGCAAGAGCGGAACGCGTGCGTGCTGGGTGCCAACGTGCTGGGTGCCAACGTGGCCCCGCGTACACTATGCTGGGCCATCAAGGCGTCGTGGTTGAACTGCACAGACTAGCACCGACGCCCTGTGATGCCATCTCCTTTCCAGTCAACGGTTATGTACCGCGACCGCTGCGGGGCCGGCCTTTGATGCAATTGGCGCAAGTCTGGAGAGGCAACTACGAGGCTGACTTATACTGGGACATGTACGACGAACACTACCATGGCGACTTCACATGGCCTTCGCTGCGCATTCGGAGCGTCTTGCACGCTGGGCCCACTCCCAGTCCAGAAACTGTCAATCAAGAGCTGGTGCGATTCATGGGAGCCGCCACAACTGGCATCATATGCAAGTGGATCTTTGCCTAGAAATGACGGCATTGTACAAATCAAGACCACCGTTGCAGTTTGTTCATGCAGTGATAGGTGCAGCAGTGGCACAGCAGCTGTGGACCGAGCCAGATTCCACCGCTGTCTCTGTCGAGCAGGGGCATACAAGTTGGTGCGTTTCATGAGCGGGGCGACACTCAGTGCATGCTTGTGCAGCAGGTAAAAAACGCTTGCATAGATAAAGGCTTGGCATCGGCATCATGGCGTGGGCAATGAGGACGACAGAAGATGTACGGCTGATGCAATGCCTCTGACCAGCCGACTGTGTGCACACTCACCTTGCATAAGTGCGTGCAAAAGCTTGTCAGTGTAAGGCTCACTTATTTGAATAGAAACACTGAATCCTTCCAGCACAGCACACACATATGCATGGAAATAAGCAGTCCATCACGCAAGAATGCAGCAGCAGCAGCCAGCACATGAGTATCCAACAGCAGCACAAAACACGCCACCATTTGTTTCACCACCATTATGCACATCACTCCTGAATTGCCAAACCACAACTAGCGCATGGTAAACGAGGCAAATGCGATGTGCATTGTAGACGCCGCAAAGCTAAAGTGCCGACAGCTCCCGGTAGAACTCATGGAGTGAACGTTGGTCTACACGCACGCTGCAACTCGCTGTGATCCATGACTAATGGTCACCACGCTCGCCTGTGCCCCTCTGTTTTTTGCCATGCACTGGTCGCCACACCAATGCGCGACAGGCCCCATGATTGCACATCAAACCATTATACCCGTCACGCTAGCTTCTTGCGGCCTTCCAACCTTGCCACCTGCTTGGCGTGGTCGAACTTGTATTCACTTCTTGGTTTTGCTTCCCCCGTCAGTGGCACTCTCTTGTTCGCCTTCACCAGCTGCTTGGGCGTGAAGTTTTTCGGCTTTTTCCCTGCAAGGAGCAACGCCATGCAAAGAAAGAAACCATCATGAGCTTGTGCCACACATCACGGCAAGATGCAACTATACGATATGGCGCTCAGGGCCTGTTGGTGGCTGATATATACTGCGTGTTCGCCAGGAATGGACATGCATCGCAAAAGGCAAGTGTGTGCTTTGGTACCATTGTGATCTTGCTTGACGTGAAGGTGGTGCTATCAGAAAACCATGTACGCACTAATACACATTCCAACTGCATTTGCCACCGTAAAGTATAGCAGTGTTGCCACATGTTCACCCTAAGGTGTGTTGCTCGAGGCCGTGTCCGACAGGTGGTATGCTACCAGATCCAGCAGCAAGTGCGTGCCCTGGGTTGACAAAGGTCGTACATGTGACATTTTGTGTTACAGAAGCAACCTCACGTTTACCACCCTGTGCTGAGCACATCACCTCCCTGATATGCCACGCTGTGTTGCGATTGTCGAACAGCTACGCAGACAGGTGATGCCACTTCTGGGTCCAGTTGAACTTGGCAGTTGAACTTGCCATTCATCCAGGTTGAACTTGGCATCGCAGAAGATGTGGTGTTTGTGTTTAAGTGTACTGTGCTGATGGATCTTGCGGATCTTGGCATCCACCTGGACGATGGTGATGCGATAGACTTTGATGCTGCTGAGGAGGCACACAGTCAGGAAGCGGTACCAACTCCAACACGTCTAGCTCACGTGCAGTCGTGGGGTCGACAGGAGTGCTTGAAATGGCTCCAATTGCTGGCACCTGATATTGGCGCCGAGCCGCAATCGATCAGCGAAGATGTGAGCCTGTGTGGCGCCACCCTGCTCGCCCTGAAGAACTCCACGCGAGAGATGGTCGACACGCTTGGCTTGGCCACTGTTTCTCAAAGGCTTGCCTTCGAGGCAGCGGTCGACGAATTGATACGGCAAAGCGAAGCGCAGGCGCGGCAGCAGCCAAGCCTCCCAACTGGCACATGCGGGAGCATCTACGATTCGCGATTTCTGCAGGCCATCGAGCCCCTCTATGACCTGCATATGGGTACGTGTCTACACATGTATATGGGCGCTGGAGCAGAGCAGCTGGTGATTGCCTTTCTGTACTGTACGCGAACCGCATTGCTGTCATTAGCTATGCAAGATGGATGTCTTACAACGGACGTGCGGACAACCAAACAGATGCGCATTGTTTGAGTTGATATGACGCGTCTGGTCTCCCAGCCCCATCAGCTTGAAGCTGCTGAAGCGATCAGGCGCCCTCTCTATCCTATCCATGGCGACCGCCGCAGCGGCTTTGCGTAATCTTCACCCCGTCCTCACGGAGCGGCGCGTTCTGACAAGGCGCTCTCGCAAACACACGCTCCTCTGCGACACACACAGGCGTCGAAAACATGGGCCCCATGCTGTACACGCTCTGCCGCTTCGTGAAGCCGCGAGCGGCGCTCGAGGTGGGCGCGGGCTACACCACCGTGTACCTCCTGGCGGCGCTGCGCGACAACGCTCAGGAGCTCGCCGACTGTGCGGCGCTGCGCGCGGCGGGCGCCGCGCGCGTCCCCACCGAAGGCGCCGACGGCAGCACCATCTCAGTGCCATGGCTCGTCGATGCGTACATGGACAGTATCGCTAGCCCAGCAGCTTCTGCCACCGGCGCCGCTGCTGCCGCTGCTGCTGGCAGCGGCGCTGAGATCGGCGGCGCCGCGGCGGCGGCGGCGCCGGTGCTGCACTGCGTGGACAACATGGCGCACCGCCACACGACGGCGCACCTGGTCCTGGAGGCGGCGGAGGCGCTGGGGCTGGAGCGTCACTTGAAGTTGCACGTGGCGGACGCGTGGAAGCTGGAGCCGGACGGCGTGCACGGCATATCCGCCCCGCTGGACCTCCTGTGGATCGACTTCGGCGCGGGCGCGCGTCTCGACGAGTTCCTGCTGCGCTGGTGGCCGCGCGTGAACCCGCGCGGCGGGTACGTATGCGTTCACAGCACGCTGACGAACGCGTTCACGCGTGCGTGGCTGGAGCGGGTGAGGGCGGGGGCGGGGCGCAGCGGCGGCGACGGCAGCAGCAACGGCGGCGGCGGCTGTGGTGGCGGCGGCGGCAGCGGCGGCGGCGGCGGCGAGGACGGCAGCGGCGGCGGCTGCGGCGCGCTGGGGCTGTACGAGTGCATGAGCTTCCTGGAGCCGCACAAGATGTTCCAGAACAGCTTCACGGTGCTGCAGCGGCGGGAGGAGGGGTGGTCGGAGCCGGTGCTGACGCGGTACCCGTAAGCCACTTCAATTGAAGCGGAAGTTGCTTCGAGCATTGTTCAGGGAGCGGCTGCGTGCGGCTCTTTGAGCGCAGAGCTGTTGGCCTTCGTTTGCATCTTTAGTGTTCCTCCACCTGCTATGTTACCATTGTTACCACTTCGACAAATACAGCCATTTGCATCAGTGAGTAAATGCATGGTGTCGGTCCTGTCATCAGGGGACTTGACCTGGTTGCAAATGCGCGCTGTTTAGCAGATCCAGTGGTGGTACGTCACAGCCTGCATGCTTGAGCTTCTGATGGTCATTCAGCTGCTGGCATTCATGCGAATGGTTATGCCATCCAATGAAGTAATTATTGCACAGCACCAGTGAAGCAAGAGAGAGTGCATCGCAACCCTCTGTCCACTGAGAAATGTTCGCACTGCGCTCTGGAGGCATGGCGTCACAGGGGTCGGGTTCTCGATGCCATTGATGCTACGCTGGCAAAGCAGAAAAGGCCCCGGATACTTCGAAGTATACCTTTAAGTATGTGATGCCAACGCTGGCAAAGCATGTCCTGCACAAATCAAAAGTAGCAAAACATTGTGTGTTGGCCCAGCAGGTGTTCCCGGTACGCTATCAAGCTTGCAGGGTCGTTGCTAATGAAAAAGTGCAATACGTAGCAGGATGCAAACATGCACTTGCCGACTGCACACACCAAGTGGAGTCAACACAGTGAAAGCAAAATTGAGGAGTGTCTAATCTGCGTTGGGGTTCTGTACAACAATGAGCGTGAAGTCCTTGTCCGGCGCAACCATGATCTCATGCTTCTGGCTGCGCAGCCGCAAGAAGGTGAGCGAGTCGGTCTCGTCCAGCGTCCGAATGATGCCGTTGGCCTGCAGCACAGCGCGCAGCAGCAGCGCTCAGGTGAGAAGTAGGTATGTATGTGTGCTTGCCAGGCACATCTGGCGCAGCAGCGCTCAGGTGAGAAGTGTATGTATGCATGTATGTATGCTTGCCAGGCACATCTGGCGCAAGTACGAGTTGACGCGATCGTCAATGAGACACTTTGTCACAAGGTACGAAAGGATTCCGGCAGCAAGCTTAGTTCAACCTTCTGGGCTTTTTGCGCACTGAGCGAGAATGATTGAAGTACAAGCGGAGAACCAGAGGGCGACAACACGGTGGCTGGGGAGGCACTTTGTGGTGAATCGCTGTACTGTGGATGTGTTCTCAAGTGTACAGTTTGTGGACTTCAGTGGCACATACTGGAGTCTGAGTGTGGGAGAGATGCTGTTTGGCGATGTCATTCAGTGTCGTCGTCAATGAGCACCGGTGGCGCTTTGTGGAGGTATATGTAGGCTCCGCTAGCGAGCCTGACATCAATCACCTGGGCTTTCCTTGCACCCTACGAGCGACATGAGAATATCGAGCTGAGCAGTGTTGGTAGGCCTGAAACACGGCATTTGCCAAGAGAGCGCACAACGGATATGGTTGCTCGCGCGTGCAAACACGGCTGGCAAGACCGGCTTTCCCACCCCCGACAGGTGTTCTTGCAGCCCAGCGAGCCGTCTTTTGAAATACTAGAAAGTAGAGGTTCAAACTTCTTTTGGCAGCTGCAGCTGCGCCTGGACAACAATCCTACAGCAAACGCCTGTGCCCTGAGACCGCTTGGGCGGCCGTTCCGTAACTGTCGGTCACTGCTTAGGGTCAGGGTTAGGTTAACTGGCTGCCCCAATTGCGCGGGTCAACCCCCTCCCCCCACCCCTCCCACCTCCTTTTACTGCCATGCCGCAAATGCCGGACAGTGCCCATCATATCAGGTAAGGCGGTACTATTGGAGCATCATAGCGGTTATGCACTCTTTGCCGGTAGACACTGACAGTTACAGCAGTTACACTTGGGGGTGGACAGACTACAATGCATTCCCTTCCGGCTGCACACGACTGGTGTCAGTCTTCTGTTGCTTTAGTCATCTCTAGTGACTACACCTGGCGGTGCGCATGCTAACCATTCCCTGTCACCTAGAGCTGCACAATGTTTTGATTCCATTAATCTGGTGAGCATTCGAGCGTTGCATGTCCACGTTCTGCTACCATGTAATGGATGCGCATCTTGCTGTGCCGACAAACGAGCGGCGCTGCTTGATTGTGGCGCAGGCGTTTCCTTTTCGGTTTGCAACGGCAGTGCCTCCAGCTGGTGCGTCTAGCAGCGGCATCTGCTTTGCGCTTGCTGTCAACAGGTGGAGCTGCATACATAAGCATCGTGCGAAATTACTGCTGGATCTTCAAGTGTACTCACAGCCGACTGCCACGTCCAAACTCTTCACTCTTCATGGTGCTTAAGGAACTGTGCCTTTCCTCCAACGCCGCTCACACCTACTCAGAGTCTGGCCAGTGATCGCTGCTGAACATGATTTACTCGTGAGGACGCAGCTAGAAACTGCAAAGCAAAGCAGGAGTGTCGCTCCTTTTGCTGACCACATGAGGGCAGTGTCAGCGCAGGAGATCAGCAGGCGCAGCTGTGCGGATAGCATGCGAAAGCACTGCATCGACTTGACCTGCACAAGGTGCGATCTACACAGCACCACCCGAAGCCGTGCACAACACAAGCACTCGACAGTCTCGGCAGCAGACCCACCTTGAAGTTCAGCTGAGAAATCAGTGCAGCGTATGTGTCGGTGTCCTCCTGGTTCATGTTGGACCGTATAGGAATGCCCTCCTGGTTGATTATCAGCACTCCCTTGACCCCCCTGTGTGACTGTATCCGCTTCAGCGTCTCCTCCACCTCGCTGCTCATGGCTGCTGAAGCCTGATGCGCCTCCTTGTCGCTGCTTTGATCGCCAGTCCTGCTCCGATAATTCTTCTTCCTTCGTCTCAGCTACCTCAGATGGCTAGTCAGAGCTCCTAATTGCAACGTGGGGTGTTGTTGTTGGTGCACGTGCACGAAGAAGCTTGATCATTTTTCCGTTGCGCAAGCTTATTAAGCTGCTTCTAGAATGCAGAATTCAATCTTCGCAAACCAAGTTCAGAAGGTATCCTGTGAATGCGACGTGTTAGCTGTTGGTGTATGCGAGACCCGGGTGCTGGCCTTTGCAGGAGCAGCCTCGTGGCCCTGTGGGCCACCATAGCTACAACGGTTTCAGGCGCATTCACATTGCGGCAAAGTCAAGCGATGTGGACAAACCAGTCAAGCGATGTGGACAAACCTCCAGAGCGATGGTACCATGTTTGGTTGTCGTTGACACACTTTCAGACTGTCGCACGACATGTAGATTCCGTACAGCAAGCTTCAAGTTAGATGCCGTTCATCTGGGCTTTCTCGCGCCCTGAGCGAGAATTAAAACGCCCTGAGCGAGAATCAATTAAAAACACCATGCTCCATCTTGGGACACTGACAAAGTGCGTCAGCCCTGATGATCTGCTCGCGCATACAACCCTGTGCCACCATGTCAATGAAGCACCAACCAGGGTGAATGTTGTCAGCACACGATTCGCCATTGCAAGCCGTCACAGCTGGCACACGCCTTCCACGCCACATACTCATGGGCAACACAGGCCACGGTGCATGCGATGTAATGCATGTGCTGCCGTGAGCGTGAATGGCTGCGCCATGACCTCATCCGCCTCAATTATGCCTCATCCGCCTCAATTATGGCTGCGAAGGCCGTGTTCCTGTGCGCATACCCAAATCTGTAGCGGCCCTTTCTGCCACTGGGTCTTGAGGCCACTCTGGTGACTAGGAAGACCTAGGATACACTACAGATGCCACAATGGACATATTGTCAATAGTGTGTGCCAGTGGTTGAGAATTCTGACTTGTCGCGACAAGGCATAGACGCCCCTTGACGCATGCGTCGTGATCATCTGGGTGCTTGAGTCCTGTGCAAGAGTAAGGCACTCGAGCTTCCTGAGCCACCATCGCACACGCCAAAAGAGGGGGGAGGGGCGAGGCGCAGCGCAATGCTGCAGCGATCACGTGTGCAAAACGCGATGGAAAAAGCATGGCCTCTGGACAAACTGCGCTGTCATGCATTTGTTTGGTGCCTGCCATAGCCCAGCGCATGCAATCGTAGCCAGGCGTCTCAAAATGGCATGACGTCATCCTTGATGTGGATCACAGTCCCATCCACCAAGAAAGGGGCAAGAGAGATGGGCAGCAGCCAACTGCTGCATTCATCACGTGAGTATCGACATGGTGGAAAGAGCGTGAAAACGTGTGCTGGCAAGCATGAATTCGATGCCCGCCAGATATCACTTAGCGTGTGCATTTGTAGGGGTTACAGCATGTGATGACGTCACTGTCATATGTACGGCAGCGGACCAGCCCAAAAGCCTTGTTGCGTGATAACGCAGCAGGCTCAAGGCGTGCTGCCGTTGCTACACTCATGTCGGCAAGTGCAGTGCAAGTGCAGCAAAGTTGAAGTCACGTGCAGGCATCCTTTGCAAACAGTCTCAGAAGCACTTCAAGTTGTTCATATTGCGCTGGATCCTCTCATGCGCATCGCCTACCGCCGTAGAGAACACTCCTGACGGAGACGCACGGAAACGGCAGAGAGCTGCTTACTTGTACACAGCCCTTTGCTGCACGGCCACAGATGCCATTCGGATGGCGTTCCGCGCTTACAGCCCATGAGCCCCTTCGCTCACGGGGTCTACCCCCCCCCTCCCCCCTCCCCCCCCCACCCCCCCCACTGCGCCGCGGCATACATAACTGTCCGCGTTGCCACACGTTACGATCATGCCGGATACAAGGAAGGATAGGACGCACGGCTGCAGACTGCCACGGCCGCAGCGGCACCTCCTGCTGTGAAGTACGCACGAAAACTTCAAGTCCATGCCAATAACTTCAAGTCCAGGCTGTCGAGCGCTGCTGCGTCCCGCCGCCAATGCCACCCGCATTTCTCGCCCCCCTCTTTTCCGCGTGGCTGCAAAGGAAGGGGCTGGATGCCAATGATGCGGTGGACGTTGGGGAGCTGGGCCTCAGAGCGCGCATTCAAAATGGCAGTGCTCCATTGGGACTGCCCCTCTAGTACTCTCTCCTGTGCGCATGCGCTGGTTTGGCTGGTACTCTCCTGTGCGCATGCGCTGGTGTGCCCTGCCTACAGCGCGCCCGTGCTGACGGTATCCGACCTGCAATGAACAAGCAGCAGTAGCGGTGCGTCCGTTGTCACATATGTCACAGCAGAGGCTGATGAACTCCGTGTAGACAGTGTAGCGTCCGTTGTTGAATGTGTCACAGCGAAGATCGCTGAAAGTTGTGTACATCATGGCCGCACCCATGGAGTGGAGCCCGAGCTGTCCAACACCAGGTGCTTGCCGGCAAACGTGGTGCATGTCAGAGCGGTGGCAGACATCGATGCAAGTGTGAGGCCCGTTCTGCCGTGAAAGCAAGGGTCTGCCGTGACAGTTGCAGAGGGTGGTGTTCAGGCTCACATGGCTGGCGAGGCTCATGTGTCATGCCTCGGCTGAGCGCTGCGTGCAGCATCACGGCCTTCTTGCACTGCTCCCCTCATCAACAAGCCGCTACTCCCGCAAGCATTGTCAACACGCAAGCAAGCGCCCACCACATTCCCAACGCAACTAATTGAAGTAGCTCTATTGAAGTGACACGTCAGACGCTGCGCCTACCTGCCTATCGCCCTGGCGCCGCGCGCCTCGCACTGCTTCCCCCTTGGCAAGGCGGTATCTACATATGAGATGCCATCGAGCCGCCTCCCGTCCGCCGTCGCACCTGCCTATGACCCCGGCGCCGCTGGCCATGCGCTGCAGTGCTCACAACCCATGACCAACCACGCGGCATCGCACCTGCCTATGACTTTCGCTTAGGGTCAACCCTAACCCTAACCCTAACCCTAACCCTAATCCTAACCCTAAACCTAACCCTAACCCTAACCCTAATCCTAACCCTAACCCTAACCCGCGGGCTCGCAGGCAATATCAACGCGCAAACACACGCTACATTCCTGAATGCGGTCGCGCGCCTGAGTAGGGACTGTCCTCTGAATGTCTCCGAAATGAGCCACGCAAAGATTCTACTGAGATTCTATTGAAGCAGCGCGTCCGGAGCGCACCTATCTATGACTTTGGCGCCGCTAGTCTCGCGCTGCTCCCCCTTAGCAAAGCGGCACCCGTGCAGGCAATGTCGACACGCAACGCGAGCACCGCGTCCTTGATGAGTCACTGTCTTCCCATTTCCCCCCGAAAACGAGTCACGCGAGCCGTTTACTGAAGCAACACGTCAGGCGTTGCGCGCACCTGTCTATGACTTTGGCGCCACTGGCCTCGCACTGCTCCCCCTTGGCGAGGCGGTACCCGCGCATGCGCAGCGTCTCCGCGGCGCTGTCCCGCTCCTCCGCGGTGAGCGCCTGACAGTGCCAGCCGCTGTTCCTGACGGTCAGCCGCTTCACGTGCAGCGTCTCGCCCGCCGCCGCCTGCCACATTGACAAGGAGCGTTGGCACGGTTGAGCACTGATGCCGATGGGGGTAGGTATGCATGTGCTGCTACTCTAGTGGGGGGGGGGCGGGGTATATGAGTTCAGCGGAAGCATGAGAGCGTCGCCCGTCGCCGTCTGCCAGTCGACAAGGAGCGCCGGCACGTTGAGTGCTGATGCCAGTAGGTGCCCATGTGCTATTGTTACATGTGGGGGGGGGGGGCGTGTATTTCAGCGGAAGCGTGAGCGTCTCGCCCGTCGCCGCCAGCCAGTCGACACGGAGCATTGGCACGCTTGAGCGCTGATGCCGGTGGGGGTAGGCAGGCATGTACTACTAGTAGGATGGGGGGCGGGCATGTGGTTTTAGTAATTCTCGCTCAAAGCGCGAAAAAGCCCAGATGATGACATTGAAGGCGTATAATATGGAATCTACGTGTCATGTGACAATCTAAAAGTGTCTCAATGACAATCAATCACTTCCTTCTGAATATCACTGCTACATGGCGTTGCCAAAAGGCATCTCCCCCGCCCCCACTACGCCCTCATCCATCTGCCCCCCCCCCCCTGAGACTCTGCCATGATTAGTTCAGCGGAAATGCCGCTGCCGCTACCGCCGAGCGGCGATGGACGCACACAGAGAGCGGTGGCACCGTTGAGCGCTGATGCCGGTGGGGGTAGGTAGGCATGCGCTACTCTAGCATGGGAGGCGGGCATGCAGTTTAGCAGAAACGCGGGCGCCCTGCCCGGCGCCGCCTGCCGTCGAGGGGTGATCAACGCGCAGAGAGCGGTGATGCGTTGAGTACTGATGCCGGCGAGGATAGGTAGGCATGTGCTACTACTCTAGCATGGGGGGCGGCGGGCATGTAGGTCAGCGGAAACGCGAGTGCCTCGCCCACTGCCGCCTGCCGTTTAGAGGTGGTCGATGCACAGGGAGTGGTGGCGCGTTGAGCGCTGCCGGCGGTGAGGGCAGGTGGGCATGTGGATACTCCTGGTCTGGGCAGGCACGTGTCTTTGCGCAGTTCGTTATCAGCTGGCAGGGTTAGCCGAGTCTGGCATCAGCAAAGTTAGGGTTAGGGTTAGGGTTAGGGCACCCCTACGCGACACAGAAATTCTTTGCGCAATTAGCTGGCGGGGTTAGACGAGTCTAGGGTTAGCGAAGTGGCACTCCTACGCGACACAGGAATGGCGTTCGGCGTCGACGCCACGACTTCAACTCCTGGAGCGTCGCCGCGACGCCGAGCTGCGTAAAACAGGCATACTACTTGGCAGCACAACACCGCAACACCGCCAAACTTCACCTGAAGTATGAGGGTCCCGTCCAAGTCCAATTTGTCAATGACCACGGTGCCAGCGCCGAGCACGAGCAGCGTGCTGTCGGCGCTGATCTTCACGTCCGCGGGCGATGGCACGACGGACTTCAACTCGTGGAGCGTCACCGCGATGCCGGGCTGCACGACGATGCGTGGCGAAAGGGACACCCCGATGCCTGTCGAGAGGGGCAATGAAGCGGGGAGGGGGAGGGGGGGGGGGGGGTCAGTGTGACAGTTTTTTCTCGGCTTTGAGCACCGAATTGCGCGCTGTTTGGAGAGTTGGCGTTGATGCGTGGCAGTCATATATAATGCGCGAGGCAAGGGCACATACGCGCCGGCACGACGGACAACTCGTGGAGCGTCACCACGATGCCGGGCTGCACGACGACGCGCGGAGAAAGAGACACCTCGATGCCTGTCGAGAGTGCAGCGAAGAATATGGGGGGGGGGGGTCGGCGTTGCTCGCATGACAGCTTCAATTTCGAACACCTGAGGCGCACTGCTCGAAGAGTTGGCGCATGCTGCGCAAGATATGGGCACATGCCTGCCACAGCAAGTCTGCGTCATATACTTGATCATGAGGTACCTCAGTACGCCTGCACGGGAGCGCACTTGGCAGCACAGCCGAGCCTGCGAGGCAGAGCTCTGCCCAGAGGTGATGCTGGCCCTATTCCACAGTCTACATGCATATACACATCGCATGGCTTGTATACATGCGTAAATTATCAATGCACGAGGTACCTTCATATTCCTGCACTGGGCCGCTCTCCACGGCGCAGCCGAGCGTACGCAGCAGCTCCGCCCACAAATGACATCGGTCTTCACAACGACAACCTGACCTTGCATATCACTTAGAGCTCTACGATCTTTTGATTCGTTTTCATATCACACAAGTAACTTCGAAGTATGTACATTCATAGCACCTTCGTATTCCTGCACTGCGCCGGTCTCCACGGCGCAGCCGAGCTTGCGCAGCAGCTCTGCCCAGAGGTGATACTGGTCTGCCTCGCCGCTAGACGCGCTGGCGGGGGGGGTGCCCTTGGCCTGCGCCGCCTGAGCATCACCGAGGCTGTTCTTCACGGGGCTGAAGCACAGCCACGGCGCCATGCTGCAGGGAAAGGCGGGGGGGGGGGGGGGGGGGTAAGCATTGGTCGCTGTGGGGGCAAGGGTAGGCATGTATAGAAGTGATTCATCCGCGCCGAGCATCGCCGCGAGGTAGCGCATCAACGGGGCAATTTTTACGTGCATCGCAGCGGACAATGCAGTCGCACGCGCGCGCAAACCCGCACTTGACGCCGCCTCGGCACCGCCACAGTCTCATGCTGAGGCGTGTGGCGAGTTAGAGTCGGGGTCGAGCCTCAGTCGAGACTGAGGGCAAGGGCATCAATGGGATATTAACAAGAAGCATCTGCGTAATGGGAAATCCTATGATGTTAACAACGATCAAATCAAATGGTGGTGTCCATGGGATCTTCAACAAAGGCTGAGCCACAGGTGTATCTTGTAGCCTGCCACGCTGAGCATCTGCACAGCCACACTGCGCCGAGCGCTGAATATATCTTTAGTGACAGGTATAGACGCTATGCTCGCAGCTGTGACACTGTGAACTTGGCAGCCCACATGCGCCGCTGCGCGAATCAGCTTTCTAAGCCCAAGCCTGCGGAACCCCAATGCCAACCCTCTCACGCATTTCCGACTAACCCTAACCTACGCTTCCAATGGCACGCCAGACGCATTTCCGACTAACCCATTTCCGGCTTACCCTAACCCTACGCTTCCAACGGTACGCCCGACGCCGATGCGCTGGCTTAGAACCCTGGTAGGAACTTCAAGAATGGGTATGTGTGAACCCTCTGGCAGGAACTTCAACAATAGGTATGTACGCTCCATACGCAACTGCGACGCTGCGACCTTCAAAGCGCCGCATGCGCCGCTGCGCCCGCCAACCAACTCTCGCGCAATTACAGAGCTCTCACAGAGTTCCGACGGTGGATCAGGCGCCTGCGTACCTGGTGAACCCCACTTTCGCTTCAGGGGACAGCAACGTGGGGGAAGCCTGCTGTAAGAGTCAGCTTTCATGCAAGTCCGACGGTGCGCACGAGGTAAACTCCACTTTTCGCTTCGGGGAACAGCAGCGTGGGGAAAGCCTGCTGTGAGAGTCAGCTCTCGCGCAATCACACCAGTGCGACCTTACCTGGTGAACCCCACTTTCGCTTCGGGGGACAGCAGCTTGGGGTAGTCCTGCATCATGCACTCCAGCCGCGTCGGCTTCTGCGAAGGAGGAGAGGCGCGCGTGGCGGCGAGGGACGGGAGAGTAGCGTCAGAAACAGCGTTAATAGTAACAGGGCGTGCGCGCCAGCAAGGGATGGGATAGTAGCATCAGAAACGTCGTTAATAGTGAAGAGCCACGTCGGCTTCTGCGCAGGAGGAGAGGCGCACGCGCCTCCGAGGGACGGGATAGTGGCGTCAAGAACGTCGTTGATAGTGGAGCTAGGAATAACTGCGACCAGCAAATGAAGACAACCACCACAGTTCAGTGCAACATCAAGGAGAACCTGGCCTTAGCCAAGTGCGGGCAAGGCGACAGACGCCAAGCGTGACACTTTCAGAGCGTATGGCGGCGCCACTGAGCTGAACACTCTTCAGCAGCACACACATGAACTGACCTTGAACGCCCATGCGCGACTCATCTGCGTACTTCGGGTTCACAAAACTCATCCAGTGCAGAGGTACACGCACGGACTCATCATGAACAGTACACACTATTTGGCAGTGCACAGATGAACTGACCTTGAACGTCGTGTGCAACTCACAAACACATTCAGGGCAAGAGTACACGCATGAACTGATTGCGAACACTCTCTGACAGTACGCAGATGAAAACTGACCGGGAGTACACCAGTAGACTCACCTGCAACAGTTCACACTCTTCAGCATATGAACTGACCTTGAACGTCGTGCGCGAGTCGTCCGCGCATCTTGGGTTCACAAACTCCTCCAGCGCACAAAGCCTCCTCCAGCGCACGAGTACGCGCATGGACTGATTATGAACAGTACACATCTTGAGCAGGTCACGAATGAACTGACCTTGAACGTCGTGCGCGACTCGTCTGCGTACTTCGGGTTCACAAACTCCTCCAGAGCGCCCCCGGTCTTCTCCAGCACCTCGCAGTACGGGCCCATGGCAAACAGCAGCTGGTTGATGTTGCCCGGGTAGGGGCTGAAGCCGGTCTCGGGGTCATTTGTGTCCCCGTCCTTGTGACCTGACAGATATGGGGTGCACAGTGGTATGTTAGGTGAGGGCCAAGTCCCTAGGCTGACTCAACGTCTGATGTTTTCAGCGCACATTTGAGTTCAAGTCCAACGTCTTGAATCTGTACATCGGTCTCTGGGTCGTTTGTGTCCCCGTCCTTGTGACCTGCGACATAAGGGGTGCACATGTGGTATGTCAGGTAGGTGTCTTTTGAGGGTGGTATGTTAGGTGGGTGTTGTCCTGAGGGCCAGATCCCAAGTCTGAGTCGACGTCCGATGGTTTCTGCACAAAATCTGAGTTCAAGTCCTACATACATCCTCTTTGCCTGAGTGACAATGTTTCTCTTTTTTTGATAGTGGTTGGGCCCGCTCGGAGTTGTTGCTATCCCCCTTTGTGACCACATATGAGGTGCGCAATGGTACGTCAGTAGGTGTCATTGTGAGGGCAAAGTCCCTAACTTGACTCATTGTCCGATGTTTTCTGCATAAATCTCGGCTAAGTCCTTGTGCCATGCCACATATGAGGTGCACAATGGTACAAAAGCGGGTGACTTTCCAAGGGTCGAGCCCCAAATCTCAGTCGACACCCTATGCTTTCTTCACAAACCTGCCGACACTCAAACTTCAAGTATCAAAGTGCAGATCGGCCATGCACGACAGCGGTATCCGGGTCAAAGAGCGGGTCAACAGCCTGTGCATGTTTGAAGTTGTCCCCTTGAAGTTGCACACTTGAAGTTGACGCACTCACCTGATCCACGCAGCAGGGGGTCCAGCTGGTTGTACTCCACGTTGACGGTCATGGCGCTGCCGTCCTCGCGCGTGAGCCGCGCAATGCCGCCGACGGCCTGCAACGTACATACATACATGCAGCGGCAAACATTGTGAGCACTGCAATATGGCCTTCAAAGTTTGTACTTCGAAGTGTGTACTTCTAGGTGTCTACTTCTAGGTGTGTGCAGGTCATGGCGCTGCCGTCCTCGCGCGTTTAGCCGCGCGATGCCGCCGACGGCCTGCAGCATACATACATGCCATGCAGCGGCAAACATTGTGAGCACTGCCACAAAAAAATGCATTCGAAGGTTTAGAGTTGGGTTCGGGTTAGGCGACGTGCATACATACCATGCAAGGTGCATACGTGAGCACTGCAAACATGTTCTTCGAAGCAGCACTTTGAGTTGCGGCGCTGCTGTTCTGGCGCCTGCGCCGCGTAATGCTGCAAGCGGCGGCTTCCTGCAATGTACATCCACGCAGTCGTAAACACTGTGAGCACTGCCAAAAAGTATATGTTTATGGGTCTGCTACATATGTACATTCAAACCATGCAGTGGCAAACACCATGAGCACTGCAACCTGTTCTTCAGAGTATGTACTTCTACATGCTTTCACGTGTGTGCACTACTAACCTGACGCGTGGGTTGCGCCATGTGTCACCACACATACTCTACCCACCTGCATTACGTCGCGCAGACATGTGCACGTGCCATGTTTCAGGGAGTTAACGCACGAGTGAGTGTTCAACGTGTCGCGACTCTTTTGTCCTCATCCAAAGGTCTCTACCCACCTTCTTGTGCCTTACGCGGCACTGCCACTAAGCTGGTGTGACGCGAGGTTCAACTTCAACTTCAGCTTCACCTCTGTGACTCTTGCATGCATGCCCTATGCACCTGCTTGGCCTTGCGCGGTATCGCCATGGAGCTGACCTGCAGCTCCAGCTATGTTATCGTATGTCTGTATACGCCACGCTACCCTACAGGAACGGCTGACCCGAGGTTCAACTTCAACTTCACATCACTGCAGCTCTTAGTGCAATGCCCTGTGCACCTGCTTTGCCTTTCGCGGTATCGCCATGGCGTTGACCTCCAGCTCCAGCTGTACGACACGTAACTGGTGAACTTCAAGACACGAGCTTCAACTCCACCTCACCGCCCCCGTGCAATAACCTACCCACCTGCTTTGCCTTGCGCGATATCCCAGCAACATGCACGTAGAGCTCACAACGCGCGGTTCATCTGTACCTCACCTCAACTCTGTGTGCGATACCCTGCAAAGCTGCTTCCACCTTGCGCGGTATCGCCATGGAGGTGACCTCCAGCTCCAGCTACGTAATACGCATGTATGTATGGAAACGGCTCAAAAGAGCGCATGTATGTATACTCTACGCTACCTTCCCGCACGGCACAAGATTCAACTTCAACTTCACCTGCTTCGCCTTGCGCAGCATCGCCATGGAATTGACCTCCAGCCCCAGATGTGCGGCATGAAGCTTGTGAACTGCACGACACTTTACCGCACTGCAACTCTGTGTGCATACTGTGCGCGCAGTGCCCTGCTCACCTGCTTTGCCTTGCGCGGTATCGCCATGGAGTTGACCTCCAGCTCCAGCTCCACGCTCACTCCCAGCGCCGCCGCCAGCGAGTGCAGCGCAAGTCCATTGGTGTCCTGCACACACGCGCAGCGTTACGAGCTCAGTACGTACTGAAAAACCAGCCGCGACCATCGTACAAGCACCAGTGCTTCTACGCATCACCAGTATTCATGGCACAGTAATTGTGCTCTTCCTTTTTTTTGATATCTTTGATGTGCGTGGAAGGAAAGCCCAGGTACAGCGCCGCCGCCAGCGAGTGCAGCGGGAGTCCATTGGTGTCCTGTATGCACACGCAGGTGGTTCCACACGCGCGCAGTTGCACAAGTCGAGTGATGGCATGAAGAAACGCTCTGCAGATGAACCGCAGATGTCTGTGGGGCCTGACGCATTCCAGGAGCTGCTGCGCGCCGCGAATTTGTTGTCTTGTACTGAAGCAGTGCACCTTGGCGCACGACGTGCCCGTGCGCACACGCAGCGCCGCGAGATCAGTACTGAAACAAACAGCCCTAGCCGTTGTGCAAGGGCTTGTACCGATTACCAAGTATTGTGCTCTGAAAACTCTTTGGACATCTTCGCTGAGTGAGGAAACAAAGCCCAAGTACGGCCTGCACGCATATGGCCGTATACTGTGGTGCGGCTGCGTAAACGCAAACTTGCTTGATGGAGATATCTGGACATTTTCACAAGTTTTACGTCCCTGTGATTGTGAGTTTTCTGCCTGTGCCCATGTTTGCCTGACTCCAACCTTTGAGAGACGGGTGCAACTGCCACGGTTCGCCAGCAATCAAGAAACACCCACCTTTGACTGATTGACCTTGCGGGAGGCCATCAGACTTGAAGTTCCTTAGCACCGAAGCACCACCATCCGTTGCTGACGCGATTTTGCAGTTGATGAACAGCATTCCCAACTGTAACATCAAGTTAAAGTTGGTCAACTTCTCACTTGAAGACGCACCACCACACGACAAAGCGCCCCTGCCGCTCCGCACTGCAACATCAACTTAAACATTCAACTTCAAGCAGGCCAGCTTCACCTGCATGAAGCTGCACCGCACGCCGTCCTCGCGCCAGCGCCGACCTGCTATGAACCGCAACATCAACTTTGAATATTCAACTTGAAGTTGTTTAACTTCTCACCTGCATGAAGACGCACCACCGCACGCCGTCCTCGCGCCAGCGCCGCGCCACGCCGCAGCGGTGCATGAGCGTGTGCACGTCGCCGTGACCGTGCGGTTTGGTAGATATCTGCAATCACCACGAAAGACGTGTGAATAAACACCACGGATCAGGGTCAGGGTCAGGGTCAGGGTTGACACCTGCGACAGCGCGGCTCGCTGTGGTGACACGTAAGCTCCAAGGCATGCACTTCAAGTATGTGTGACGCGCTGGCTGGGACGTCGCCATGGCTGTGCGGTTTCGTCAATATCGTTTAAAACACAAAAAAAGACGTGCAGGGCGCGGTGAACGACCCCGGATCAGCGACTTGTGACTCAGCGACTGTGACTCAGCAACTGCGGCTCACTGCCATGACGGAGGCCGGTGCAGACGGGCTGATGCGAGCAGACGGGGCGTGGTCGAGGGCGGATTTCTGCGCTGAGAAGGGTGGGAATCGTTGGTGCGGCGTAGCGGTGGCGCGTCATGCTGAGAGATGAAGACATTTGGGTGTTGTGTGGCAGCGATGGCGTGTGGCAGCGATGGCGTATGTGCTTGCACCACAAAAGTCCGAAGTATGTACGCACGCAGGTGCTTGGTAGTCGCCGCTGCTCTCAAACCGTACACAGTGCCAAACTTGAAGTACAAGAAAACCCACAGGCCCGGCTCGCGGCAAAGTTGAAGTTGGGTACACAAAGTGAAGTTGCCTATCATCGAACCATACTTCAAGTAAGGTGAAAGGTGCTCCTGTAACTGCAACTGCCAACTTCAAGAACGTTCGCACCTGATACTTGTCGCCGTCTTCGAGCACGAACCGCCCGTCGTTGTCCTGTATGGCGGGCACCTTCTCTTGCTTGATGAGCGTCACCTGCAGCAGTAGCAGCGCGCAGCACATGTTCAACTTGAAGCACCGTTGTCCTGTATGGCGGGCACCTTCTCTTGCTTGATGAGCGTCACCTGCAGAAGTAGCAGCGCTCAACACATGTGCAACTTGAAGTACCGTTGCCCTGTACGGCGGGCACCTTCTCTTGCTTGATGAGCGTCACGTGCAGCAGGCGATGCAGCCTGCAGCGCATGCTCAACTTCAAAGACTAGTTCACTGCAGTACGGCAGCATGACAAGCGGCCAAAGCAGCAAGAAGTTCAGCACAGCTCAGCTTGAAGCACCTCTTCAAATGCGTGATGCGCCTGCTTGGGGGGAGTTTGCAGGTCCACGTACTGTTGCGCCTCCAGACTTTCGCTATCAAGTATCCAAAGCAGCAGTCCTACATTCGCTTCCAGTTCAACCAAGCAGCGCATTTTAAGGTTAGGGTTAGGGTTAGCCCTAACCCTAACCCTAACCCTTGAGGTCCAGCCCTAAGCGCTGGTGCGCCTCGTGTTAGCAGTCCCTGATACCTTTCAACTTCAAGTGAACCTTGATCTTGTGGCGCACCTGCTTGGGGTCCAGCCTAAAGTGCTGGTGCGCCTCCAGCTCCGCGCTGGTCGTTGTCAAGCATGTTCAAACTTCAAGTAAACCTTCAAACATGTGACGCACCTGCTTGGAATCCAAACCAAAGTGCTAGTGCGCCTCCAGCTCCACGAGGATCTTGTCAAGCGGTCCAACAGTCACAAACTTCAATCACAACTTGAAGTGAAACTTCATACATGTGACGCACCTGCTTGGGGTCCAGGCCAAAGTGCTGGTGCGCGTCGAGCTCTGCCCTGGTCTTTGTCAATGGTCTAGCATGTTCAAATTTCAAGTACACCTCCAATCATGTGACGCACCTGTTTGGGGTCCAGCCCAAAGTGCTGGTGCGCGTCGAGCTCCGCGCTGGTCTTGTCGGCCGTGTCATCGGAGACCATGATGGCCAGTGGCAGCAGCCGACCCTCCCCGTAGCGCGTCTGACGCGACAGAGAGAATTGCCGATCGCGCATTGTTACAACATGAAGTCGTGACTGACACAATGTTGAGCTGACACACAGGTTGTCTTGAAAACATCACTGATGCGAAGCCTTCGGCAGGAGACGCCCCTCTCCGTAGCGCATCTGACGCGACAGAAAGCGATGATCGTGCAAAGATGAAGTTCCGGTTGCGCAATGTTACAGCTGACGCACAATGTCGCAATTGAGCAGTTCCGGTCACGCAACGCTGCAACTGACGCACAGCATCGAAATTGACACGAAACTGGGTGACCCACACGTCACCTCAGTTTTGCTGCAGCAGGCAACAACACGCGCCTCAACGAAAGGCCTGAGTACAGCTTGGGGGGCAGCGTCACCACTTGAGGTTCAGCATTACTATTGAGGTTCACCACTGCAAATAAAAGAGGCACCTGAGGCGTAGGCTGGCCCTGCGACGGCTCACTAGCCGCCACTCAAAATATCATAGGCCCGGCCCTATTCGATGCAAGCATGCCCTCTGTGTGTTGAGAAGACGAGGGGGGAGGCGTGGTGGGGACGCTGACACCTAGTTGATGTGACGAGTGTGTGTGTTGGTTGGGGGGGGGGAAGGGGGGGGGCTTGCTCTGTTGCTCTGTCGTGACATAGACCAAGGGGAGGGGGGGAGGGGAGGGGGGGCTTGCCCTGTGATAACATAAGCGGGGGGGGGGGGGGGGGGGGGGGCTGGCCCTTGATGTATAACCCAGGCAAGCATTTGGGGGGTGACCTCACCTGCAGCGCCTGTATCTGCGCGCAGTAGAGCGTCAGGTAGCTCGTCTCCGTGCACAGCTCCGTCGGCAGCTTGAGCTGCGCGTCAGGGCAAACACCGAAAACAAACGCAGTCAAGCAGTGCTCAGTATCAGCAGCAGCGCTCAGGGCGCGAGGGCGCAGGGCCCGAGTCGCTGACCGCGCATCTGGCTCCTTATGGTTTGATGCGTTTCAGAGTACGTTTTGGTGTTTTAAACATAGCTCGAAGTACTCGATTTGCCAACTTGGATTTGGATCTGCGCCGCAAGCAAGAGCAAGAAAAGAAAGGTGAAGTACTTGACCTGCAAAGCCATACCAGGTACGTCGGCAATGGCGCAGAGGGCTCCTGGTTGCAGTAAGCCCCCGCAGCCTCATACAGGTGTGGGGGGGGCGGCAACAGATTGTCCACGGTGCGGTGAGAGAACAAAGTAATGCATGCAATGGTCGAGCATGAAAGCATGCATGTTGGCTGCCACGATAAAGCTCTTGACAGCGCGCGCACATGCAGTGACCATGTCGATGACCACGACGTGATGCTACACTGCAACGCACGTTGCGGACGACGAAAGCCACGTTGCGCAGGAAATAGTGAACAACGTCGACATCTGCAGACCAGTCCCCGACTGTCACCTCGTGTGCCACATCGATACCCTACGTTTACATGGTCGGGGGCGTCGGAACAGCACGTACAATGAGGCGCGCACCGCACGAAGCGCATCTTGGGCGTTGCCATCGTCGCATACTCCAACTTGCAACCTGCACTGCATGCGTACTTGCACATTCTTGCACATACTTCAGCCGCTCCCAGACGTCAACGAGTACCAAATGCGCTAATCGAGAGGTTGCTGAGCGCTGATCTGCCCACCTTTGATGTCGCTACTGCTCCAGCCGTTAGCTGTACTTCAATATACTACTTCAACGCGCTGAGCGCTGGGCACCTTCAAGTCGCCGTATCCCAGGCGCTCCCCCAGCCCCCCTCCCCGCCGCCAGCACATAGTTCAACATTCAACTTCAACATGATGAGCACTGACAGCACATCAAATGGGAATGATCAAAAGATCTTAGAGCTCTAGGCAAGGCGTGGTTAGCCGTAAAATTAAATGCCTTTCACCTTGAAGTCGCCGTACCCCAGCCGCTCCCCCAGCCCCTACGCCACCAGCACCCACCAGCACAAACTTCAAAAATCTACTTCATCATTGCTACTTCAACATGCTACTTCAACATGCTGAGCGCTGCGCACCTTGATGTCGCCGTACCCCAGCCGCTCCCCCAGCCCCCCCGCCACCAGCACGAAACCGCACGCGCCCACCTCCCCCCCCCCCTTCTCCTCGAGCTCCGCGTAGCGCGCGCTCCCCGGCTCTAGCGCCACCCCCTCAGGCACCGAGGGGGACCAGCCGTCCAGGGGGTTCACGCCCTCGGCGCTGTCCGCAAGCAGCTTGCGCGCGCGTGAGGCGTAGCCGATGATGCCGCCCTCGCCCGGGGATGTCTCGTGCAGGTGCTTGGCCTGCATCATTGGCGGCGGCAACGGCGACACGGTATTTCTGTTGTCAGCTACGCATTTGTAAACTAACAAGCAAAAAAATCAGAGGCGTAGCCGATGATGCTGCCCTCGCCCGGGGACGTCTCGTGCAGGTGCTTGGCCTGCGGCGGCGGCGGCGGCAGCGGCAGCGGCAGCAGGCTTTGTGTGTCAGTTACGGCTTGTGCAGAATGGCTACGAATGGCTACAAGGCACAGCAGGCGCGCCGCATAGGTAGCCGATGATGCTGCCCTGCCCGGGGGGCATCTCGTGCAGGTGTTTTGCCAGCGGCGGCGGCGGCGGCAGCGGCAGCTCGGCAGGCTTTGTGTCGGTTGCGATTTGTGAATCAACAACGTACGCAAGCCCATCTTCAATTACAGTTTCGGCGGTTTCGTCTCCTTCCATTCAAGTTCACGAAAGGCGTTTAAACAAGAGCGCGTGCCGCCAGCCGTTGCGCTGCCGGCGTCAGCTGAGTAGCTGATGATGGCGCCTCCCCCGGAAACGTCTCGCGCAGGTGCGCGACTTGCGCACGGGCGCAGAGTCAGCATATTGGTTTCATTTTCTTCTTCAGTGACGTTCAGGGTTTCAGAAAACGGCATTCTGCATTGGAGCGCGCGCCGCCAGCTGTTGCGCTGGCATCAGGTGAGGTCATGTGCAGGCGCTTGACGTGCGTGCGCGCGTGCACGCGCGGTGGCACGGAACGGCGGTTTCGTTTTCCGTTACAATTTCTGAAACCGCAAGGGAATTGGAGCATGTGCAGGCGCTTGACGTGCGTGCGCGCGCAGTGGCATGGCACGGCGGTTTCGTCTTCACTTATGGTTTTTGAAACCGCAAGAGAGATGGAGCCGACAGATCTGGCGCCAGCGAGGCCTTGCACGGGTTAGTAAGACCTGGGCGCGCGCGGCAGCTGTTTCTTCAGTTACGGTAAATTCAACAGTCACAGAAGTTGATGTTCACCGCCAGACGAGCGACGACCGCCGTACCAACACCGGTAAGGAGGGCCTTGGGCGGCCAGTTGGGTTTTGTGCAACCTAACCCTAACCCTAACCCTCACCCTAACCCTCTGTCAGGGCGAATGCGATCACCAAACCGCCACGTGGGCCAGAGCCGCAGCGGCAGCTGCGTAAGATAATCCTAACCCTAACCCTAACCCTAACCCTAACCCCAAGGGCGCACAAGCCGCACACCGCTGCAACTCCAAACGCTGCATGTGACCCTCTTTCTCCGGGCTGCGCGCCGCTGCTTCCGCGCAGCCAGCGGCACTGTATGTAGCAGCTCAACCCCAAGGTTAGGGTTAGGGCTAGGTAAGGTCAGGGTTAGGGTTACAACCTAATCCCGCACTAGACCCGAAGCCAGCGCCGTGCGAGAGCGGCTCACCTGCTTCAGGAACTCCCTTTTGAGCCTAACTTAACCCCAAACTTGACCCACAGCCAGCTCACCTGCTGCAGGAACTTCCTTCTTGAGCCCTAACGTGACCTCAACCCAAAAGCAGCGCCGCACGAGAGCCGCTCACCTCCTTCTTTGAGCCGTAACCTAACCCCGCACTCAACCCAAAGCCAGCTGCGCGAGTGAGAGCCGCTCACCCGCTACAGGAACTTCCTCTTGAGCCCCAACTTGACCTCAAACTCGACACAAAGCCGGCGCCGTGCGCGCGGGACCAGCTCACCTGCTGCAGGAACTTCCTTTTTGCGCCTGAGCCCTGAGCCGAAACCCACCTCGATCCGAGGTCAGCGCCGCGCAACGCTCGCGTGCCGGAACGTCCTCGTGAACCCTGGCCTAACCTCAACTTCGACCTAAAGCCAGTGCCGCATGAGAAAACGCTCACCTGCTGCAGGAACTTCCTCTTGAGGTTGTCGTACGCAGACATTTCCTTTTCGAGCCTGAGCCCTAACCTCACCCCGAACCGCTCACCTCCCCTTTGGAGCCCTAGCTATACTCCAACTTCATCTTGAAGCCGGCGCCGCGCACAAGCAGCTCACCTGCTGCAGGAACTTCCTCTTGAGGTCGTCGTCCGTGCCGGGCATGGGCCACTGCGCCATGAGGTGGCCCTGGCCCGCCTCCTGGAGGACCGTGGCCAGGCCAAACTCCTCATCGCTCAGGATCCCCTGCAAGGGGGGGGGGGGGGGGGGGGGGGGTCAGGAGAGCAAGGGGGCAGGAAATCGCAACAGGGGCAGCCTCCGCTCTGCTTCGGGCACGTAGAGCGCGGACAGAGCGCGGGCGCTACAAGGACGGCGGCGTGCCACGTGTCTGCAAGAGCGGTGAGCGGGGGCGGATGCGCCAACACGCAGAACCGCCTGAAGGATGCCGCGAAAACGGGGCGGCGATTGCGCGGTGTGATCTGCCAGCCAGTCCTCAAAGTTCAGACTCAGATTCGATTTGCTCCCCCCCCCCCCCCCCCCCCCCCCCCCGGGCGCCCCGCCCCCGCCCTGCCCTCATGAAAGCGCCGAAAGCGCCGCTCGCGTGCCGCCTTGCAATCTGACGACGCGCAGGGGGCTGGCCGCTTTGCCGAGCTCCTGTGCTCTATGCTCCCCCCCGTCGCTCCAGATTCAGCGCAACAGAAGCTCGCCTCGCGCCCGGTACCTTCAGAGTCAGAACCTATTCGCCCCCGCCCTTGATGTGCAACACGCGTGCCTAGCGCGCGAGTGTCCGGCGATGCCGCGCGACGGAGCCTGCGTGGCGGCGACGTTGTTCAAGGCGACGCGCAGCAACACCTGTGCGCGCTCTACGTACGCAGTCTGCAACGTACGGGACGGCCGTAGATTCTACAACTCTACAAGCGGCCAGGTGTACGAGTTCCCGGAGAGGATGCAGACCATTGCTCCGGGCTAGGCTGCACAGCGGCAACCTGTGGTGCTGGCCGGCTGTAGCGCAGCCCAACAGGTGTTGCATACGCGCCTACTCTGGGAAGCTGCACTTCAAGGGCGGTTCGGGTTGAAGTTGGTGCAGAAGAGCCGGATCCTCGGATGTGGCTGCGGTGGAGAAATACGACAACGCAGCCGATTTGTAGTGTGCGGCAATGCATGCAGATGTATCATGCTGTACGTGCTTGCCCCGACGTATCGCCTCATGGTTCAACACGCACCACAGTTTCTGAAAGATTCAACAGAGACATTCTCAGAACACAACTTGTGTACCCCCTTCAAACAATCAATACCACATTTTTATTCGCTTCAAAGTACTTCGAAAACAGTGCTAGGCCAGCAGCCCTCACCTTGTTGTCCATGACGGGTCCTGGCAGCAGCACGCCGTAGGAGAAGTTGGTGAAGCCCTGAGACGCCATCACGGCGGTGCCACATGGCGCGGATGAAGAACAAGACAACATCTGTGACCTGCTGGTGCTTGTATCCGTGGTGAGCGTAAAGATTCGTGCCTATGTATATGCTGCTGGCCATCTCCAGCTGCATTCTTGGCGGCACTTCCATGCCACCTTCAGACGCGGCACTTGATGTTGGTTTTTACGGATGCCTCGCGTGATGACTGAAGCAGCACACAATGCACAGCAAGACTGGCTTCTGCTGGTTGCATGTGCAGACAGATTCCAGATTCCAGGGAGCTCGTGAACGCAGTTGTACGAGCTGCGTGTGGTCTTGATGCCGTAAGTTGCTCTTCTGATTACCTTCAACTCGCACAAGACTGCAGTGTAGGAATACATGACAACGGGTAGTCCGCACCTGCGTGTCCATATTCACCTGCTGCTTGGTAATGCTACTGCAAGACTCACGCCAGCACAGCTACTACAGCAGCAAGCGAGACGGGCTCACCTCGGTCATTTGCCTGCGAGGGCTTTCAGAGTAGTCCGACCCCAAATCAACAGCCTCTGCGTCCAGGGTCACGCTGTCCCGCCTCTGCAGCTCGCCACTGGTGAGATGCTCTGCGAGGGAAGGCAGCAAAGGAGACAGACAACTTCTTGATGCCCAGATCTCATGCGTGCTTCTTGTTTTCCGCTTATTTGAGAACGCGGAACGCACATGGTCAGCACGAGGACCTGCTGCCACTAGGCGCACCTGCGGTGAGGCTCGGACGCCCTCTTGTGCCCTGAGGCATTCTGCTGCTTGCCTCGCAAATGCAGTCGCGACTGCCTTGCCTTCAAGCAATCGAGCTCTCTGCTCGTACCTCAACCGGGCAAAAGCAACTGCCAGTGAGTGCCCCTGTGTGCCAGGTAGCTCCGAGATATTTCAAGCTCCTCCGCGGTACTTTGCTGCACGAGACGGCTTGGCCCACTCACAGCAGTCAAGTCAGCTGCACACAGCTCAAGACACACACACGTAACGAACCCCTGCCGGTCTAGTGTTCAATACGGCCGGGCTCAAAATTTGCAAGATTACGCACACACGTATGAGACGGCTGACAGACAGTCTCCGCTGCCGCTGCAGGAGGCAGGCCGCAAGCTGGCGCTTGAATGCGATGCGATGCCCTCGACTCGCAGTGTATCCCTCCAAAGCACAGCTCCTGTCAAATCTAAAACTTCAAGCTCTCTCACCGGCCGGTCATGTAGCCGTGATCATCACAGAGCCAGACGGTCAAAGATATACTCGACATGTGTGCGACCATGTGGCAGGCTGATTGCGTGCGGGTTCACTGAGCGCAGTGACGATGCGATTGCGCTGCCAGATGGACGATACACATGCGCCACATGGAGGAGGCCACATGCAGGAGGCAACAGCTGGTGATTTGCGGTTTGCACCACTGGCACATGTAGGTGTGTATGTGTCCAAATTGAGCAAACAGAGCACGGTCGTTGAGCCATGCTTGTATTTCATGCTTGTAAATAAATAAATATTTCCTGTGAAACATGCGATGCGCAAATACCGCTGTCGCTGTCTTGCTGTTAAATTTGCGTGTTGAGGGAGGCCAGTTATCCCAAAAATGACTTGCCTCTGGCAATGAGCATTAGCATGTATATAGATGCATACTTTTTCATATAAATTATTCTCGCCAAATTCAAGGGCACGAAAAAAAGCTATGGAGTTCCATCCATGTGTGTGGATCCTGCTACCAGAAGCATATATATGACATCGCATCTTTTGAGAATTTGATAGCGTGTCAATGCGCATTGACGATCACTTCTAAACAACATCGTCATGGCATGTACTGCATGTCGGTTTGTGCCACGCACCCGGTGCCTATAGATACTATATCAAGTGATGCATGGCCGCCATGCCAGCAGCGCTGACAATGCGTCAACATCGTCAGCGTGATGAGTGCCATGATAGCTTGTTGAAGTCTAAACACATGGCCATTATAATATAGGTGAGCTCTCAGACCAACAGCGTGCCAGTGGCCGAAGAAAGAGGTTGCTTGTGCCTTCGGCGACTGTCTCCGGCTTACCAAATTGAATAGATTTGGAATGCCCTGACCAGCAATCACAACACACGCAACACATATGTAGTGTACATGTAGCTGCAGCTAAATTAAATGAAGTTACAGCTGCAGCGAATAGAATTTTACATTGAAGCGCCCCATGTCAACCAAAGGAAACATTCAAGCTACAACTCACTGACGTGGCACTACCACAGCACAGTAGTTTTGTTTTGGTAGCAGCGCCCCACTGACCACAGAGTCTACTTTGACAACAAAGCACGATCATCATGATTGACCGGTCTTTGGAGGCTTCAAGTCTCAGAGTGACAGGCACAATTCACGCCAGATGATCCTGACAGTGTGCCTGGCAAAGCACGCGCATTTCAAGCTCAGGGTTCAGCAATTTGAAACTTCAAGTCAACACACACCAAGCGTGCGCGCCAAAGTGAAACGGTCAAATCGCGTGCTATTGCAGCCGGCGGATCGGCGGCACATCCGGCGTGAGACACGCGGGATTGATGCCCGCCTTATGTGCCGCCAGCAGTCCCACTGCCTCCAGATACGAGCGCACCGTGACGTGGCCGTGCATGCGCAGGTCCGCGCCCGATGCGCGCATGACGGTGGCGTTGTCCTCCACGCCGACCAGGAGCGTCGTTGACTGCCCGCTCAGGCTTGAGGGGGGGGGAAGGGGGGGGGAGGGCGGGGAGGGGGGGAGGGGGGGTTTAAGCATGGTGAGCCAGCCTGAGAGTCTGGCGCATTGGGGCGTTGGGCTGCTGCTGCCCACTGGCAGGCGCAAAGTCGCGTGCGATAGTTGAAGTGCGCTGAACGCTCATAAGCGCGTCGCCCGCACTCTTCCGGAGACTCTGAGTCAGACTCTCCTTCAAGTTCCTTGCGCACACGCCATCGTGATTGGGTGCCGGCAGCTGCGCCAGCCATCCTGGACGAGCACACCCCACTTCAACTTGAAGTTTGATGAAGGCAGGCTGCAGATGCATGACATGTCGCAGCTGCTGCCGTGCAGTGGGCACACGACGACTGATTTCACTTGAAACGCGCTACTGTGCTTGCTGTACAAATACCTGTTTGCAGCCCACTAAGTTCAACACCGTGACGCTCAGCAGATGGGCAGGACGCAGTCGCAAGGCACACGCACATGCCATTGGCACTTAACCACCTTGAAGTTCTGAATCAGTGACTGCCATTGACGTTTATGATGGTCACTCATGCGGCGGCGCTCATGACATTCACTCTGCTTGTGGGGGATTGAGGCCGGCACTTGTGTAGCGATCGCTGACGCGCCAAGTGTTTCAATGTGGTGCCGTCAAATGCAGGAAATGAGTGTGACGCACAATGTCACACTGTCAGGCAAAATGCTAAAAAAATTATTGCTACCCAGTACCGCAAACACGGATGGCGGCCGGGCCTGCTGGCCATACAGTCACTGTGTCGACACAGTGTCACCAAGCTTTCAAAGTCAACGCCGTTCAACTGGTGCTGCATGTCCCTGAAACAGAGCACGGCATGCGTGAAAACGCTGCGTACGTCACAGTTCTTGAAGCATGATTTACCTCAGAGCGCCTGGTCCTCCCATGGCCGTCGCTGGCGCTATGAAGGCGTCCACATCCTCCGCCCAGAGAGCCTGCAGAATCACGCAGGTGCACAAACATCAACACAAGTGCGCACAATTGCAGCGGCCAGAATGACTTCAATAACAGGTACTGCCAGAACACATCATTGGTGAGCTTGCTGCGTTGTACCGTTGTTCGTAGTAGAAAGTATTTATTCTTGAATGAATGTGAGCAACGGGTACCACATGGGGGTAAATGGTGCATTGTGCGGAGCCCGCGGGTGCCGCGCTTGGTTCGCCGCGCGCCGCCGCGTGACGATGCGTAAAAACAATAACTCAATCTTCTGGACGAGAAAGAGTTCAACGGCCACAGCTAGTGACTGACCCAGGGGTGAAAGCGCGTGAAGGTATGACACATCGCGGTACCGTAACTTCGCACAACGCGCAGCGGATGACGCATCGATGCGTGTGCCGGTGCCGCCGTGCAGCGGGCGCGCAGACTCGCGTCGCGCCGCGCGCTTCGTCGTCACGCGCCACGACGAGTGCGCTCTAGCACTTGCATGAGATCGCAGCACTGTGAAGAAATACATGGTGCCGCGGAAAGCACAGAGGCTCGCTCGTGCGTCGCGCGCACGTCATCCCGCCAAGCGGTGCACGCCACAATGCGCTCCAACACCTTCACATCGCAGCTTTCAATTCTAAACGAAGCGCGCACGACCACGCATCGAGGCGAGTGCCAGAGACGCCGCGCGGCGCACGGCGCGCGCGCGCCGCGCCGCCGATGCGCGACATGACCGCAAGCGCTCAAACGCTTCCAGCGCATCGCAGTGCTGCAATTACTGCCGCGGAACTCACGCATAATTGACTTTGTTCGCATCAAAACGCGCGCGCATCCGTGCTGCAGTGCGCCCGGACTCACGCGCGCCGTTTGCGCGCGCGCATTGCCGCCGCACGACATTGACAGTGTCAGTTTGACACACGCCGCGCGTGCTCAAACGCTCCCACCACACCGCAGTGTCAACAAATTGATGCCGCATACTGGGCAACTGATGATGCACCAAAGCCGTGCTGCCGTGCTGTAAGTAGTGCGCGCAGACAAGTGCGCCGTGCGCGCGGGGCGCTGTCGCGCCACGACGCTGGCTTAGACGCTGCCAACACGCCGCATCAAATAAATATACTTCCGAAGTATAAATACAAATGTATGTATTCAAATGATGCCACGGAACGCACGAAAGAAGGTGCGCCGCGCGCGCGTCGTCGCTGACACGACGGCACGCCTCGACGCGCCGGCTTAGACGCTGCCAACACACCGCATAATACATACTCCTCTCTCTATATATATAAAAAAACACATGTATGTACACAAAATGCGCAAACTCATGTGCGCCGCGCGCGTGTCGCCGCGCGACGTGACGCACGCCGCGACGCACTCGCTCAAACGCTGCCGACACACCGCAATATTTAAAAATATATATAGTATATACAAAATGATGCAGCGAAACGCACAGACTCACGTGCGCCGCGCGTGCGTCGCCGCGCGACGTCACGCACCGCCACGACGCGCGCGCTCAGACATCTTCAACACACCGCAGTCCAGGAGCATACCTACCGTACCTGCCCGCAAACGTGCTGTGACGCGCGTGGCATCCAGCGGTACAAAGGTGCCCATGCAGTAGTGTTACCAAAGTGAAATCATGATGTCACAGAATACACAAACTCACGTGTGCCGCGCGCGCGTCGCCGCGCGACGTGACGCACGCCGGCGCGCGGTGCAGGTTCGCCAGGACGCACGACAGGAACGTGTAGCCGAGCTCCTCCGCGCACGCGCGCGGGCTGACGCTCTCGTCCACGTCTATGGGGGGCAGCCCGGGGGCGTGCGCGGCGGGGACGCCCAGCTCCTGGACGATCTGGTGCGCGCGGAGCGCCACAGGTAGTTGAAGTTTGAGATTGGGTGACGCACTGCAGCGGCGGCCGACGAGTCGTGCCATTGAGCGGGCGCTGAAATTGCACAGCGAGTGATCAATTAGAACTTGTTGGAAGGATTGAATTGCGAAAAACGGGACCTGAATTGGAAAACGGGACCCAGCATCAAACCACTTTGGCGAAGTCTGGTTGAACCCTGCCAGCGTTCGCTGCTGAATTTCAACATGATGTTGAAGTTATTAGGTGGAGGGACCAGTGTTGAAGTTGGTTAGGATACCATGATGAGCACTGAGCACGTTTCAAACTTCAATAAGGAGTTTAACTTCTGTAGTTAGCCAAACTTCATAATTGAAGTTAAAGTTAAAGTCCAAGTTCAACATGGTTTATCTCAAGATCCTGAGCGCAAAAAAAAATCTTTCTTCCATTTATTTATTTCTAGGCATGACTATTACACCCACGTCATCACAATTGAGAGAAGTCCATTTGCAGAGTTCACCCCTGTGGGTCCCGTTTTGAAATCAGGTCCCGTTTTTCGCAATTCAAACCTTGGAGTACACATGATGGTATACACTCCTGACTTGATGCAATACTGCTGTACTATTTCCTCATAAACTGTCATGTACAATGGTGTACATGTGTATATTGAAGTACACACATGCTTTGAAGTATGTGTAGCGCAGCTCCTGTGCGCGGCAGGGACGCCGAGCTCCTGGACGATCTGGCACGTGCGGAGCGTCACAGGAAGTTTGAACTTCAAGGTTGGAGGGGGTCGGTGACGCACTGCTGCGGCGGCGACTGACAAGTCGTGTCATCGAGCTGGCGCTGAAATTGCGCAGTGACTGTTGAAGTGGCACATGTTGAGGTACACGAATGTGTTGTACCGTAAAGTCTATAATTAAGCCCATGGGGCGACTTTTTTATGAGAGCGAAAAAAGGGGGGTGGGGCGTCATTAATATATGGAGGAAAAAAGGGTGGGGCGGATTAATAGTTGAGCCATTACAGCTTATCTAACACCATCATGAAGTGACGGGCATCGCCAGCCTTGCCGTTTTTCAGCGCGTTCGAACCTCAAAAAGCCGGTTCAAACTCGAACTTGAAGTGGCGGTTCAAAAATTCAAGCACGATGGCTGACCGATCAGGAGCTGGCGGTAGGCAAGCATTGCCAAGCTATGACCAAAGCTTTGCGTGAGGTACAGGAAGGCAAGCAACGCAGCATGCTGGACGTCTTCCGCAATTGCCTAGCCGGGCCAGTTCGGTCTCCGCAACAGCCTCAGCTCAGCCTCCCCCCCAACAACGCAGCAGGTTGTCGTGCAGATAGAGTCTGAAAGCGACAGCGATTATGCTTCTGTGTATTTGCTGCCTGTTTATGTGATTGTTGCCTTTCTGACTGCTCTGCACGTTGCTGGTAATGGCTGCTTCGCGTTGTTCTATGGGCCCAAATAATGTGGTGATGTAGTGTAGCATGAGTCACTGAGTTGATCATCCCTGCAGCATGCGCATGCGCAGAGGGCACGTTGTGCTGCATATGCATATGCAAAAAAGAGGGGGGGGGCATATTTTCATGAGCAAATAAAAAGGGTGGGGAATCATTTTAGGAGAGCTCGGAAACTCATAAAAAAGTCGCCCCATGGGCTTAATTATAGACTTTACGGTATACGCAATGGATTTGGTGAGCATATATGGTCTACACTTCTAAGTTGTGCAGGACCTGTAGAATAAGTGTAGAATATACTTTCCGTAGTGATTGTAATGTATGAGTGAGCACATGTAGTAATAGTACACGTATACATTGAAGCACGTGTAGCGCAGCTCCTGTGTGCGCGTTGGCAGGGATGCCAAGCTCTTAAACGATTTGATACGCACGGAGCGTTGCGGGCAGGTCGGGCCGATGCTTGAGAGAGTTGCACTTCGGGACGTGACTGCGCCGGCATTCTGTGATGGCATTGGGCTGGTGATGTGGTAATGTGTGATGACCAGGTTTGCACTCCCATGGTAGGTTAAATGCTACTTGTCGACCATGTGGTGCACAGCAACAACTGCTGTTCATTTTTTATATCTCAGGTATACATGTAAGCTGTACATTCAGCATACGTCAAAGGAGCACATGTCATTGTGCACGTGCTACTGCACCCAGTGCTGTCAAATAAGGATCCGACAGTGTTCCATTGTATACACCCAGGTACAGTAGTGACTGTAAGTTACACAGTGTTCCTCCATTGAGGTCATCAAATCAAAATTAATTCTATAATGAATGAAAGGCACACCTTGTAGGTGACATTGACTGTCACATAATTCAGGCTAGCCCTTGGCAGCACTGGCAGCAGTGCCAGCGAATTGAATGCTATGCTGATTATGGCCTTGAAGAGACTCAGTGTTGCCACATATTGGGACACCTCAATGCAGACACTTCTACAATATCCTCACGAGGATGGCGGTGCAGACAGTATGTCATGATTCGCAGTTGAAGTAGAGAAGTGAGATTAATCAGCTGATGTTCACAACATTGGGCATTTGAATTTTGACGACAATCTTGTCTGACTCAGAGACTTGCATAATTCTAGCCCCAAACCTGACACTTACCCTGACTCTACCGCTCACCCTAAGAGGCACTGCTACACTGTCGCTGACAGTGGATTGAGGGTTCCTAAGTCCTAACCTAACCTAGCCACACCATTGGCACAGTGACATTCTGTGACAATGGAATTCTAAAAAGGACAACAAAAGACTTAATCCACAAAATATTGCGCAATGTTCTAGAGATGATTATACGCAAGCAAGGAACTGCAACATACTGTCCGCACCCCAAGATATTATGCATTCAACTTCAAGTTGAAGTCGGTGCTCGGGGCGTTGTTGACGGAAGGTCAAATTCAAGTCTGCCAGCGTTACAGTGATCATCGTAGCAGTTATACTCCAAGGCATACTTCGGAAGCATTGTGAAGTGTGGCAGTGCCGCCCCCAGGAATCGAGGACTTGTATGGCCTTAGGGTTAGGGTTAAGGGTAGGTTAAGGCTCCGCCCGTGACCCCACCTCAGCCTCGAAGCTGCAGCAGCAATGCGCGTAGACATGTTGGTACTAAGTGTAATCGAGCCTACTCACCACAAATTATTGCTGGTATTCATGGCCTTGTAGTCTTCCAAGGCTTTAAAAAAATCAGCTACCTAGATGGAGTAACCTGGGTTGAGGTAAATTCACGTTTATCACTTGCATAGTGGCACAGTGACTGCTATCAAATACTTCGAAGTAGATAGCAAATGCACGGACACACCAAGTGGCTGATGTCGCCAGCGCTGCCCCCCCACCCCCCCCCTGCCCCGCAACATCGCTGACTCGCTTTTAGCGGTCCCCAACGTATTAGCATACACACATGAAAACAAATCAAAACATTGGCCGGCAGTTGTTGTTGGTACATGAGCACCCTAGACACAGAATTACCTACGGCCGAAGTCTGAGGCAGAGCATGCACTTGAAATCAGATTTGCTCCCTGACTACGTTTGGCGTCGCAAAAAGGGGTCAGGGTGTACATACAAGCCACACATTTACATGCCTACCAGGTGAATGGTGGCCGCAGTATATGTGCACAGTTAGGGCAAGGGCGTGCATACTTAGCTTCAGGGACTACGGCTGTAAACCACGGGTAAGGGTGCACCTACACAGACAGAGAGAGATACGTATGACCTGTGCCCCCCCAGAGCACGTCCACCCCCTGCCCCTCCCTGTACGCTGCAGATCCTCAGTAGCCTTGGGGTACATACGCATACACACACACATACACACACAAGAGAATGCCCAGATAGACACATACATACATACCAGGTGACTGATGATGGCCTCTGCGCCCCCACAGCGTCCACCCCCTCTCCCTGTACCGCCTGCAGATCCTCAATTTCCTTCGCGTACATTCGCATATACACACAGATATATGTATATATTATATATATGTATACATACATACCAGGTGGCTGATGATGGCCTCCGCGCCCCCCACCGCGTCCACCCCCTGCCCCTCCCTGTACGCCTGCAGCATGTCCTCGTCCTCGTCGTCGGGGAAGCGCGCGACGACAGCTATCGCAGTGCAGCCCGCCTCCTCCACCAGCCGCCGCGCCGCCGCAACCACGGTGCCCGCGTTGCCGACGGTCCCCCAGCTTGCGCCTGACTCCGTCATCGCCAGCGTTACACCTATGGGCTGATGACGCATTGGGGGGGAGGGGGGGGAGGGGGGGCGGGGGGTAGGTTAGGTATGCTTGCAGCGCTGCTGACAACGCAAGGTTTCCGAGCTAGCCCCCGACTCCGTCATCGCCAGCGACAAGCCTATGAGCTGGTTCAACTTGGGGGGGAGGGGGGGGGAGGGGGGGGTGAAAATGCATGCAACTGTCGATTGTCTGCCATGACTCGGCTCGCCCCGGGACTTTCGTTGTGAAAGTCAGGGGCTGGTGTGGATGAGAGTGCAGTGAGAGGGGTAGGCAGGTAGGTATGCTGGCAGCACTGCCAACGGTCCCTCAGCTTGCCCCCGACTCCGTCAAAGCCACCGTGTCACGCCTATGGGCTGATTAGGGGGGGGGTGGGGGGGGGGGGGTAAAAATGCTTGCAGCGTTGCCGACCGTACCCCAGCTCGCACCCGACTCCGTCATCGCCAGCGTCACGCCTATGGGCTGGTTGGGGGGGGAGGGGGGGAGGTAAAACCGCATGCACCTGCCGATTCCCCGCCATGACGCGGCTTGCCCTGGCTCTGTCGTCACTAAGGTCAATGGTCTATGTGCTTGCTGGAGGTGACAAAGCGGTGGAAGCAAGCCTCACCTCTTCAGTGACGGCTCACTCGGCAACATTGATGCCGAGCGTCGCCCGCATGGCCTTGGAGTTATTTCTTTGGGGTACTCCAAGTTGTAGACTCAAGTTGTCAACACATCAGTTACAAACTTCTATGCAACTGTAGAATTTGGCCGCGTCTGACACCCACCTCCTCAGTGACTGCGTACTCGGCGACGTTGATGCCGAGCGTCGCGCGCGCGGCGTTGGCCGCCTGCAGGTGCCTCAGCTGCATGTCATCCTCCATCGCGCAGTCCAGGACCAGGCCGATGCGGTTGCCGCCGTGCGTCACCGGCAGCAGGCCCCATCTGCCACGGGGCGCGTCACAGTTGAAGTAGACAATGCTTTAGCGGCAGCGGCCTGAGGTGCGTTACAATTGAAGGATATGCTTTTTTTTGTTCAGCAGGCCCCCATCTGCCATGGGGCGCGTCACAGTTGAAGTATATGCGAGCGGCATCGGCCGTGGGGCGCGTTACAGTTGAAGTATGTGCTTGTTTTTGCTGACCGCCGGTCGTTATGTGCGTGGTTTCGTAACGGGGGGGAGGTCACTTTGCGACATGTCGCATTCAATGAAGTATGACTGCATTACGTGCGTCACGGCAGCAAGCCCCATCTGCCACGGGGCGCGTCACAGTTGAAGTGAGTGGTCATCTTCACAGTCCTGCGTGGTGTGCCGTTGCGGTAGCGGGCCCTTCGCAATGTGACTTCTACCGTTCACGGGGGCTCGTGACTGCACCTGCCGACGCAGACCTCATCTAGGGGCCAACAGCCGCCGCCGCGGCCACACACGCAGCCGCAGTCACAGTGCTCATCTGCCTGTGTGGAACTCAGCCAGCACAAACGACGCGACCAGCACGCTGAGCCGTGTGCACGCACACCTGCCGGGGTGTGCTGAGCGCTGCTCACCGGGCTGGTGCGCTGAGTGTGTTGCGCTCGCCCCCTCACAATGCACCGCACATAGCGACCGGTACCCCCCCCCCCCCCTCCCCCCTCCCCTTCCCCGCATGCACCACATCGGGGTGCGGCCAGTACAACGCCTGAGCGCTGTACTAGCTGAACGCCGCGCTGACCTGCGCGCGCAGAACTAGTCCAGGACCCACCCCTCTGCGCCGCATAGCGTGCTCAGTGCTCAGCATTGTAGCCCTCATCCAGCGCCAGTCGCCTCCGCGTCCACCAGTGCTGAGCACTGCCTTATCTGCTGATGAACTCGTCCAGCACAGAACGAGTCGCCTCCCACCGTGGCCAGCGCACGATGAGCCACATGTGCTGAGCCCCCTCCCCTCCCCCCCCATACAATACGATGCTTTACCACCAGTACAGCACACCTGAGCGTTGTGCTTACCTGCGCTGAGCGCTGCCCTCACCTGACCGTGCAAAGTTCGTCCAGGAGGAACCCCTCTGCGCCGCGCAGCACGCTCAGCATTGTAGCCCTCATCAAGCCCCGGGCCCTTGCGCATTGCCAGTGCTGAGCACTGCGCTAAGGTAGCTGCCAACTGCCAACGAACCCAGCCAGCGCAAAAAGCAGACAGCCCCCCCTGCACAACCAGCGCGCTGAGCCGTGTGCACAAACGCTGAGCGCTGCTCTTACCTGCTCGCGTGCAGAACTCGCCCAGGACCCTCCCACCCCCCCAAATCACCACCGCACCCCACCCCCCCACCCCCAGCCAGAGCACGTTTGGGCTCCAACCAGTACAGCACCTGAGCGTTGTGCACACCTCCTCTGAGCGCTGCCCTCACCTGCCCGCGCAGAACTCGTCCAGTACGAACCCCTCCGCGTACAGCATGTTGGGCTCCGGCCAGTACAGCGCGGCGCCGTTCATCACGTTGGGGTGCGTCACCAGGTGGTCCACGACGCTCGCCACAACACTGATAACGAGAGCGCGCGAGAGAGAGAGCGCGGTGATGCTCAGTTTACAGTGTTGCAGTTCGTCACAACACTTAGGTGGTCCACGGTGCTGGCTACGACCCTGTTCACAAGCGCGCGTGAGCAAGAGCGCGCTATGCTCAGTGATGACGTTCCGGTGCGTCATCAGGTGGTCCACGACGCTCGCCACGACCCTGGTCGCGAGCGCGCGCGCGAGACAGGGCGCAGCGATGCTCAGTTCATGGCGCAGCGATGCTCAGTTCATGGTGTTGAAGTTTGTCACGTCACTTCAGGTCCCCCCCACCGCTCAATCCACCCTCGTCACGAGAGCGCGTGAGCAAGAGTACAGCGCGGCGCCGTTCATGACGTCGGGGTGCGTCACCAGGTTGTCCACGACGCTCGCCACGACTCTGGTCACAAGAGCGCGCGAGGGCAGCGATGCTCAATTGTATTATGTTAGGGTTCGTCACATGACCAGGTCCACGGCACTGGCTGAAGGCCTGATCACGAGAGCACGTGAGAGAGAGCGCAGCGATGCTCAGTTCATGACGTTGGGGTGCGTCACCAGCTTGTCTACGACGCTCGCCACGACTCTGGTCACGCAACCGCGCAAGGAAGAGCGCAGCGATGCACAGTTCATGTCGTTGAAGTTCGTTTCCACGATGCTGGCTACAACACTGGTCACGAGCGCGCACGAGATAGAGAACCGGCAGCGATGCTCCGTTTTATGGTAATGAAGTTTGTCACACCATCAAGTGGTCCACGATGCTGGCTGCGACCCTGTCCGCAAGAGCGCGCAAGCAACAGCGCAGCGATGCCAAGATTTATGGTGTTGAACTTCATCACCAGACGGTCCCAACGCTCGCCGCCAGCCCTGTCAAGAGAGCAAGCGAGGAAGAGCGGCAGCGACGCTCAACTAGTGGTGTCGCCACCACGCCTGCGTGCAGTCCGCAAGCCCTGCCACTGCGACGCGACAATGCGCCAGAGCAGCACTGTGCTGTTCTCCTCGCCTTCTGCCGCAACACTGGCTGAATCGACCACCTCACGGACAAGCGCATCGCGGAATACTTACGCAGATGCCTGCGCTGCGCCGGCGGCTGCGTCACGCGTGGACGTTCCTTGCGCGCAACGAGGGCAGGTGTGTGTAGTGTATGACGTAAAACATGCGCAGCAGAGGTGAGCACTGATGCACGCAGTGAGAGGGGAGCTAAAGCAATGCCGCGCATCATGCAACCGTCAACCCTGCTCGACAGACGCAACGACCCTTCCGTAGTACTGCGCCCACATGGTGTACGCGTGGTATCATCCATGCGGCCTGCAACGGTCAGCACTGCTTCGTGGCAGTGTGGCTGAATCTTAGCGCATGCAGCCAGCGGTGCCATACATCTAGCATACATCCAGATTTCTCGAAGCAGCGTGTTGTGCATGACACTTCTCGCTGTAGCTGAGCACATGAGCCGCTGCAGCCGCAGAGACTATAGAGTAGGACTTGCAACATAGAACAAGCGGCAAGCTTACCGTGCCACTGGCAGTGCGTCCCCGGCATAGCCGCCAATCGCAGCTCCTATGCCCGTGGGCACCACCAGCACCGCTGTGTATCCCTTTCCCTGCCTGATCTGCACCGGCGGGTTGTCAAACTGGTTGCCTCGCCGCACATGCTGTTGCGCCTCCATGCAAAGAGTTCTCCGCTGCCTGCCACGCGCTTTGGAAGTGGTGCGCCGGCTGGCGCTGCTGCTGCTGCACGCATGCCGCGCTGACGGTGCCGTGAAGGCCTGCAGAAAGCGACAGGGGAGACACGTTGCGGCGAGGACGGTGCAGCGGTGAGAACAGGGTGGCCTGCTGCCACTGCTTGTGATGGTGTTGCAGCTGCATCTAGCAGTTGCCGCAGTCGCTGCACAATCAGAACATGGCAATTGTTCAAGTTGCGAAATGCCTTTGAAGGCGCTTCAGCCCAGGGGCAAGGACGGCACAAGCTCCAGCACATTGATGCCATGCAAAAGCAGTTGTGGCGCAAACGAATGTTGTTGCATGCAACGCGACTTCAGCCTGGGGCGTCCGACAACTGAATTGCACCACTAAAATGCACGGAAGGTGGGCGTTCACAGATAAGAATTGCTGCACAGAAGCTGCTAGCAAGTGATGAAGATGCGTCGCAGGCTTTGTTGGATCAAGTCGTAGCCAACTGCTTTGGGGGGGCAGTGTTTCGCACACGTGCACTCCATGCTCACCTCGGTGCAGGGAATGAGCAAGGTGAAGCCTAGGACTGCTGAAGCAGCGCATAGTTGCCTCATACGTGTCGATGAACAGCGTGTAGCTCACTAAACATGCAACTTCAAGTTCAACTTCCACTTGAAGAAGACTTTTTTGGCAGTTGCGTATGAGAATGTGAGTGTGTGTCACTGTGTGTCACACTGTGTGTGTGTGTGCTAAAATTTGTTTCACTGTGCCAGCCGCGCATAAATCGTGCCTTCGCGTCAACAGCATATCCCTCTACAATCTTCCATGTCATGAACGTCTCACTTCAGCAGATCATCAGCGACAGATTGCAGATCGAGCCTGGCCAATTTCTGGCAGCTGCGGAACCGCAACGGACAGCAATGAAGACTTTACATGAATGTAAATGAACACACGCAGGCATCGATGATTACACATACTAACAGGGTCCTCGTCGCTTCATGGGTTGCACTGGTGCCAGCAAGCCTCTGTTGTGGGTGCAGGCGCCGCAAAAAAAGACACAATTGCACGCCTCAAGCTCTCGTGTCAGGCAGCAAACAGCAGCAGCAGCACTAGCAGACGCACGCAGATACCACGTCAAAGCCGCTGAGCGGAACAGAGCAGCGGGGCAGCGAGCACCCGCAGCAGCGACAGCAGCGGCAGGCGCAAAATACAACCACGTTCAGAGGACCCACTGCGCATTCATTTTCATCAACTGCAAGCCGGTGAGGATGTGCGGCAGCGCTCATCCGTACTACTTGCTGTGCAGTGGAGCACGCACGCACCGAACAAGAGAGGCTGGAGCTCATGCAGTACTGAGTACTCGCTGTGCAGTGGCGCACGCACTCACTCAACAAGAGGGGCTGAGGCATGACTCACCGATATCTGAGCTGTTGGGCTGATCGGCACCAAGACACACTGGCTACCTTACTCCAAAATACTTCTACATGATATGCTTCTTTGAGCATGGGCCGTCAAGCTCCCGCTCCTGCGCCAGCGGCGGCACGCCGCGCCCCCTGCGCACACAACCAACTCAACCTTTGTTCTGGAAAGTGCACTGCACTCTTGCTTGATGTTCTACGTCACACAGACGCTCACCCTCTGACACCATGGGCGCGCCCCGAATAGTACTTGCCTTCGCTCCCGACGCTCCCCCCCTAGTATCCCGCTCCTGCGCCAGCGGCGGCGGCTGCGCGCCGCGCCCCCTGCGCACGCGGTCAAGTCAACCTTTGTTCTGGAAAGCGCACTGCACTCTTGTTTGATTCTCTACGTCGGACAGACGCTCACCGGCCGATACCATGGGCGCGCTCCCCCCCCCCCAATAGTACCCGCCTTCGCTCCCCGACGATCCCCCCCTAGACTCCCGCTCCTGCGCCAGCGGCGGCGGCTGTGCGCCACGCCCCCTGCGCACATGGCCAAATTGAAGTCAACCTCTGTTCTGGAAAGCGCACTGCATTCTTGTTTGATTCTCTACGTCGGACAGACGCTCACCGGCCGACACCATGGGCGCCCCCCCCCCCCCCCCCCCCGTAGTACCCGCCTTCGCTCCCGACGCTCCCCCCCTAGTACCCTGCTCCTGCGCCAGCGGCGGCGCCGCGCCCCCTGCGCACGTGGCCAAGTCAACCTCTGTTCTGGAAAGCCCACTCAGTCTGCACTCTTGTTTGATTCTCTACGTCGGACAGACGCTCACCAGCCGACGACATGCGCGCTCTCTCCCCGCCCTAGTAGTACCCGCCTTCGCTCCCCGACGAACCCGCCTCGGGGGGCTCGGGGCAGCCATTGGCGCGTGCCCACTCGACCACGTGCTGGTGGCGCTCATAGTCCGCGCACGCAATGACGTCGCCGTTCCAGGGGCACCCATTCGCGCGCGCCCACTGCAGGACGCGCAGGTGCCCGCCGCTCGCAGCGTTGACGCATGTGCTCTCATCCCAGGGGCACCCGTGCTCCCGCGCCCACTGCAGCATGTGGAGGTACGCATCGCCCTGTTCGGCGAAGTTGCTGCACGTCCGTTCGTCCCAGGGGCAGCCGTTGGCGTGCGCCCGCTGCAGAATCCTCAAGCACCCGTGTTTCGCGGCGGAGGCGCAAATGTCTGCGTCCCAGGGACAGCCGACGGAGCGCGCCCACTGCAGCAGGCGCAAATCATTCTGCGATACCGCGATGCTGCAGGCCTCGGCGGGCATGGGGCAGCCATGGCCCTGCGCCCACTGCAGCAGGTCAAAGTGCCCCCCGAGCGCGGCAAGCCTGCACGTGTGCACGTCCCAGGGGCAGCCGTTGGCGTGCGCCCACTGCAGCACGCGCAGGTGCCCCTTTTCTGCGGCGCTGCTGCACGTGCGCGCGTCCCAGGGGCAGCCGTTGGCGCGCGCCCACTGCAGCAGCTCGAGGTGGTCGTGCACCACCGCGTACATGCGCGTCCTCTCGTCCCACGGCTGCCCGTCCGCGTGCGCAAACTGCAGCACGTCAAGGCGCCCGAGAGCTGCGGCGTAGGAGCATGCGGTCCACTCGTCCCAGGGGCAGCCGTTGGCGCGCGCCCACCGCAGCACCTCGAGGTGCCCCTGGTCCGCCGCATTTGTGCACACCCAGCGGTCCCAGGGGCAGCCAGCGGCGCGCGCGGCCTGCAGCGCCTCGAGATCTCCGCGCTTCGCCGCGGCCGTGCATGTGTTGGTGCCCCAGGGGCAGCCGTTGGCGTGCACCCACTCCAGGACGTGCAGGTGTCCAGCCCTCGCGGCAGCCATGCACGTGGCCTCGCTCCAGCCGCAGTTGATCTGGCGCAGCCACTGCAGCGCCTCGAGGTGCCCGCCCGCCGCGGCGGATGCGCATGCGCCCGGGCCCGGTGGACAACCATTCTGTGCCAGCCACTGCAGTAGCTGCATATGCCCGCACCTGGCAGCAAGATTCACGTCCCCTGCTTGAAATGGGAGAGGGTGCACGCTACGGAGGGACAGCAGTCCGCCGAGGTCGCCGCGGCGAATGCACGAAAGGTAATCATCAGAGACGGAGAAAGGAAGGCGAGAATGAATGGCGCCGCTTTCAAGATCGCGTGCTCGTGCTCAGCAGCTGCGAGCCTGACCCTGGATGTGTCTCTGGTCTCTGCTGCCATGGCTCCGATTCGCCTTGGCTCTTCCTTGCTGCGAGATGCAGACATCGGAGTCACGTGGCGACTCACTGAGCGCACAGATCAATCAAGAGCGCCCGCCACCCGCTGCCTAAAGCTGCTGTACTTCACGGCGCACCACACCACCCCTCTTCTCTTCTTTTTCTGGCTTAAGCTTTTGTTTTGGTTGAAGACTTGAAGTTTACCTTGGGGTTGATCTCGGTGAGGCCTCCCCACTAAAACAAGTCGCATGACGAATGCGACGCTATCCGCGAACGATCAGGACTACTGCCGGTAACAGTGCGCAGCTGTCTGCGATGAGTGCTCAGCTTTTTTTCCCACTGCAGGGTGCCGTGGCTCTCCCAAATCGCTAGAGCGGGTGCTGTTTATTCCAGTCTGCTGTTGGCCGCCAGGATCTTGTGCGTTGCCATTTGTCACTTCTGTAGGTGCTGCATGCACTACAATACCCCACTAGCCCATACCCGCCGCACGGCTGCTGCACAGTAGCTGCTGCTGCTGCTACTGCTGCTGCTGCTGGAAGGAGTGCCGGCGCTGCTGGTTGTCACCATCGCCGCGCATGCATGGGGCCCACGCGTCGCAGTGAGCACGCGCTTGCGCAATGCGCATCGGCCCGCCGAGCGGTGGCGGCAGCAGCGAGCAGCTGTGTCGTAGCTGGAACCTGCGCGCCAGCCGTGGCAGTGCTCCATGCCTACATGTCAGTGCTCTGAACCTGTCTGGTGGGGGCCTGCGACGGGCCATCTGGACCAGTCAGACCACAGTAACGAAACGACAACTCTTATTTATGGCGGCCGCAGACCTGCAACGGACATGAACACTTCACAACTATCAGGCATTGATGTTCACACATACTAGCAGGTTCCCTCATGGCTTCATGTGTTGCGCTGGTGCCAGTGAGCCATTATTGTAGGCGCAGGGCATTGTGACACAACTGCGCACCTCAAGCTCTCGTATCACGCAGCAAGCAGCACCAGCACCAGCAGCACCAGCAGAGCGCGCAGATACCACATCAAAGCCGCTGACCGAACAGTAGCAGCGGGACACAGCAGCGGCAGGAGCGTGCATGCACAAGAATACCACATCATGATGCGCAAGGGCCCACCGTGACTGCGCATTCAATTTGATCAACTGCAAGCCGGGGAGCATGTGCGGCAGCGCTCATCAGTACTACTCGCTGTGCAGTGGCGCACGCATTCACTCAACAAGCAAGGCTGAGGCTCATGCAGTACTACTCGCTGTGCAGTGGCGCACGCACTCACTCAATAAGAGAGGCTGAGGCCTGACTCACCGATACAAGAGTCGTGAGGCTGATGAGCACCAGGTCCCGACACACTGGCTACCATACTTCGAAGTACACAATATGCTTTTTCTGAGCACGGGCTCATCGTCAAGCTCCCGCTCCTGCGCCAGCGGCGGCGGCTGCGCGCTGCGCCCCCTGCGCGCGCGGCCAACTCAACCTTGTTCTGCAAACTGCACCGCACTCGTGTTTGATTCTCTATGTCGGACAGATGCTCACCAGCTGACACCATGGGCGCGCTCCCCCCCCCCGAGTAGTACCCGCCTTCGCTCCCTAACGCTCCCCCCCTAGTACCCCGCTCCTGCGCCAGCGGCGGCGGCTGCGCGCCGCGCCCCCTGCACACGTGGCCAAGCCGCCCTTTGTTCTGGAAAGCGCACCGCATGTTTGACTCTCCATGTCGGACTGACGCTCGTCAGTCGACACCATGCGCGCTCTCTCCTCGCCTAGTAGTAGCCGCCTTCGCTCCCCGACGAAACCGCCTCAGGGCGCTCGGGGCAGCCGTTGGCGCGCGCCCACTCGACCACGTGCTGGTGGTGCTCATAGTCCGCGCACGCAATGACGTAGCAATTCCACGGGCACCCATTCGCGCGCGCCCACTGCAGCACGCGTAGGTGCCCGCCGCTCGCAGCGTTGATGCACGTGCGCTCTTCCCAGGGGCACCCGCGCTCCCGCGCCCACCGCAGCATGCGTAGATCGCCGTTTTTGGCGGCGTGGCTGCACGTCCATTCGTCCCAGGGGCACCTGTGCTCCCACGCCCACTGCAACATGCGAAGATCGCCGTTTTCGGCGGCGTGGCTGCACGTCCGCTCGTCCCAGGGGCTCCAGTGCTCCCACGCCCACTGCAGCATGCGCAGGTCGCCGTTTTCGGCAGCACGGCTGCACGTCCGTTCGTCCCAGGGGCACCCGTTAGCGTGCGCCCACCGCAGAATCCTCAAGATCCCGAGTTTCGCGGCGGAAGCGCAAACCTCTGCGTCCCAAGGACAGCCGATGGAGCGCGCCCACTGCAGCATGCGCAGGTCATTGCGCGATACCGCAATGCTGCAGGCGTCAGCGGGCGTGGGACAGCCACGGCGCTGCGCCCACTGCAGCATACGCAGGTCGCCGTATTTGGCAGCGCCGCTGCACGTCCGTTCGTCCCTGGGGCAGCCGTTAGCGTGCGCCCACTGCAGAATCGGAAAGAGGCAGCTTTGCGCAGCGACTGCGCAGACCTTTGCGTCCCAGGGACAGCCGACGGAGCGCGCCCACTGCAGCATGCGCAGATCTCCCCGCGTCACTGCGAGGATGCAGGTGTCGGCGGGCATGGGGCAGCCATGGCGCTGCGCCCATTGCAGCATGTCAAGGGGCCCCCCCTCCGTAAGGGGTTGGCTGGTGCGGTCATCCCAGGGGCAGCCGTTGGCGTGCGCCCACTGCAGCACTTCAAAGTGCCCCTTCTCCGCAGCTATGCCGCACGTGCGCGCGTCCCAGGGGCAGCCGTTGGCGTGCGCCCACTGCAGCAGCTCGAGGTGATTGTGCAGCGCCGCATACCTGCACGTCCTCTCGTCCCACGGCTGCCCGTCCGCGTGCGCGAACTGCAGCACGTCGAGGCGCCCGAGAACCGCGGCGTTGGAGCACGCGCTTTGAGCATCCCAGGGGCAGCCGTTTGCGCGCGCCCACCGCAGCACCTCCAGGTGCCCCAGGTCCGCCGCACTGGTGCACACCCAGCGGTCCCAGGGGCAGCCGGCGGCGCGCGCGAACTGCAGCACCTCGAGGTCTCCGCACTTCGCCGCAGCCGTGCACGTGTCCGTGCCCCAGGGGCAGCCGTTGGCGTGTGCCCACTGCAGGACGTCGAGGTGTCCAGCCCTGGCGGCGGCGATGCACGTGGCCTCGCTCCAGCCGCAGTTAATGTGGCGCAGCCACTGCAGCACCTCGAGGTGCCCGCCCGCCGCTGCAATCTCGCATGATCCCTCGCCCGGTGCACAACCATTCTGTGCAAGCCACTGCAGTAGCTGCAAGTGCCCGCACCTGACAGCAAGATTCGCGTGCTCTGCTGAAAGCGACATGGGGTGCACGCTACGAAGGCACACCAGTCCGTCGAGGTCGCCGCAGCGGATGCATGAGAAGTGTGCCATAAACGGGTGCATGCCGTTTTTCACGGCCCAACGGACAAGGCTGGCGCTTCCCACTGCATCTGCCGCCACTGTCTGGTACTTTCGTGGGGCTTTGAGCCTCTCGACCTCAGCATTGAAAGCGCTGCACGTGCTCCTGGTCATCAGAGACGGAGGAAGGAAGGCGAGAACGAACGGCGCAACGCTCAAGATCGCGTGCTCGTGCTCAGCAGCTGCGAGCCTGATCCTGGATGCGTCTCTTCCAGACTCTCTGGCCTCTGCCATCGCTCGCCTCTGCTCCTTCTTGCCGCAAGAGTCAGACATCGGATTCACCTGGCGACTCAATGGAACGCACGGATAAGAACTCCCGCCACCCGCCTAGCGCTGCTGCACCTTTTTGGTCAACAGTTTTTTTGGAGAGACTCGTTCACCGACTCGTCCACGGTTGTAAGTTTGCCGCCACTGCAGCGGCCACCGAGCAGCAGTGCTGTACCACAGCAGGTCGTTGCCCTGGCTTCCCAGCGCAATTAAACAGGGTTTCGGACGAATGCGACGCTATCTGCGAACGAAAAGGACTGCTGCCGGTCACAGTGCTCAGAGGCTACGATCAGTGCTCAGCCGTTTTTCCCTGGGGCAGGGCGCCGTTTTCCAGCTGCTGTCAATTTCACTCCACTCTGCTGTTGGCTGCCAGGACCTCGTGCATGGCCATTTGTCACTTTCTTGAATGCTGCATAAGCTACAATACCCCACTAGCCCATACCCGCCGCACAGCAGCGCCGCTGCCGCCGAAGGCGCGCCGGTGCTGCTGAGAGCGCCGCCGCGCTCACATGCGGCGCACGTGTCGCAGTGGTCGCGCAGCGGCACAATGTGACGGTGGCAGGCCCAGCGAGAGCAGCAACGGCATTGCTCACACTTCTCCCAAGGCACCACAAGCAGCAGATAGCGTGCCAGCCACCGTACGCCTTCAGTGCTCCGCGCCTGTATGAAGGCCTGCGGATCGCACAGCTTGTCGTACACAGCGTCCTGCACACAGCTGCTGATGCGCACAGGTGGCAGGCAGCGCGGCTGCGCGAGGCAGCGCGGTGCGCAGCCCGCACACAAAGCTCGGGACAAGCTTCACGATACCATTGATAGAGCACGTGCCAACTCGAGTGGGGCGCTGCTGCAGAGCATCTTGTTCATATTATTTTCAAAAACGCTTCCGGATGATAGATGAGCTGTTTGAATTCAGTCATTCGCATAGCGTCAAATGGGTTGCATGCAGTTCATGTACAAGCAGTGACGCATGCATGCACGTGAACTGCCAGATCAGTTGTTGTCAGTCCACGCTGTAGGTACCAGTGACCATCATGTCAACGGGAGTCTTGCGCAGACGAACGCGACCACAGCTCCGCAAGTCGCACACAAACGCTGCTGCGCAGGTGGCATACAGACACCAAGCCCAAAAACTCGCCCAGTCGCACTGCGAACGGCGCTTTTGCAAACACATCAGCAGTCGCTGCTCACACACTCGCAAACCTGCTGATGACAAGTGATGTGATGATTACGGAACCAGCGGCAACAAGAACGGGGTCGCGTCACGCCACAGCGACGAACGGCTACAGACAATAACGAAGTCACGTCACGCCATGGTGACGCGCCGTTTCTTCTTCTTTTTGCGGTGCGGCTCGCCGCCGTCGCCGTTCTCCGCCGCCGCGCCGTCCTCTTCTGCGAGCGCGTCCGCTGCGGCAGCTTTCGCGCCGCCGCCGCCACCGCCGCCGCCGCCATTGGCAATCAGCCCCCCCTCTATGGAGATGAGGCCCTGCGCCTGGTGCAGGCGCCGCACGGTGAAGTCCAGTGACGTGCCCATTTCCACCGCGTCCGGACCGCCGCTGCCGCCGCCGCCGCTGCCGCCGTCGCCGTCGCGTGATCTGCGCTCCCAGCGCGCGCGCGCGTCGCTGTACGCATAGCCCACGCCCTCAAGCTCGCCCGCGTAGATGGACGCGTTGAAGATGCCGCACACGAGCATGCTCACGTGCGTGCCGGAGACCTGAGCGTAGACACACGAGAACGCGGCGTGCAGCGGCGGCTCAGCGCGGCGGCGGCGGCGGCGCGTGTGCCAATGAATGCGCCGGCGCAACAAAAGAGAAAGCTCCGACGCGGCTCGTTTTTGTGGTCAATTGATTTCAAGGTGAATTTGAGGGCTTCTGGGGGTGCCGTGGCGCAGGAGCGCGCGCGTCGGTAGAATGATTTGGCATCGTCAGCGTGGACTGCACATCACAAGCATGGCGCTCCAAGTCACGCGGTTCAGGGGACTTGCTGCGTGGACAAAGGCAAAGGGGCAGTGCTGACGAATGGCTTTCATAGTTGTCGATTTGAGAGCACGTGGTACACATGTGCACATCATCACGCCGGAGACGTCAGCCGCACGCGTGGCGCAAGCGACGGCAGGGTCTATCAGATGTAAAAAAAAAAAAAAAAAAACATTGACACAAGGATACACGCAGCTCAACGCGGATGGTGCAGCAACAAGTATGGAAGCCAGGGTGCACTGGTTAGTGTAATTCACTAGTACACGAATCAGTGCATGTTTCTCTGCCGCATCATTGAGTCCATGCAACTCTCAGCGAGCCTGTGCACAGACCAGGGTGACCGGCGCTGCTAATTGCGGTCACGGAGTGTGCGCACATTCTGTCAAAGCTTGATGAAATTGCCAATGCGTTCAGTGCTTTGATGTGTAAAGGGTTACTTCAGCATCAATGGTGAAGACCTCCAGCACAGTAGTGTCACACCATCGCATGAAATGCATGCTCTAGTTGCATGAACTACCATAGCACCGCGTGCATGCGAACGCAACCTGGCCTGACAGGACTGCTGCCGTCGTGACAAGGTGCCACTGTCATTGATTGGGCACTATCGTGGTGAGACAGTAGTGCCCAAGTGGTGAGACAGTGTCGGCGCAAGCTCAAATAACTCAGCAGCACCTTGTTGCGTGAGTTTCTTCAATCTGTGTTGCAGTTGAAGTTGGAAGAAAATACCGAGTATCAAATAGATCAAGCGCCATTAATACATATCTGAACGCCGCTGCCAGCTCTGAAGATTGCTGTGCCTGGTTTGAAGCACATGCAAACACCATGATGCTGCTGGTGAGCCTCACCTTCATGACGCGACCGTTGAGCAACGCCCCCGACCGTGGCCTGAAAACTTGAGCATTAGCCTCTATGTTGAAATGCAAGTGAGGCATTTCCTCCATGATACGCCCATGGTGCTCCCCATCTGCCATCCTTATATCGCCCAGCGCCACTATAACCCCGCCAACGTCGCGATTGTAGTGCATCAGCAGCTTGTAGACGTTCTTTCTTATGGAGCCGAAGATGTCGCTGAGGGCGTGTGGCAGCAGGCTGATGCACAGCGCCAGCGACACTTCCTCAAAGGGTGATACCACTGTCGTGGAGTCGCCATTGTGTGGCTCGCCTGTAGAATTGGCTCTCTCTCGTCGCCGTTTTCTGCTACCGCCACTCTTGTGCGCATGTGGCACTGCCGTGTCTTCTTCGCTCTGCGCCATCGCTGCAAGGCCAGCTGTAACGTCGGTGGGGAGAGCAACTGCGCAATCGCTCAAAATTTCACAACTTCAACTCCGCCCTGTGAACTTCTTGTCGAACATGATCGAACACACAGGTGCGTAGTAAAATCACCCGCGGCGACAGCACAAGCAGCAGCAGCATGGCGTCCTCACCTCCAGTGAGCGCCAGCGGCCCTGCCTCTGCTAGCGCCGGCCCGCCTGCCGCCTCTGCCACCCTTAACCAGGCGTGGGCGAACTCCCGCACAGACGGGATTGCCTACAAGCTCATGAGGAAAATGGGGTGGAGCGAGGGCAAAGGGCTAGGCAAGGACGAGGATGGCATAGCCAGTCACATCAGGGTCCAGCGGCGGGATGGCAATCTGGGTTTGGGGGCGGCGAAGGACAGGGACGGCAGCGCCGGCTGGAGCGCCACCACCACCAGCTTCAGCGCTGTTCTTGCCACCTTAAATCAGGCTTATCAGCCACCGAAGAAGGACAAGAAGAAGAGGAAAAAGGAGGGGAAGGCAAGCGGTTCGTCCTCGGAGACAAAGGCAGCAGCGGCTGGCATCAGCAGCGGCGACGTGTGTCCCAGCCGAGCCAGGCGCGTCAAAGCGAAAGACATCCGAACTTTCAGCAGCACCGACCTGAAGGCCATCCTAGGCCATGCACCAGCTGTTGCAGACGCCTGGTCGACCTTGCCTTCATTAACAGCAGGAGCCACGGCGGCGCACGTGATTGACGACGGCAGCGACTGCAGCGCCGAGGTGAAGGGACGCAAGCGGAGACGAGAGGGGGAGACAAAGGAGGAGCGGCGGGCGCGGAAAGCAGCTAAAAAGGCGGCAGCAGCAGTCTAGCACAGTGGGAGGCATTGCTTTTGTCGGTAGACTGCAGTTTCTGTTCCCGGCAGCGCCGTCGTTGTTCGCCCGATGTTTCCCGTGTGTAAATACGCTCCTTGCCCGCCTGTCAACACAGGCCGCCTGCGCTGTGGTCGTCTCAATGAACGACGTGTTGCTCCTCGAAATCTCGGTGCTGGTGGTGTCACTGCTGCTTTCGTGCTGCAGCGCTCGATGTGATGTGCGCCGTGTCGTTCATGCCTGCCTACCAAGGCAGCAAGGCGGCCTCGAAGTCTCGACCCTAGTCTCGCTGCTGCTTATGGCTGCTGCAGCATTACAATGCACGGGTCTGTGTCATTGGGCGTTCATGTGGGGTGCACCGAGTACCGTCTTGTAGTCACAGATATACAGCTGCTTGTGCGTCGATGGGCTTCACAAGGTGCACACCTTAGGGTTAGGGTTAACCCTGACCCTAACAGGGTTAGGGTTAACCCTGACCCTAACAGGGTTAGGGTTAACCCTAACCATGTTGACAAGGCTTCTCAATGGGAACAATGTCCGTCTTGCATTGATCCTTCCTTGAGGCGCAAGAAAACGCGCAAATGGTGCGATCACGCCTCTTGTCCCCTTGGTTGTCCATGTCTTACACCGGCCTCTGATTGCACGAAGAGACGTCTAGAACCTTGACCTGCTCTCCTCGTTCGTTCACATTTGCTGGCTGAATGACCAGTACTGAATGCACATGCTCATTTTCAAGCCCTGACATTCGCGACAGAGGCCTCCTGGGCAGGTAAAAACCGTTCATGGTTCATAAGCACATTGGCACAGCTCTGGCAGCAACAGCACATTCCCAAGTCTTGCTGTGAGTCGGCGCAGCAGATTGCCAGTGTATTCAGAAGTGCTTGAGAGTACACACACTGCGCGCAGGCGCTCCAAATGCCCCGTGTGTGTACATCACAACAGAGGCATACAGGGCCGTCGCGTGTCTACGCAGGCAATCGAGCGCCTCAAATGCCTGTACGCGTATCCCAAGGTACAGGGCCATCCTCTGTGTCCGAATGTGACACGCAGGCGGCTGCAGTGTCTCAATGGTGCACAACGCTCGGCTCAAATGGGCCACAGCAGCTCCCACTCCGTCGCCACGGGCTTGCGCTGAGGCTCATCGCGCCACGCCGCGCGGAACGTCTCGAACTGCGCAATGCGCTTCTCCCGGCGCTCGATGATGTGGCCCTTGGTCAGCAGGAAGCGGTCCGCCTCGCGCCGGCTCACCTGCAGCGCGCGCGGCGTGTGAGTCATAGAGCGAGTGAGTGAGTGAGTACAGCAAGGGAGCCCGCGCAGGCACCTGCGGCGCATGCCGTGTGTGAGTCATAGAGTGAGTGAATGAGTGAGTGATTACAGCAGGAAGCGGTCCGCCTCACGCGCCGGCTCACCTGCGGCGCATGCGGTGTGTGATTCATAGAGTGAGTGAGTGAGTGAGTGAGTGAGTGAGTACAGTAGGGAGCGGTCCGCCTGGCGCCGCCTCACCCTGCGGCGCTTGCGGTGTTTGATTCTTAGAGTGAGTGCATGAGTGAGTGAGTAGATGACGTCAACAGGGCCCATGCGGAGTCTCACTGTTGCCGGCAGCACCCTCAGGCGCTGCGCCCTGGTCGCTGCCGCTCTGCCAAGCTGCCGCATACTCTGCGCACTATTTTTCATGCATTCATTGCGATACATGGCGGGGGGGGGGGGGGGGGGCAACCACCCCCTGGCTCCAAACATCACCTGCCTCAACTTTGAATGATACTTCGATGTATTCTTTGAAACAGGTCCTCACCGTCGACCACAGCACCTCCAGGCGCAGCGTCCACGTCGCCGCCGCCCTGCCGTAGGCGGCGCTGCCGCTTACTCTGCCCACCATTTTACATGCATTCATTGCGATACATGCGGGGGGAGGGGGTCGGGGATTGCAACCGCTCACTTGCGCCAGACGTCATCTGCTTCAGGTTTCAATGACATACTTTCAAAGTATACAGTATGTCTTCAAAGCCGCTCTCACCGTTGACCACAGCACCTCCAGGCGCAGCGTGCGCGTCCCCGCTGCCCTGCCGTAGGCGGCGCTGCCGCTGCTGGCGGCGAGCAACGCGGCGCCGCTGGCCTGAGCGCTGCTGCCGATGCCTGCCGCGCTGCCCCTGCGCTTCATGCTCAAGTACGAGTCCTGCGCGATGAGTCAGAGAGTGAGTCAGTGTGGGGATGGCACGAGTGAGTGAGTGAGTGAAAATGTGTGTCTGTGAGTTAGTGGTGTGATTGCTGGGCAACGAGTCGAGAGGGAGACACAGTGCCGACGGCACGCAAGCGAGTGAGTGAGTGAGCGAGTGAGTGGTGCGAGATTGCTGCCAGTCACATGAACGAGTCGAGAGAGAGAGACAGAGTGGGGATGGCACATAAGTTAACAAGTGATGAGCGGCTACCTGCTGACACGTGTGCCTCACGGTGGCGCGTAAGTGAGTGAGTGAGTGATGATTAGTGTTACAGTTAGAATTGGGGTCAGAGTTGGGGTGAGGTTTAGGAAAGGGATAGGGTTAGGGTTGGGGCTTGCTATGGGTGGGTATACTACTTTGTGCCTCATGGTGAGCAGCAGCAATTTGACAGGAGTAGATGCGCAGATGAACTGCGTACAAACAAGCCCATGAGTACTTGTTAATGCATGTGTTGAAGCAAGTTCACCTTGATGACATGCGCTGCCATGGTGCGCTCGCCTACGAACTGCATACATACAAGCCCATGAGTGTTTAATAATGCATGTGTTGAAGCAAGTTCACCGTGATGACGTGCGCTGCCGCAGTACGCTCGCCGATGAACTGCATACATACAAGTCCATGAGTGCTTATTTAAGCATTTGTTGAAGCAAGTTTACCTTGATCACGTGCGCTGCCAGTGCGCTCGCCGATGCACTGTATACAGCCCATGAGTACTTACCCTGTGTGCGCTGGGCGCCATTCGCTAGCGGCATGGTGTCTACACTGCACAAACTTTGCTTGCTACAGGCTTTTTTGCCCCTCAAGCGAAAATACGCAGAAAAGTACTGATTAACGCGTGTGTTGAAGCAAGTTCACCTTAATAACGTGCGCTGCCACGGTGCGCTCGCCGATGAACTCGCCGCCGCCACCTGCCATGCTGCTCGCCGAGCTGGCAACGCTCAGGTGCAGGCGCCCCGAGCCGAACTCTGCAGGCGATTGACACGCAGCCATCATACCGAAGGGGAGGGCAACACGTGTGAGCAGGGGGGACACGCAGGCGAGGTGACACGCTGACAGCGTTTCTGTTGTGCAGGCAATATGCGCACGTCGCAACGAGGGGGAGGGCAGCACATGTGAGTAGGGGACAATCAGGCGAGGCGACACGCTGACAGCGTTTCTGTTGTGCAGGCAATATGCGCACATCGCAACGAGGGGGAGGGCAGCACATGTGAGTAGGGGACAATCAGGCGAGGCGACATGTCGACAGTGTTTCTACTGTGCAGGCGACATGTGCACATTGTAACGAGGGGGAGGGCAGCACATGTGAGTAGGGGATGAGCGGGCGAGGCAACACTTTGAACGCGTTCCTTGGAGCCCTTGTCGTTCTCCGTCGTGTTAACGGATTGCACATGCGGTTGATTGCGCTCGATGTGCGCTGTAGCGCGACTGCTCTTCTGGTACTGCCAAGTGGCGCTGGTGTGCTGCTGGGAAGTTTACCAACAGCCGAGGGAGGACAGCAGTGTGGTGTGGTAGGAGCGGTGGTGGTTATAGCAGTACTGGTTGTAGCTGCAGGTCGGGGGTGCAAACGCGCTTTGGCGCAGCCTGTGTGCTCTGAGAACCAGTCGCTAACGACGTGGTGTATACTCCACAACCTCTACACACTCTACATGATACGGCAGTGTTCGTCCCTCCGTGGAAACAAATTAAGTACTGCCCCGTGCCAAATTATTGTTTTCGTCGGATGAAAATGTGGAGAGTCACCTGTGCGCGGCCCTGACTTCAACATGCCCTTGACATCGCCCAGGCTGGACACCAACTGACCTGCAGTGCGAAGCCACAAATTGTTAGGAAAAACATGTCAGCGCTCAGCCCGCTGCCTGTTGACATGGCTGCGATCAGTTGGAGCGGGGCGGATTCTTCAACATTGATGTTGTGAGGTTCAATCACAGGCCACACCATCTAGGTTTTGGTTGATGGTGGAATGGATGCATGACATTGCTGCGGCAGATAGCTGTTTGAATCAATGTCAAGTGCTTAGGGCAAAATGCTGAAAGAAGCACTGGGTGCTCTAAAGTGTGCCTTGAACGCACACAGTCATGAGCAGCGCTGATGGCAGAACCCACTTCTGCTGACTTGCTTTTGCGGTGAGAAAATGAGGCTTGTGCTGCTCCAATTCTTGTTTACCTTGACATGATGCTGCACGCACAGACAGCAAGCGGCAATGATTCCAGCATCCGCATCATTGCAGCTCTGTTGCTTTTAAGTCAGAATTGGTACCTCAAGTACATTGTCACTAAACTTCACTCTGTTTATTGACACGACAGCGGCGCGACCAGAGATCGAGTGCCTCACCAGTGCCGTCGATGTACAGCCTTTCCGTGAAGATTATGGTATCGCCCACAGCTATGTCGCCGTTGCAGTCGACCTGTCAGCGCAAGTCAGCGCTCCGCGTCAGCACAAATCAGCGCTCAGCATCAGCATATGCAAGTCAGCGCTCTGGGTCAGCACGAATCAGTGCTCAGCATCAGCATGGATCACCGCTCCACATCAGTACGAGTCAACGCTCCACATTAGTACAAGTCAACATTCCGCATCAGCACGAGTCAGTGCCCCACATTGGCAACGCTCCGCATCAGCACAAGGCAGCGCTCAGCATCAGCATGAACCAATGCCGCAACAGCACAGATCAGTGCTGCACGTCAGCGCGAGTCAGCGCTCCACAACAGCAGCGCTCCGCATCAGCATGCGTCAGTGCTCCGTATCAGCACGAGTCAGCGCTCAGCATCAGCTTGAAGCAGCGCTCCGCATTGGCACAAGCCAGCGGTGCGCATCAGCACGAAACAGAGCTCATCATGTGCCTTCCGTTAGACGTCGGAGCCTGCTGCACGTGGAGACTTCATGCTTCGAAGTATTTGAAGGCCAGAGGATGGCCATGATGCTGTGGTCACCTGCATTGCACATGTACGTCAGTGTCTGAGCGGGAGAACATGCAGCGAAAGTGTGCTTGCACGCCGCGACATTCAAGCTATCGGTCAGGGGTAGGGTTAGGGTTAGGGTTAGGGTTAGAGCTGGCGCTAGGACGATACCGCAAGTGTCATTGTCTCTGGATTAGGGTGAAGGGTAGGGTTAGCTATAGGCTCCTTTGTGCCAGCCTAAACGTCATGCCTCTCTTTGATGCTTGGGGGGGTGGGAAAAGGGCAGGGTCAGGGTTAGCGATAGGCGGGACTTAACCCTAGCACTCAGCCTCAGTGAGACGGACGCACTTCTCATGGGAAAGAATGCTCAGACTTCAACATTCGCTGGGTTAATGCCGAGCTGCGCGTGCAGGCGAGCATCTCTTGTGCATGCATGATTGTCACATGTGTGTATGCGGCTGTCTGATTTCACGTGTATGAATGCACGCCGCGACAACGACAAACCACGTACCGGGAACTGCTCTGCGCAAACTTCAACATTTGCTGAGTTATCGCTACAGAGGCTACGTACGCAGGCGAGCATCTCTTGCGCATGCATGATGTTCACATGCGTAATGCGTCTGATTCCACACGTACGAATGCCCATGCGGGGCGAATGACAGGTCTGCATCTCTTACTCATGCCATGACTTTCACGTGTGTAAATGCCGCTGTCTGATTCCACACTTATGAGTGCCCATGCGCATGAACGACCAATCACATACCGGGAACTGCTCTGCCGCCAGGGCCGGCTTCCATGCCGTGCAGTCCTCGCGTGCCAGAGTGCAGATCTGCAGCAGAAGTGTACGTGTAGGTTGCGATGAGAACACAGTTAGAGTTGGGCATTTGCGTAGCGACGAAAAGTGCTGGCTAGTCACCCCCGCAGCGCAGGCATACACAAGTGCACCACCAGCCGATCATGTCTGCGACTGACCCTGACGTTAACCCTAGCCCTAACCCTGTAAAGTGTCACCCACGTACTGTCATCACACAGTCAATAGTGTAGATAGCGCATGTGTTGAAGTGCGGTCACGCATGAGGCCACGCTTTGACATGAGCATAAATTGCATATCTTGCATTTTTCATGGGTTTGCGCCCCTCGAGCCGAAGTAAATACAGTGCTGTCCTCACGTCTGCAACATGCCTGTACAGTGTCGCCCAGGTGACCCTGACTCTAACCCTAATTTTAATCCTAGCCCTAAACCTAACCCTAACCTTCTAACCCTAAGCCTACCGCATGTACAGGTGTGGCAGCTCCTCCTCCAATTATCCCAAGCACCGCAAGTCTGCAAATGCCTGCACAGTGACTCCCGCGGCGTCGCACGCATGTGCAGCAGCCGCACTCATTGTCCCCCCCCCCCCCCCCCCCCCCCCCCCCTGCGCCCTCCCAAACATAAGCGAGTCAGCTGCTGTGATGCCTGAAGTCAGACACAATGCCTACTACAACAACCCTAACCCTAACCCTGACCTTGAGACCTCAATCTTGCAGTCGAGTCACGGGGCCTGGCGTTTGCTGTGCATGCATTGTGAAAGGCCCATTGCTCTTTGCGCGGCACCGCAGCCCCCCCCCCCCCCCAATAAAAAACTACGCGCCTTCGCTGCCTTGGGTCACATTTGGACGGAGGCATGCTCGGCCTGCACAGGGGCGCACCAGCCACCGCCACCGTCACTCGTGCTGAGCGTACATCGCGCTGGCGCCAAAGCATACCCCAAGCGCCCCACCATCTTGGGGTTAGCACCGGGGGGGGGGGGGGGGGGGGGGTAGGTATATACGCGCGACCCACCTGTACAGGGTCGCTCCAGCCGCTGGCGCCGCCGCGCGCATTGAGCGCACCTCAAAAGCAAACGCGCCCGATCATTACTTAGGGTCAGGACCAGGAGGGATAGGCATATACGCATGACCCACCTGCACGGGGTCGCTCCAGCCGCTGGCGCCGCCGCGCGCATTGAGCGCCGCCACGCGGAACCGGTACACGGCCGCGGGCTGCAGGCCGTTGATGCGCACGCAGTTGTCGATGCCCTCGTACGCCGCCGCCCACCCCTCCTGCGCCTGCCGCTGCAGACCCACACAGTAAAATAAAAAGGCAGGAAAACAGCTGATATCAGCTGCTGGCTAGGGGCGTGGCAGTGTGCTGGCGCAGAGCCAACAGCGTGTCGAGTGTCGGGGGACTGTTGATGCGCACGTAGGGCTAGGGTTAGGGTTAGTTGCTGGTATGAGCGATTTCGTACGCCGCCGCCCAGCCCTCCTGCGCCTGCCGCTGCGGACCCAGGACCGACACAGATTCAAGAAGTGACAGTGCGTCTTGCCGTCGTCAATGTGTTAATGATGTACATGAGGTGGCATTGGCAAGCGTGTGGGTGTGCGTCATGGCAATGGACGCCATTGATGCGCACGCAGTCGTGGATGCCCTCGTACGCCGCCGCCCAGCCCTCCTGTGCCTGCCGCTACAGACCCAGTGCCAACCGACACCAGAATAAAATTGTTGAACAATCAGTGCATCATGTCATCACAGAGGACATCAGCCAGAAGCAGCCAGGAGGTGCAGGACATGAGCCAGAAGCAAGACGTGAGCCAGCAGCAGCCGGGAGGCGCCACTGCTGGCTGGAGCTGTGGCACAATCGCCGGTCCAGCGTTGACTGCGCGTCAAGCGTCGGTGGGGCTGTTGAATGCGCATGTAGGGCTAGGGTGAGGGGTAGCTGTTGACATGGACGATTTGGTAAGCCGCCGCCCAGCCCTCCTGCGCCTGAGATTGGCACACGTGCGAGCAGCGTGTCAGCGCGTCTTGCCTTCATCGAGTTTGTGAGGTACATGAGGTGGAAGTGGCAAGCGTGCGGGCGGGCTCGTGACGAGGAGCGCTGCTGCTGCACGCAGTTGTCGGCGCCCTTGTACGGCGCCGCCTGGCCATGCTACGCCTGCTGCTGCGGATGTATTCAACGAAAGGCTAGGTGACGTTTGGTATACGGCTCAGCGCCATCAGGAGCTCATAAAGTTCAAGTGGGCAGCGGGCGGGCGCGCTTCGTCATAGGGCTAGAGCTAGGGTTGGGCTAGGGTCAGGCTAACCCTACCTAACCCACGGCGGCGCAGCCGCATGCAATTGGTACCATGGACGCCCTCTTGCGCTTCCGCGCGACGCGCCCGCACCGCACCGGCCGTTGCGGATGCGAGAGGGCGCCACAGGCTGGGTGACGTTGCTACATTCCTGTGTACGCAGTATGTATATGTATATGTCACCTAGAGCTCTACAAGGTGTTTGATTTGTTGGGATGCGAGAGCGCGACACAGGCTGGGTGACGTCGCTACATTCCCGTGTACGCAGTATGTGTACATATACATGGACATCTACTAGGGATGAAGCGTGACTCACGTTTGCCGCGGTGCTGCTGCTTGTGCTGCCTGTATCCAAGCTTTCCACAAAGAGGCTCTGCAGGGAGAACTTGCAGGCACCGCCTGAGGCGCCGCGAGGACGGAGAAGTGAAGTTGGAACTGAACTTCAAACATCAAGTGCGAAGAGCGCTGGCAGTTGAGTTAAGCATGACCTGGCTCAAGGAAGCCACAGTGATACCCAGCAAACTGTAGTTTGAGCATGTGCACTGCCTGGGTATGATCAATGAAGGCATTGTGGTGATAAGGCAAAGCTAGAGAGCAAGTGAAGTAGTAGCCTGTAAAGCACTTCCAGGTGCGGCAGGCTATACCTATGCCTACCTGTGCCTACGAGCTAACACACACTACTTTATGAACAAGCTGCTTCAGTCTGTGCACTGATTCAACTTTGCAACAACATGTTGGTGCTTCCCGAGCTACTTCGCAGTAGCAATTCCAGTCTTTATCTGGTTAGGCAGATGGTGGCATGTTTTGGGTTTGTAAGCGCAGGTCCCGTAGCCAATCCCTAACCCTAACTCTACATCTTCCCCCGAGCGTCGTTGATCAGCAATCCAACAAATCACTTTGCAGAGAGAGATTCAAAGCCCAAGACCACAACGGCAACGCAAACAACCACCTAAAACCCCCCACGTTGCGCAGACACTCACTCACAGCACTTCAAGAGACCTACCGAGCCCGGGGTAGAACTTCAACACGGCAGCGTGAGGCTCGATCCTCACGAGCGCAGGGGGGGCGGGCGTGCGGGGGGCGGTCATCACCTCCAGCGGGGCGCTGAGCGCGCTCTGCGATCTTGAAGTTGTGACACGGAGGTGGAGGCGGTAGAGGGTGTTGGGCAGCAGGCCGGCCACCTGCGCGCGAGCGGGCCGTGGTGGAAAGTTGCACAAATTGAAGTTCCATAAGTTGAAGTTGGACGTGTGCGGGATGCGATGACGCGCGTGCGCAGCCAGGCGGAGAAATGAGAGCGGAGCAGGGGAGATGAGAGCGCGCGCGGGACGCGACGGCGGGGGGCGTGCAATGCGGGCTGAAGGCAGGAGGAGATCAAACGACATGAAGTTTTACAGTTTGCTGTTTTCAGGAGGGGCGGGGGGGGAAGAACACACAGACGCCACCATCGATGAGAGCAGAGGCGCAGTGGCTTGCAGCACTGCGATTTATGCCAGAATGCACGCGTGCGGGATGCGCTGACGTGGCGGGGCGAAAGGCAGGGGCGGGGGGAGGGGGGTGACACCAGCATCAGTAAGTGCAGCTGCGCAGCAGATTGGCACTGCACGCATTGCTGGCGATGCACGGCTTGCATCTCGACTGCGGGGTGAAGGCAGGGGCATGTGAGGGGAGGGGTGAACACACGTTCGCCATCGCCAGAGATGCCAACGTTGCGGCCGTAACATGGTGAATCGTCAATGGTAGGGGCGAACGGAGCGGGCGCAGGGTGTGTCTGGCAGCTCAGCTGCCTGTGTGTGGGCCGTGGCGGCATTGCCAAGTTAGGGTCAGGGTTAGCCTAACCCTAACCCTGACCTTAACCCCAAGGGGCTCCTCTTACTTTACTTTGTGTGCTCTGCCTTGCCACTTGCACATCATGCTTCACATGTTGGGGTGAACACACATTCGCCATTGCCAGCAACGTCATGTCATGGCTATGCTGTGGTGAATTGTCAGATGTGCTCGCCATTGAACTTGAGAGTCAAGCTCGCAAAGCACGAGCGCTTGAAACACAATCTGCACAACTACTTGCATGCGTTATGCCCACAGGCGTGCGTACCTCGCACTGCGTGCCCTGTCCCCGGTACGACGTGACCTTCAACGGCTGCGCGGGGATGTCCACACCCGCCTCCACCTCCCTGGAGCAGGTTCCCTGAGCGGTGTGGCAGAGGTGTACCAGAACATCATCTGTTAGATTCAGCGAGTGACTCTAAGGTGCAGAAGCGGCATATCAAAGCGGATGTCTGTGGCAGAGGTGGACCAGAACATTATCTGTTAGGTTCAGTGGTTGACGCTCAGGTCCAGAAGAGGTATACCAAAGCCTTGACTTCTCTGGAGCAGGTTCCCTGAGCGGTGTGGCAGAGGCATACCAGTGCATTGTCTGCCAGGTCAAGATGATGAATGAAAAATGAATCAAAAGATATCTAAAGATCGTAGAGCTCTAGGTGAAAAGGTGTCGTTAGCCGTCAACTTGAATGCCTTCCACAAATAACCGTGGTCACCGCTGCCGCAGTCATTGGCCACGAGTCAACAGTGCCACCATGCATCTAAGGTGCAGAAGGGGCATACCAAAGTGTTGTCTGCAACGTCAGGACAATGAAGTCGTGATGTGGAGACAGCTAGATTATGCGGCACATTGTGGTGCCAAAAAGGTGCACTGAATCTGCAACTGACCACATGGCTCTGAAAGAGCTTGATTACTTCGAAGTAGTTTGGTGCGGACAAAGCGCTTTGTTTGTGGTATCGTACACCTGCGCAGAAACTTGTCAAGTCAAGGCTTACCCAAGTTGAGATTGCGCCAAAACAATTGAGAGACGGCAAGAGCAGCAGCATTTTGCATTGGATTGTTGTCAGGTTTCCCAGTCGGCGAGTGCGTGAACTGCACTTAGGGTCAGAATTAGGGTTAGACGGATGCCGTTGTTGCAAACTCCAAGACAGACAACATTGCGCCATGGGTTGTGTGATAGGCACAGGGTACTTGCTCACCAGATTCACACAATCGAAGTCATTGGTCTTGATTCTATTCATTATTTAGTAGGTATGTTTGTGTGAACTGGCTGCCTGCACGCGACCTCAGTGTTCACGTACCTAGCACCTGTTGGATTCATTTGTGTGCTGTTGTGCTGCCCATTGCGCCGAGATTTCGCTGAAGCAGTGGTGCGAGCGTATCGGACAACATGAATTCGCAAGCACATCTCACGTCCATGAATTCATGAGCACAATTCATGAATGAGCACAATTCATGAATTCCTATTCACGAGGCTGAACGCACCTCATCGCGCTTGATGACGTAGGTGACCTCGTCTCGCCGCCACCATGCCTCAAACTGCGAGCCACAGAAGCACATATGCATATTAGTACTTCAGAAGAAGTATGTACTTGAAGTACTGTTTATTGATCTCATTCAGGGCACGAAAAAGCCCATGGGGTGCATGTCCATGGACTTGCAACCAGAATCTACATGTGTCTTTGAGAACACCTTAAAAGTGTCTCAATGCCAATCACTTCTAAACGACATTAGTATGTACTTCGAACTAAGCAGTTTATGGGGGGAAATGAATCGGGTAGCTTGGACGTCAGCCTATCGGCAGTCCACTAGCTAGATACTGGCGATATGATCAGATGCTTGATTACTGTGAGAAATTGGCCTGTGCCAGTGTAGATCATACTCCATCGATTTCAAATTGAAGTTGACAAGAGTGAAGCATGGCAATGTCACCATCATGAGGGTGATGAGCATGCATCTGTGAAGATGAAGCTTCTCAACTTTCAAGTGAAAGTTGCAACATCATGTCACCTCAATGGAGGGCGAGCTCGTCGCCTCTGAACATCAACCTCCGCACAAGTCAAGTTGCAGTTGAAAAACAGCCGCAAGCACGGCACGCCACCTCACCAAGGGAGATGACCCCGCCTTGAACAACACCAAACTGGCAAACTTTGTGATGTTAAAACAGCGCACACAAGGTGAAGCACAAACTTCAGGTTGAGGGTTGAACAGTCCACGTGAAGTACAGCACCTCATTCAGTGAGATGAGCCCGTCCCTGTTGAGATCACACTAACCACATTGCAAACTGAACTTGAACATATTTGAAGCACAGTCCACATGATGTAAACTTCAACCACTGAGTGAAATCAGCAAACTCGCCAAATGCGGCGTGCAGCGTGAAGCACAAATTTCAATTAGAGGATTGAACAGCCCACATGAAACGAACCTCTACTTCTGAGGCGCGGCACGTCACCTCATCCAGCGAGATGAGCCCGTCCCTGTCGGGATCAAACACGCCGAACGCGGCGTGCAGCGTGAAGCACAAACTTCAATCTGAGAAGTGCACAGTCCACATGAAGTACAGCATGGCACGTCACCTCATCCAGCGAGATGAGCCCATCCCTATCGAGATCGAATTCGCCGAACGCGGCGTGCAGCCGCTCCTCCGTGGGGTTCACGCCGAGATCCTCCAACAGGTTGCCGAGCTCAACGGGGTCGATGGCGCCGCTGCCGTCGCGATCATACCTGCCGTATAAACGCCCAGAACGAGAGATTTCATACGAATCAGCCCAAACGAGAGATTTCATACGAATCAGCCCATCGCTACGTTCTACTCCTTGGCAGCCTTGGAATCGCAGCGCAGCAGACAGTGTATTGTTGCAAATCTTATAGCGGGTTCGAGCAGGTTGCCGAGTTTGACGGGGTCAATTGGCGCCGCTGCCGTCGTGGTCATACCTACCGTACAAGCGCCAGAGAGAAGGTTGCATGAATCAAGGCAGTGTGGCGTCCTTCTGCTGGCAGCCTTGACACTGTCGTGAAGCAGACAGTGTATTGATGCAATCCGGGAGCAGGTTGCGGAGTAACACGGTGTCGATGGCGGCGCTGCCGTCACAATCATATCTACCGTATAGGCACCAGAAATGAGATTTTCGAATCAGAGCATTGTGGAGGTATATTGTTGCGATCATCAAGCAGGTACAGGCACGTTGGCAAGCAACAAGGGGTCGATGACGCCGCTGCCATCACGATCATACCTACCGTATAAGCGTCAGAATAGAGAGTTCATGAATAAATCAGGGCAGGTGCAGTACTCTCCTTCTGGCAGCCTTTGATCCGCAGCGCAGCAGACAGCGTGTGATTGATATCATCATTGTTCGGAACAGAGCAAGCACAGACCTTCCGCAGCACCCGGGCAATTCGGTGTCATGCTTTGTGGCACCCTCATGACTGCAGTGCCCCAGACTGTGCGTGACCTCAGGGTTAGAATGAGGGTTAGGGTTAGGATTAGGGTTAGGATCTTGTCTGCCGCAGAGCCGGCGTAGACATGGGATCAGGGCGTGTGGTGCGTTGTTGAAGGTACCATCCCTGTTGTTCACCTGCAGCGCAGAAAAGCCAAGATGATGTTTGCACGACCAACGCCTCATCACGACAAAGCGCTATAAGGGTTGAGGTTAGGGTTTGGGTTAGGGTGGAGGTTAGGTACAAGGCGCTCGACCACGCTCGTCGTTGTCAAAACGCAACCCCAACTCACAAGCCTAGCAGTTGCAGTGCAGAGCGTGCATGCTGTGCCAGAGGTACATGCATTGTGCCCAAGGTATAGGTATGTAGGCAGATACAAATGTGGAGGTTGATGGTCTCTGGACTGCTTCAAGCGCAAGGTGCACAGGAGGCTGGCTGTCTCTGTCCGCGTCACTCCCCCCCCCCAATCTCTTTAGAATGGAATGTTTTTTCGTGCACAAGGTATGAAAATGTATACATGAAGCTAGGTATGTAAGAAGTACGGCAGGGTAACGCACCTGGCGAACGCAAATCTCTTTTAGGCGTGGGGTGCTTCCTCGTGCCCAAGGTATGTATGTATCTACACGTAGGTAGGTATATAAGAAGTGCGGCAGGGTAACGCACCTGGCGAATGCCTTGGCAACGGAGACCCCCCTGTCTTCCGCCCTCTCGGCCTTGGTCCACTGGCTGAGCATCGCTGCGACGCGCTGGTCCCCCTTGAGACCCCCGCTGGGGCCCAAAGGTGCCCACCGAATGCGCACGCACGTATCCATGACGGGCTCGCATTTGCCTGTCAGGCAGAAAGAGCTTATTAAGCCCATGCCTCGAACGCTCAAGAGCTTGTACACACAAGTCTTTTGACTGCTGTGGATATGGTGGCACTGTCTGACTTGTGGCCAATTGCCGCAGCAGCGGCGACCACGGTTGTTGGTGGCAGGCTAACCGCACCTTGCCACCTAGAGCTCTACGATCTTTTGAATGGTTTGCATATTGAAATGAATGACTTTGGTATTCATGAGCGTTCACGTGCCTGCTGATGCAGCCTGGGGGCGGTTGCAGAAAGCGCCAAACGGCGCAGCATAGTGAGTGTGGCACTGATGCTCATGAGTGTTCATGTGCTTGGCAGTGCACCCTGGGGGCGGCCAACCCTAACCCTAACCCTACCCCTACCCCTTACCCTAACCCTGACCCTAACCCTAAACCCTAAGAAATGTGCACGCCATTGGCCACTGCGCGGGCGACTTGCCTCTGGAACAGCGATGCTCGGCGGAGCAGCCACTGCACGTTGAACTATGCAGGTGACTTGCCTCTTTGAAGCAGCGATGCTCGGCGGAGTGTCCGCCTCTGCAAGTTGCGCTGCACGGGTGACTTGCCTGTTGGAAGCAGTCGTGCTCAGCGGAGCGGCCACTACTGCAAGTTGTACTGCGCAGGTGGCTTGCCTTTGGGAGCAGCAATGCTCAGCCCGCCAGCCCGCCAACACTACTGCAAGTTATAGTGCACAGGTGACTTGCCCTTGGGAGCAGCGATGCTCAGCACGGCAGGCGTCTCCAGCAGCCTGGTGGCGACGACGCTACTATAAGTTGAACTATGCAGGTGACTTGCCTTTGGGCGCAGCGATGCTCAGCACGGCCGGCGTCTCCAGCAGCGTGGTGGCGACGACGCTTTCGCCATTGGGGCCGCGCACGCCCTCCTTGTTCAGGCCGACCACTCTGAATCTGCGGTTCATGGCAGTGTTTGCAACCGTGGACAATGTCAGAACGACAGTCGCCGCAAGCATGTTCATAAAAAGCGGTAAAGCAATGTTGGGGCCACGCACACCCTCCTTATTCAGGCCAACCACTCTGAACCTGTGGGCGTGGCAGCGTTTGCCACCGCAGACAGCGTTAGAACAACAGTCGCCGCAAGCATGTTCAAACAGTCAAGCAATTGGACAAATCAAAACAGGTTGAAACTGTGAGTATTTAGAACCTGAATTTCGTTGCAGCATTTCGCCGTGCAGCCGTCCCAAAAAAAATTAACTTAGAAGACTGTGAAAGATACATTCAAATAGTGCGCATGTGCTCTGCAGAAGGCGCGCTTCCCAATGCTGCCATGTGCCGAGCCTCTGCTTTTAAGCTTTCAGCACAGGTACACTTCCATGGGTAGTCAACGCTGACACTCTACATGGGATTCGCTTGCGCACGCCATGCTGCAGCATTGCTGAGGCATGCCTGTCAGCAGCGCTCATCCGAAAAATCGGCTTCATGATGCCTCAAGCATTCTAGCATTTCCACGTGGCAGACGTGCGCGATTGTGCCACTTGAGTGCCTGACAGTATCAGCGTGAATGCCTGCAAGAGCACTACACCTCAAACTGTCTTGAAGCACCCCCGGCGGCGCTGACGGTGCCCATGTGACGCCGCTTTGAGCACATTGCTGAGCACTGCACACTGCAGTACGTGCGAATGTGTACGCATGTACCTGTACTGGGTGCCAGGCAGCGTATCAGCACTTGCAGAACCACATGCCTGGGCACTGCAACCGGCCGTGGCACCGCGCGACTTCGCCGCGCACCGTTGCAGCAGCGCTCGAAGCAGCGCACTTCCGACCTTCACGCACGCCATGGATGCGAGCACGAGTGCGCGCGAGTGTGCACGCGCACTTTTGCCTCAAATGACAGCGTGGGACACTGCTGAGCGCTGCAGCCAGCAGTACATGTACGTACTCCCATTTTTCATCGGGGTTCCGCCCCTCAAGCGGAAGCAAATAAAGTTCGCAAGGCACATGTAGATTCTGGCTGCAGGTCCATGGACATCCAGCATCTGGGCTTTTTCGCGCCCTGAGCAAGAATTAAGCATAAGTACATACAAACCTGTATTGCGTGCCCGGCAGCAGCCCCTTCAACACAGCCTCGCCCGCGTTGCCGCTCCACGCCTCCTTCCACACCTCGCCCCCGACCCCCGGCCGCCCCCCCCGCGGCCCCCCTTCGTCCTCGCAGTGCTCAACCACGTAGCGGACGCCGCTGGGGTCACTGCTGCCGGCGGAGGCGGAGGCGGTGGCGGTGGATTCTGATTGGCTGGCGCCGCCGCGCTTCGCGTCGAAGACGCCTGCATTGCTGAAGTACCTGAAGGGGGGGGGGAGGTGATGGGGGGAAAGGTGGGTGAAGGGGGGTGGGGGGGGGTAGGCCTCAGCAGCAGCCGAAGTGATGGGAAAGGTCGATGAAGGAGGGGGGGGTTAAGGCCTCGGCAGCATTCTGATTGGCTCGCGCCGCTGCGCTTCGCGTCGAAGACGCCCGCGTTGCTGAAGTACCTGTGGGGGGTTGCAGATGGATGAGGTACTCAAATCCGCAAGCCTGATGAGCACTGCCGCCAGGATTGCACACGCCACAAGGGGGGGCGAGAGAGCGCTCGTGGCCGCTCACAAGGGGGCCCTGCACATGCGGGGCATTAGAGTTGAAGTGAGGAGGGTGTTGAAGTACCTGTCGGGCGGGTTGGTGGGGGGGGAAGTGGATGAGGGGGAAGGAGGAGGGGGGGGGCAGGTGGTTTGTCGGCATGCACAGGCACTCATCTGTCTCTTGTGAGAGTGCGTGAATAACAAGTTCGGGTGTGCAATGTATGGGGGGGGGGTGACGGGGGGATGCGCATTCAGCAGGGGGGGGGGGAGGGGAGGGCACGCAGTTTGACGGCATGAAAGCAACATATACGTACCTCAGGAACTCCTGCTAGCTCAGCCGCTCGTCGTCGCTGGTCTCAATAGCGTCGAACACAGACACGCCGCACACAAATGCTCGACCTGTACGAACGCAACCAGTACCTGCACGCCTCATAACAGTACGTACGGTTGCCGCCCCTCAAACGGAAGCGAATAAAGTACATGCATACCTCAGGAACTCCTGCCAGCTCAGGCGCTCGTCGTCGCTGGTCTCTATGGCGTCGAACACCGACACCCCCGCCGCGCCCCCTCCCCCGATGAAGCACGACTTCAAGAAGGCCAGCAGCCCCGTATGGGGGCCCCCCGAACGCGACCCCTCTAGCAGCGCCAGCAGCTCTTCGCGTGAGACGTCGCCGGAGCCGTCGGTGTCCGCTTCCTGCACGCGATTAGAGTTGAAGTTCTGGGTTCGAGACTGGAGGTTGAGGGGGGTTCAGGATGAGCGCGTGTCACACTTGAAGTTGTGATCCATAGTTGAAGTTTGCGTGTAACTTCGCCGGACCCGTAGGTCCGTCTCCTGCGCGCGTTTTGAGTTGAAGTTAAGCTTTTACATTGGAGATTGGGGTTTCGGTGTCCACCTTCTGCACGGGTTTTAAGTGGGGTTTGAGATTGGGGACTGGGGGTTCCTGTGTCCGCTCCTGCACAAGCTTCGAGTCGGGGTTTAAGATTGGAGATTGAGGGTCTAGGACGAGCGCTGTCACACTTGCGGATCGTGCTCTGCGGTTGACGTCTGTGTTGCACGTCGCCAGAGTTGTCGGCGTCCGCCTCGTTGTGCAAGGCGTTGGTAGGGGGGGGGGGGGGTTAAGGTGAGCGCTGTTCCAGCTGGGGTTAGGGTTTAGGGCGAGCTTGGGTAGGGGGGTGAGGGGGTTGGGGTGAACACTGCCGCATCTGAGGTTAGGGTTTGGGGTGAGCTTTGTCACGTCGACAGTCAGCAGTGCCGTCAGAGCTTGCCTCCCGCTTGAAGTTTTTGGTCAAGTTTGAAGGGCAAGCGGTGAGCGTTGTCACATTGACACAGCATGACAGAGCATTGCGTGCTGGCACACGCGCTCCAGTATTTGCAACCGTGAGAGAAGCACACGGCGCTGACGTCGGTCGAGCACGTTGAAAGCGTACCGTATTAACTTCACACTTTGACTTCATAGTTCAACTTGTACTCCAACGTCGTACCTCAAAGACCTTGCGCAGTTCCCGCAGGCGCTCCTGGTAGCGCGCGCCAAACCGCCACCTCAGGGTCACCTGCAGCAGAGCGGCAGCGCCGCGTGGCATGCCGTGAGCGGGTGCGCGCTGTGAGAAGTTTTCAAAGCTGTCGCATGTGTAGGAGGCAGTAGTGCGCTGCCACAGGCTACACATTATATTGCCCAATACACTGTAGTATCCTGGCAATGGTACCGTGCCGCGGGCAGACATGCGGCCGTTGTGGAGCCTCGCATGTCAGCCAGATCGTAAGCGGTATCCGACTTTGCCTTGCGTCTCAAGGACGACATTACAATGTGTGCTCATTGTACACATTGACATGCCGGCTGCTGCGCGCCGTTCTCTTCCGCAAATTGCAGACAGAGGCGCCTCAACAGTGCGTGCCAATGGCTTGCCAGCCGTCCAGGCCCTGCAAGCAATGGTCTACCTACGTACTTTTGAGATGCATGATTCTGTCGGTAGTACCCCGCCGTGTCAGCATCTACACGCTGGCTGCTTTCTCTGGCAACGCGTGGCACTGCAAACACACACACAGACTTTGGCAACATGTAGCACTGCGAGCGAACACGCACACATACACACACAGGCACACGCCTCAGCGAGCACAGTGTGGATCGATCAGCGTGGGCACAGGCAGCACCGGCGGCCGTTCAGCAAGCACTGCATGCGTGTAAGCTGCTGATGCCACTGAAGCTGCGCATTGCAAACTCACCCACTGACCCCCCGTTGCTGCCCACACACAGTTATTGGGCACAACAGTACGACACACGTCCACCATAACGGCACGGCTCGCCGCCGGCGCGGGCGGCGCCGAGGGCCGCGTCGCACACACGGCATGCGTATAGCCATCTTCTTCAAATTCCTTGCCGCTGCGCATCCCGGGCTCATGAGCAGTACGCACCAATGTTTCTGCCGCTATGCACTGTTTCCTCACACAGCACTTCTTACACAGCACACGAGCCTCAGTGGGCGCAGCGCAGATCACCACCAGCGCGGGCGGCGCCGAGGGCCGCGTCGCAACCATGGCGTGCATGTTGCTGCCCCCCCAGCAGCAGTCATCGCCGTGCATCACAAGCTTCATGAGCAGCACTCACCGAAGTTCCAGTCGCTACACACTGCTTCCTCACACACCACCCCTCACATGACACACATACCTCAGTGGGCGCAGCGCGAATCACCACCGGCGGGGGCGGCGCCGACGGCCGCGTCGCAAAGACGGCGTGTGTGTAGCCGCCGGCGCCAAAGCCGTTGAAGCCGCGTATCCGGAACGCGTACGCCGTGTTGGGCTGCAGGTCCCTCACCCAGAACTCGTACTCCGTGTCGCCCTCCGCATCGGGGGGGTCCCTGCAGAGCTCTGCGGGGGGGGTTGGTGGAGCACTGACGTCGGCCCTGAGTGTGCGCAACCGATTGCGAGCGATGCAGTGCTTTGCGGCCGTGGAATTTCTAACCCTCACCCTAACCTAACCTAACGCTACCCCTAAACCTAGTGTGCGCACGCTGTTAGGATGCACACCTACTGCTGCGTCGCCCTCCGCGTCGGGGGGTCTCTGCAAAGCTCTACGAGGGAGCGCGCTGATGTCAGCCCTCTGAGTGCGCAGCTGATTGCGAGCGACGCAGTGCTTGGGTTCGCTGTGGCACCCAGTGCGCGGATCTGGTGCCTCTCTGGTGTTGAAATGGCTGCCGTGGAATTCATTAACCCTAACACTAACCCTAACCCTAACCGTAACCCAAGTGTGCGCATACTGTTGAGATGGTCAAACACTGCTGTTTCGCCTGCCGCCTCAGAGGGCGGTCCCTGCAAAGCGGTGCGCTGACGTCAGCCCTGACTGGGCAGCTGATTGCAGCGCAGCTCCTCAGTTCGCTGTGCCATCTTCAGCGTAGGGTTAGCATTAGCGCATGGAGCTGCCGCACCTAACAGTATTTCGTTTCAACTTGTCTACTGTACGGAGTGCCACGAAGAGTCAATTTCTGCTTGCAAAGCGTTACCGGGGGCAACGAAGATGCCTGAAATCGCTATGGACACACATGCTGCGGCCTCCGTACTTCAAACGTGTTAATCTTCAACGACTTGTACTTCACAGGTGTCTAACGGGTGCGCCTCCGGGGGTTGCAACCGCAAAGGGCCCGCGCCGCCAGGTTGATCAGCAGCGCTGCTCAGCAATGTGCATCAGCAGCAGTGCTCAGCCATGTGCGCGTCAAGCAGCGCTGCTCAGCATGTACGCGCGCCACACCCGGCACCAGTGCTCAGCCATGTGGTGTGCATCTTTCGCCAGCAGCGACGCTCAGCATGTGAGCGTCACCAGCGGCAGGTGCTCACCTGTGTTACCAACAGCAGTGCTCAGCAAGTCGCGCATCACCAGCAGCAGCGCTCAGCATGTGTGCGTTTCACCAGCAGCAACGCTCAGCAACGTCCACGACGCAGCAGTGGTCGACATGTGAGCGTGTTACCAGCAGCACCGCTCGGCGCGTGTACATCACTAGCAGCATTGGTGTGCAGCGCCAGTTACCGCCTCGTTGCAAGGCAGCAAGTGGATGCATCACTGCCTAATTGACCACCGCCTGCTGCAATACTGGGCACGTGGCTCCAGATACCGGGTGCTTTCATGTCTGCCTGAGCCAGCAATGAGCCCAGGGCTCTTGTCATTGCACAAAAGCTGCCGTGATTGACGTGCTGGTAAACTCCGGCAGCTGTGTGTGGATAGGGTTGAAGGGTAGCTTAGGCTTGGGGTGAAGGTGAGGGTTGGTGATCTACAAGCAGCAGTGTGTGAGCTGCATGCGCGCAGGCGGCTGGACAGCTTACCCTAACCCTAACTTCCATTCTGACCCCAAGCAAGGGCAAGTATTACTGCTTGAAAGGATGTGCGCACCAGAGCAGAACTTGTGGTTGAACTCCTGTGCTGCAGGTGGGGCGTGTGTTTTGACCTGCTCTACGTTCTTGTCTTAGGGTTAGGGTTAGGGTTAGCGTTGCACAACAGCTGATTCCCTAGCTTCAATGGCACAAGGAGAGCGCAGGTGCCGCCCGCCATGTGGGCACAGACAAGTGCTGCTGAGACTGCATATATGCAGGCACAGAGAAACGTGCGAGCCTCCCGTACGAACCTGTGAACTCCGCTTGCCGGTGACATGTACCCCAACCCTAACCCTAACCCTGACCGTAGCCCTAACCCTAACGCAGACCCTTCGTACGTACCCGTGAAGTCGGCTTGTCTGAAGGCCTTGGAGCCCTCGGCGCCGCTCATCTCCAGCGAAAAGAACGCCACCAGTGATCCCTGCACACACACGCACACACACATCGCGATGCACGCTTCAGCTGTAGGGTTAGGGTTAGGGTTAGGTAGCGCAGCAGGTGGTGTCGGCACAGCTTGCGCTTGCCCCCCCCCCCCCCCTGCTCATCGCACAAGCACGTCTGCGTGTGTAATGAGCGCCACCAGTGCTCGATCGCTACGTTAACCTAATCCTAACTCGTAACTGCCTGGCGCCTGACTTCACTTGCAAGAATATCTGTTGAAGTACTGTGCGTTGAAGTTGGTGCATGCGGATAGGTATGCGCATAGCAGCTGCTACCCGATACATAGACATGACATTAGTTTGTATCTCTGAAAGTGAGTTGCCGCACCGTGGTTGAAATTAGACGTAACTCTAGCCCTAACCTAACTCTAAACCTAAACACATCCCTAACCCCAATCCTAAGGGTCTCAGACTCTAGCCCTAACTTCAGAGCACTGTACCGTGTGCAATGACGGCTTGGGGCACTCATTGAAACCTTGTTCACTGCTGCGATCGCAAGTGTTTAAAGTGAGCGCGTACCCTCTCCAAAGTGGCACTTCGATGAAACACCGATTTTGACAATTCTGAGCTATTTTCCATCATATGAAAACTTCAATTACAACTGCAAGTTGACTCACCGGCTGCGGCTTCCACCTTAGCAGCATCTCAGTCACAAGGACATCCCCCCCATCCCCCACGTGGGGGTGCCCCAGGGGGACCGACCACAGTTTGGGCGGGGGGGGCGGAACCCCCTCCTTGAGAATTTTCTTGAGCTCCTCGGCTTCCTGGTTGGGCTTGGCCAGCCGCTTCAGGGTCCTCAGGCCCCCCTGCTCACAGGGGGTATTGTGTGCACGATGGGATCTGGGGTCAAGCTTTGCATAGGGGCTGCATAGCCCTAACCGTAAGCCCAAACCTAACCCTCACCCTGGCGATTCGTACCCTTAGATTGCCAAGTTTCTGCGCTTGGAGGACGCGAGAATTCAACCGAACTGCGACCCTCACCCGCGCACACGCAAGTACCCTCAGCAAGAATCGATGGAGAAGTTCATGTCGTCGAAACCTGCTAAAGCACATGCATTGGAGGACAGGTAGTCTATGCACTCACACATGACATACTTCTATGTACACACGCGCTGCCGCTGTACATGCCAATGATATGTACACATGCTGCCCTTGTACCGGTGCGCGTGCCGATGCATGGTCCACGCCACCGAGGCGTGGCGCCGGTGCCGCCGCCGCGCGCGCACGTGTACCCGTTGTTGCCGTCGCAAGGACATCAGCTTTCAGGCAGATGTCGCGCACGTGCATATAGGATGTCACTCCTAATCGTACACTTGAGGTCATGCATTACAAGTGTCATGCATCACAAGTGTACACTTCAAGAGTACCGAAGTTATACCTGACGGTCCGCCATGGTCCACGCCACCGCGGCGCAGCCTCGGTGCTTCCGCGGATCGCCGCTGCCTATATATACTGCATGCTCCCAAGCAGATGTTCACACGCATACACGCGGTACATACATGTGCACCTCGTGTAATACATAGGCCATTTGGTCGTGTTTACATAGGTCATTTGTACCCACCCACCAAAGATGCATACTCCTAAATGATGACATGTGCTTGTTGATATTCATGAACATACTTTGCAGTGTACACGCGGTGCCGCTGCGCCGCTGCCATACCTGACGGTCCGCCATGGTCCAAGCCACCGCGGCGCAGCGCCGGTGCTTCCGCGGAGCGCTGCCGCCGCCGCCGCCATCGCGCGCGCGCGGCGAAGGCGACCGGCCCTTGAACTCGTCGCTCTCGTAGCGTCCGCTGGAGGCATCGCTGGAGCCGTCCTCAAAGCCGTCCTCGTCGTAGGCGCCGCCTGTGCCCTTCTTGGCCGCGCCTGCACGCAGCGCTCAGCAAGAGTCGTCGTCTCAATATACTCTGTGTATGTTTGGCCTCAAGGCTGTCGTAGCCACATGCGCTGCTTCAATAGTGCTTGTGCAGAGTGAAGAGCTTGTTTCAATAGTGCTTGTGCAGAGTGAGGAGCTTGTCACTGGGTTGGAGTTAGGGTTAGCGCCCCGCCGCCGCCCGTGCCCTCCTTGGCCGCGCCTGCACGCAGCGCTCAGCAAGAGACGTTGTCACATGTTGACCTTAGGGCTGTTGCAGCCACAGGCGCTGATTCGACGCGGGCAGTGTGATTTCGTCCAGTGAGCGATGCCGTTCGCCCCGCGCGGTTTGATCCATGCTGTGCTTGTGCTGACCGAGCAATGACACTCTGTCGCGGGCACTGCCGCGAATGCAGTGCTCAGCAAGACACGCCGCTGCTTTGGGCTTGAGGCTGCTGTAGCCACAGGCGTTGTTTCTGCGCGGACGGTGCGGGCACTGCCGCGATGGCAGCGCTGAGCAATAGATGCAGTTCGCGGTCGATGATCTCGCAACCGCAGCACGCGCCCTGATGCAGCCGGTGGGTTTGCGGTGCGAGATTCGACGTCTTTGTTGCAGGCGGTGACAAGATGACAGCTCGGCACGCCGTGATCCCGCAACATTAGAACAGTGATTGTATCCTCGCTGCATTCATCGACACAAGCGAACACGCACCAGAACATCAGCCAGCACGCGCGGCACACACTTCAAGTAATGGCATGTCACCCACCACCGCCGCGGGGCAACGCCAGCTCCAGCCGTGCCAGCAGGTCCAGCCAGTACTGTAGCATACGTTATGTATACAAAGTCGTGCAGACTAGGGTTCCCGCCCAGAGTACTTGAGCAAGCGCGCAACACATTAACTTCACGTTGCGGCGCGTCACCCACTGCTGTCGGGCGCCGCCAGGCCCACTCCAACGCACACGCGAAGCCACGCTCCGCCATCTTTTCAAGCGCACGCAGCCGCGCGGGGCATGCCAGCAAGTACTTTGCGAAGCGCACAACACATGCGCGCGGCACACAAACTTAACGCACATGCGCGGCACACCAACTTCAGGTAACAGCGCGTCACCCACCGCCGCCGCCGGGCGCCGCCAGCAGGTCCAGCCAGTACTGGAGCGTACGTGACGTATAGCACGTCGTGGATGCCCGCCCCGCCAGCAGAAGCAAATCAAGTACTTGAGCCAGCGCGCAACACACATATTATGATGGACTTCAAGTAATGGCACGTCACCCACCGCCGTCGGGCGCCGCCAGCCCCAGCCGCGCCAGCAGGTCCAGCCGCCGCTGCCGCTCCGGCAGCTCCGTGCGCACGCGCGTCTCCCCATTGCTCAGCTGGATTAGCGTGCGCCCGCCGCTGCCGCTGCGCTGCGCGCCGCTGCCATGGTCATCGTCGTCGTTGACGCTGGTCGATGACGGTCGCCGCGACGGTTGTGAGAGCTTGGCGCGCGACGCGGTGACGACGTAGGCATTCGACATGCCTGTTGCGGGGCATGTCGTCTCCCAGGTGCACCTGCGGTGTGGACAATATCGATGTGAAAACACCTTCGACATTTTCTTGAATAAGACTCTAGTCTCGATCCTTGCCATATGCTTACCACAACCTTGTACAACTGTACGCAACACTCTAATCCCAATCAAAACACGTTGGCATGCCCGTTGCGGGGCAGGTCGTCTCCCAGGTGCACCTACATAAGGTGTGGATGAAATCGATGGCGAGCGCTGAGGTGTCAACCCAACTTCAACCCTACTGCGTTCAAACCCTAACCTTGTAACACTTTACAAACAACTCAAATCCCGACCGCAAGGTGTTGGGCATGCTCGTCACGGGGCACGTGGTCTCCCAGGTGCACCTGCGGTGCGGATAGCATCGATGCTGACCCAACTTCAACCCTAATGTAATCAAAGCTTTAGCCGCCATTCTCACCCCTATCCTTGTAAACCTTACATAAGACTCTAACCTCAATCACAACGTGTTGGGCATGCCCGTTGCGGGGCACGTGGCCTCCCACGTGCGACAGCGGTGCCAATAAGTTCGTTGAACATTGTGGTGTGGATGCCCAGACCCTGACTCCAACTTCAACCTACTTCATCCTTTCACTTACTCTCGATCCTATCTCCAACCTTCAGTTCAGGGCGTGTGGCACTTAGGCCAATACATGCCTATAATTAGCAACATGTTGAGCACTGAGGCATCGCTGGGCCCGTCGTCACCGAGGTGCACCTGTGGCGTAAACAAGGTCGTTCAGCGCTGAGGCGTGGACGCCTCGACCCTAGCCCTAGCCTTGACGCGAACAAAAGCCATGTTACTTAGACCTTGACTCCTCACCTTTGACCCCAAACCCTCACAAGTTTTGCGCTCGCATGTCGGTGCCTAACCCTAACCCTAAGTGCGTGCTGCCGTAGCGCTCAACCCCGGAGTACACTGGAGTACAGCTGCTCAAGTGCTTCCGGCAAATGAACCATGATCCCAGCCCTCCCCTGACCCCCCCCCCACAACCTTGAGCAAGTTGAAGTTTGCAGCAGTGCCGGCGGCAAGTCACCTCTGCTCCAGGCGCTTGGTGCTGTCGCCGCGCAGGGCGTCCCGGGTGCCGCCGGTGAAAGCCTCAAACTCGCGCCACGAGACGTGCTGATCCTGTAAATGAGATGTAACGCAGGCGGGCGGAGACGTCAGTTGCCAGCGCCACATTATTTGGTTTGGAGCAGAGCCAGTCACCACAGCCTTTAAGGATACCAGGAGCAGGGGCCTGCAAAAACGTAAAAGTGTCTGCAGGTCTGAAAACTGCGGTGAAACAATCAGTATATCCTCAGTTTAAGGTGAAGTATAGGGCTTGTCATGTGTGCTAGCAGGCTACGGTGTATAACTGATGATGTGTGCTCCCAGGATTTGGTGACTTGAGGCTCGCACCCTCACCCTGACTCTCATCCTGACCTTAACCCCAAACCTCACTTTTGTGAGGCGCGCTTAGAGTAGGCTTACGGTTAGGATTAGACGCAAGTGCAACGGCAGGCGGGCACGGTACAAGCAATTGCGGCAAGTGCAACATGCTCCCGATACACCTGATGATACCTATTTGAGCGCAATCGTTTATTTCGCGAAGTGCAGTCAAGCGGTCCGGTCACGTGGAGTACAAACGCGATATAGTCAACACTCTAAAACCTTCTGTGTGGTGGCCACCTAGACCTAACCAACCCTGCCCCTCGCGCCGTAGCCCTCGGACACTTGGACACTTCCCGCCATTCTGGTGGCGGTTTGGGACGCATTCTGAGAAGTTCGTGTAAAAATACAAGTGATCTCCGCACTGAGCTTGCAGTAAACTGAACACCACACTCTGTTTGACTTGCGTCCCAAATTCTACAAATGACAGCACTTCGTTGGTGTTACTTCGTCGAGTCTTTTCTTGCTTGAAAGTGGAAGCTATGATTTAAAGGTCACCATGTCGTGTCTATACATACCCTATTGGCGTCCGTCCACCAGGTGTCCTCCGCGCTCATGCAGCAAGTATGAGTTGAAGTGCACGATTTTGCGTCATTCTACATGCACCCTATTAGTGTCAAACGCGTCCTCCAAGCCGCATCTCTGCTGCGCCCGTGCAACTGAAATTCACAAGTTGAAGTGCACTATTTTCTGTCATCTACACGCACCCTATTTGTGTCGACCGCGTCCACCGGCGCCGCATCTCGTCTGCGCGCCCGTGCTGCAGCTAAAGTTCACATGTTGAAGTCAATTACTTTGTGTCATCCACACATGCCCTGTTCGTGTCAAAGGCGTCCAGGCGCCGCATCTCCTCTGCGCCATGCAGCAGCTGAAGTTTGTGCGTCAAAGTGCATTATTTTGTGCCATCTACACATACCCTATTAATGTCACATGCGACCACTGGGCGCCACGTGTTGTCCTTGCCCATGCGACCGAAGTTCATGAGTTGAAGTTTGCCATGTCGTGTCTACACATACCCCATTAGCGTCAAAGGCGTCCAGCAGGTGTCCTCCGCGCCTATGCAGCAGCTGAAGTTCGCGAGTTGAAGTGCACTAATTTGTGTCATGTACACGCACCCTATTAGTGTCAAAAGCGTCCACCAGGCGCCGCGTCTCCTCCATACTCAGTCAGCAACTGAAGTTCACAAGTTGAAGTGTGTTGTTTTGTAACATCTACATCCAATACATGCCTCATTAGTGTCAAATGCGTCCACCAGCCGCCGCATCTCCTCCGCGCCCATGACTATGCCCAGCTCCTTGGTGAGCAGGTAGCGCAGCTCGCTCTTGGTCAGTGCAGGATCTGCGTCGTCTTTGTCACGTGGGGACTCGTTGTAGCCTGTGCGCGCAGTGAGTCAGTGACCGGAATGGCGCCGTTTGAGATGGGGCAAGCTGCGCGCCTAAACTCAAACCAGATCATAATACATCAACTAATTATTTTGTAATCCAAATTTAGCCTCTGCGGTCATGCAACAGTTGCGGGTAGCGTGAGTTTCACAACTGTGAGGCCAGACATCGGTGGCTGCAAGGCCTTGTCAGCGCGGGATCTGAGTCGTCCTTGTCACGCGGGGACTTGCTGTAGCCTGCGTGCGCAGTAAGTCAGTGACCGGAATCGCGCCGTTTGAGATGAGGCAAGCTGCGCACGGAAACTCAATTCAAATGCTGCACAGGCCTTAGCAAACAGAGTGAGCCACTTGCATTGAGGCACGCATGCGCACACATGTGTATAGAGAATTGCAAAACTCTGCCGGGATACATGTACGACATGTCTGCTGCCAACCCTAGTCCTAACCCTAACCCTAAGTAGGCGCAAATCCACAACAGGTCTCCCCTGGAGGCACATGCTTTGGGCTGCGTATTGTTTCTCTCCCTCTCCTAGCCCTTAACTCTGAGCAACAACAAGCAGCCAGCGCATACCAGGCTAAACGTAGGGTTGAGGTACTGTGTTGTGGCACAGGAATGCGGAGCGCTGATGCCATTGCGCCTTCTGTGCGTGTGTGGCCTGTACACTTTCCCCTAACCCTAACCCTTACCCTTCAGAGGGCGGTCGTGCCCCAAGACAATACTTCAAGTTTGCTGTTGAAGTGTGGACAATCCCCTGAACAGCGGCATGCCCTGAGGAGCAATCAAGCGTTGAATCATTCAAACCCACAGACGTCTCACACACATTTCAAAAAGTGTGGCTTGCGTTCCGTGTGTCTGCGCACTTGCACCCTCATGAGCCCTTTTATTGAAGTTCACTTCTTGAAGTTTCACCTTCGCTGCCGCCCCTCGACCCCTCCCTGAGTCGCGTGCGCCTCTGCAGCACCTTTTGGAAGCCGGCACGGTAGTCCACGCCGGGGCGCAGCAGCTTGAGGAACGTCTCGCGCAGCGCGCTGTAACCGGCTGCGCAGCGGGGTGCAAGAAGCGCAGTGGGAAAACGCAAGTTCAGCAGCAACTCTAAAACACCTACTTCAACATATGCCAACAATATCGCCTGCCTGCGTGCCGCAGCCCCATGCCGCCTACACCTACATACATACACCACATAGTAGCTACTTCAACACAGCGCAGCAGGGTGCAAGCAGCGCAGTGGGAAAATAAAAGCTTGCTGCGGTTGCAGGACGATGAGACTTTTGCCAGAATTAGTAGCAGCACTACAGCCTAGCAATCGCCTTTATATAGGCCACGCGCAGCGCGCTGTAGCCGGCTGCGCAGAGGGGTACAAGCAGCGCAGTGGGAAAAATGCAAGTTTAGCAGCAACTCCACAGTATCTACTTCAACACTGGCCGACTCGCTCGCGTGCGTCGCGGGAAGTCCCACAGCGATACACACATGCATCCACCACAACTTCAAGGTACCTACTTCAACATGGCAACGAATCGCTGCATGCGTGTCGCAGGCCACATACGACACTACCTCATCACCTATACCTACGTACCCATGCATACACCATATACCTACATACCCACGGCGACCATCCCCTCTCACCCGTGTGTGTGGCGCAGGCCATGGGCGGCACAGAATCCTGTACTGCCTAAACCTGCATACATACACCACATACTTCAGGTACCACTTCAACATATGACATTCTCGCCCGCATGCATGTCGCAGGCCACGGGCGGTAGGAAGTCCCATACCGCCTATACGCAGATGCACATGCCACATACTTCAACTACCTACTTTAACGCATGGCAATCCTCGGCAGGCAACCCCTCACCGCGTATGCCTACATGCCTACATGCATACACAGATGCATACATACCCTCTGTGACCTCACCTGCATGCGTATCGCAGGCCACGGGCGGCAGGAAGTCCCACACCGCCTGGCACTGCGCCGCGGTGATCCTGCCCCTGCCGTCGCCGCCGCCGGCGTCCGCGCCGCCGTCGCCGCCGCCGCCGCCGCCGCCGCCGCTGCTGCCGCCGCTGCCGCCCGCAGCAGCGCTCTGCGTGCACCAGTCCATCCACTCCTTCAGGAGGCGCGCGTCGACGGCCTTGAGGGCGCGGCCGACCTGCACACACGGATAATGGGGGTATGTAAGTGCGTGCTGTACTAGTTCTACACATACGTGCATACTCCTTAAGAAGAAGTCCATGGCCTTGAGGGCGCGGCCGACGTGCGCACGGAGAATGAGGGGTATGTAAGTACAAGGTGCGCTAGACGTACATACGTACTCTTTGAGCAGGCGCGCGTCCTTCCACGGCCATGAGGGCGCGGCCGACCTGTATGGCGAATGGGGGGTATGTTTACGAGTATGTACTGTACACATGCATACATACACACGTACTCCTTGAGAAGAAGAAGTGTCCACGGCCTCAAGGGCGCGGCCGCCCTGCGCACGGAGAATGGGGGATATGTAAGTACGTGCTGTACTACAGTATACATACATTCGTGCTCCTTGAGAGAGAGAAGCGCCCATGGCCTCAAGGGCGCGGCCGACCTGCACTGGAGAATGGTGGGTAATTGAGTATGTGCTGTACTTTGTACTGTTTATTAATTCTCGTTCAGGGCGCGAAAAAGCCCAGATGATTGGCATCTAGCTGTAAGGAATCTACATGTCGTATGACAGTCTGAAAGTGTCGCAACGACTTTGTACTTTTATTATATTCCACTTGTGGCTGTGGAAATGCCATGACTCTGTACTTCTACATACATACGTAGTTTTTGAAGGCGCGCGTCGACTACCTTGTCGGCGCGGCCGTCCTGCGCACGGAGGACAGCGAGGGGTACGTAAGTACGTGCTTAGGTATGAATGGGGTAGGTAGGTACAAGGTGGCAGCATGCACTAGAGTCCATGGTCACACGTCGTTGAAAACACGCCATGGGCAAAGGCCAGCACACCGGGCCTCTTACAGTCATGCTCATGCCACAAGCGCGGCCACTCATGAGCCACTCTACTCAGCCCACGACTTGCCTTCAGCCACATCTCCTCCCCCGCGCCCCCCCTGCCCGCCCCCGCGCCCCCCCCCCCGCCCCCCCCCTTGGGCGCCTCGATGTGCGCCAGCGCCGCCAGCGCCGCCGCCACCATGTCCTTCTGCTGCGCCCACGACTCGAACGCCTCCTTGCGGCCTTTCTCTCGCGCCTCCGCGCGCTCGCGGCGCTCGCGCAGCGTGCCGTGCACGTGCTCCGCGAGCTGCCGCCTGAGCGTTGCCACCATGTATGCAATCAGGGTGAGGGTTAGGGTTAGACTAGGGTTCAAATCAGGGTAGTGTTGAGTGAGTTTTGAGGGCCGCCGCGCGCTCGCGGCGCTCGCGCAGCGCGCCGTGGACGTGCTCCGCGAGCTGTCGCCTGAGCGTTGCATCGTGCATGTTACTAGGGTTAGGGTTAGGGCTAGAGTTAGGGTTAGAGCTAGGGTCAGGCTAGGGTTAGATGAGGTTAGAGCCTCCGCTTGCGCTCGCGCGGCGTGCCGTGCACGTGCTCCGCGAGCTGCCGCCTGAGCGTTGCCACCGTGCATGTAATTAGAGTTAGGGTTAGCGTTAGGCTAGGGTTAGAGTCTCCGTGCGCGAGCGCCGCGGGCGCAGTGCGCCGTGGACGTGCTCCGCGAGCTGTCGCCTGAGCGTTGCCACCACGTATGCAACTTAAGGTTAGGGTTAGGGTGAGTAGAGTGACTAGGGTTAGGGTTAGGTTTAGGGTTAGGGTTAGGGTCAGGGTTTGGGTCAGATCAGACGAGCATCAGATTGGGTAAGTGCCTCTGCGCGCTCGTGGCGCTCGCGCAGCGCGCCGTGCACGTGCTCCGCGAGCTGCCGCCTAAGCGTTGCCACCGCGCATGTCAATAGGGTCAGGGTTAGGCCAGGGTTAGAGCCTCCGTGCGCTCGCGGCGCTTACGCAGCGCGCTGTGCACGTGCTTCGCGAGCTGCCGCCTGAGTGGTGCCATCGGTTAGGGTTAGGGTTAGGGTTAGCATTAGGGTTTAGGGTAGGGTTGAATGAGGTTCTAGAGCCTCCGCGCGCTCGCGGCGCTCGCGCAGCGCGCCGTGCACGTGCTCCGCGAGCTGCCGCCTGAGCGTTGCCACCGTGCATGTAATCAGGGTTAGGGTTAGGGTTAGGACTAGGATTAGGTTAGGGTAGGGTTAGAGCCTCCGTGCGCTCGCGGCGCTGGCGCAGCGTGCCGTGCACGGGCTCCGCGAGCTGCCGCCTGAGCGTTGCCACCATGCATGTGATTAGGGTTAGGGTTAGCGTTAGGCTAGGGTTAGAGTCTCCGTGCGCGAGCGCCGCGGGCGCAGTGCGCCGTGGACGTGCTCCGCGAGCTGTCGCCTGAGCGTTGCCACCACGTATGCAACTTAAGGTTAGGGTTAGGGTGAGTAGAGTGACTAGGGTTAGGGTTAGGTTTAGGGTTAGGGTTAGGGTCAGGGTTTGGGTCAGATCAGACGAGCATCAGATTGGGTAAGTGCCTCTGCGCGATCGTGGCGCTCGCGCAGCGCGCCGTGCATGTGCTCCGCGAGCTGCCGCCTGAGCGTTGCCACCGTGCATGTCATTAGGGTCAGGGTTAGGCCAGGGTCAGAGCCTCCGTGCGCTCGCGGCGCTTAGGCAGCGCGCCGTGCACGTGCTCCGCGAGCTGCCGCCTGAGTGGTGCCATCGGTTAGGGTTAGGGCTAGGGTTAGCATTAGGGTTTAGGGTAGGGTTGAATGAGGTTCTAGAGCCTCTGCGCGTGCTCGCGCCGCTCACGCAGCGCGCCGTGCACGTGCTCCGCAAGCTACCGCCTGAGCGTTGCCAATGGGATGCATCTGCGACCCACCTCAGATGTGAACATGCACGTAAAGAGTTCCTACTGTCAATCACGCTTCAGTAAGGAAGACAACAGACATATGTGCCATGTATCAGCGTCCAACAGTGGGCACGCGCACAATCAGCAGAAAATATCAAGTGGAGCTACAGTAGCTATGATTTGTTCTCGAGGAAGGTCGCACCGACTACAAATACGTCTTTTCCTGCTCATAGCTAAACACAGACCCAGTCAAAAGCATGTCTGTCTGTTGAACTTTGCTGTACTGTCAGCGAATTTTGGGAATGGTCTGGTTGGATAAGCTCTGTATGTGAATTCATGGATGGCAATCCCTAACCTGCTAACCCTTATCCTAGGGTTCACCTGCTCTTCTCCAAGTCGCCGTCCTGCCCTTGCAGCCCGGAGCTCATGGCGTATGCAAACTTCGCCCTGCACCAGGCGCGCAAACACCAATCAAATACGTTCAGTTCCGCGACTGTTGTAATGTAGCGTTTGAAGTATGATTTTGCGGGTATGCACCCGCGCAACAGTCATACATCTATATGCAGTTGCCGTGAGAACGTGTGCTATAGCTTGGTGCAGCTGGCGAGGATCGGCCTTGTATTACGCAAAATCAGCAATCACAGGAGAGAGCCACGGAAAATGCTACTGCTGCTGCTGAAGCTCTCAGGCGCGCGCAGTCGAAGCATGACACCACAAGCCCCAACTATTTGGTCCAACCTCATCACACATGATGGCAGCGCTCACCCTGCAACGGCGCATCAGGTAGTCCTAAACCTACTTTTTAACTAAGGAGGAACTCCTGGCCCAACCCTAGCCGCTACCGCCAACCCTAGCCCCTACCCTAACCTCATCCCAGCAGCGGCAGCAGCGCTCACACCGTGCCACACATCAGGTCCACGGTCTTGCGCAAAATGATACTTTCGCCGCATGCTGCGAACGGGCTGGTTGACAAAGCTCCGTAAGAGTACACCCGATCTTATTTTCCTTATGCAACGGCGCAGCAACGCTGACCCTGTGCCCAACGCTCGTGCACGCGGTCTGTCAGCGAATTTTGGGAATGGTCTGATTGGATACACTCTGTGAGACACACGCCCAATCACATGGCACGAAGCGCGCTGCAGCAGCGCTCGCCCCGTGCCGCGCATGAGGTCCACGGTCATCCGCATGATGATACTGATGGCGATTGGGCTGGTCGACCAAACTTCGTATGAGCACTGCAGTACTCAAGTACGACTCATTCATTCATAGAGTTTCCGGCCCTCAAGCGAGAGTAGAAAATGTCTCACAAATGACGTCTCCAGAAGTAGAACATCGTATCATACAAGAAGTGCTGCGGCAGCGCTCACCCAGTGCCGCGCACGAGGTCCGCGATCGTGCGCGCGATCTGCTCCTGGTTCTGCTCAAACGCTGCTTGAATAAACTCTGCGAGAAACACACCCAATCGCATCGCACGCAACGCACTGCGGCAGCGCTCACACCGTGCCGCGCATGAGGTTCACGGTCATGCGCACAACGAAACTGCGGCGAACTCTGCGAACGGGCGGACCGACTAAGCTCTGTAAAACTACAACTTCTGGTACCTCGAAGTTCTAGCCTAATACAAACAATTTAGTTGCATACAACGCGCTGCGGCAGCGCTCACCCCGTGCCGCGCATTAGGTCCACGGTCGTGCGCACAGTGCAACTTTCGGCAAATTCTGCAAACGGGCTGGCCGACCAAACTCTGTGAAAGCACTGCAGTACTCAAGTACGACTCATTTCCCATAGGGTTTCCGCCCCTCAAGCGGAAGTAAACAAGGTGCCACTACAGATACACCCAATAGAGTTCCATAAAACAGCTTTGTGGCAGCGCTCACCCCGTGCCGCGCATGAGGTCCACGGTCGTGCGCGCGATCTGCTCCTTGCGCGGCCGCACGAGGCCCTTGCCGCCGCTGAAGTCGAAGCGCGGGGGGCGCCACTCGCCGCCCGGCTGCGGCATGGCTCAGCAACAGCATCACGGCTCAGCAACGCAAGTCATACCTAAATAAACATACTTAAAAGTGTATGCGTCAAGTGCACGGCTCAGTCAAAGTGCGGCACGAGGCCCTTGCCGCCGCTGAAGTCAAAGCGCGGGGGCGCCACTCCCCGTTTGGCTGCGGCACAGCTCAGCATTCAATGACAACGGCACGGCTCAGCGATAACAGCATGGCTCAGTCAAAGCGTGGCACGGCTCAGCAACAACAGTGCCAGGGCTCAGCAGCAGGCTGCGGCACGGCTCAGCAGTCAACAATGGCATCACGGCTCACCCAACAGCAGCACGGCTCAGTCAGAATGCGGCATGAGGCTCTTGCCGCTGCTGAAGTCAAATGGCAGGGGGCGCCACTCCCCGCCCGGCTGCAGCACGGCTCAGTCAACAACGCCAGCACAATTCAGCAATGTATTGTGTGTATAAGTGTTCAATGTATTGGCATCGTGCACTACGTGGGTTTCACAACATGTGCACTGCGCCTCGAGGTTAGGGTAAGGAGTTTATGTTAGGGTGTTCACATTGCCATGAGCTGTTGTCTGACGCAGTGCAGGCATGATGGCGCATCAGTCGCGAGTCATTGACTACTGACGGGAACGGGCAGAGTACACAGGAGTACAGAAGAGAGTACACGACGAGTGTGCAGCGCATGCATACCTACCCACGGAATGAGAGAAAGCTACTGCACTATACAAAACATACCATGCGTATCTGCGGCTCTGGCTCCTGTGGCAGCCCGATGAAGAGGCGCATCTTGCGCACACACAACAGCACATGCTTACCTACCCATGGTGCATACCTACATGCAGCATACAACAACTTCAACTAGCGTACGTGCCTGTGGCTCCGGCTGCTGCGGCAGCCTGCCGAAGAGGCGCTTCTTGCACACACAGCAGCACATTTCCTGCCCACAGAATACTGTATGTACTTCAAGGAATACGTACAATACAGCGGATGACAACTTCAACATGGCATTAGTACCTGCGGCTCTGGCTCCTGCGGCAGCCTGATGAAGAGGCGCTTCTTGCGCTCCCGCCATCCCAGGTGCGCTCGCCTGCAAACCCCATTCAATGACAGAGCACTGGCACTTTGAACTCCGCCACAGCGAACATTCTTCAGTCATTAATGTGAGTGAAAGAGTGCTGGTGCGCGTGCCTGCGGATGCCATGGTACACCAGAGCACTGTTGCTTTAGGTTCCCCCACAGCAGAGTACTTCAACTTCAACATTAATTATGCAGCTGACTTGCGCTGTGTCCGCTGTGTCTGCAGTTGTGCCAATATGCATCAAATATGGCAAACTATCCCCCAGCCCAGGTGCGCTTGCCCGCGGAAAGCAGCGCACTGCCACTCCACGGTTCTGTACAAGAAAGTTGCGCAGTGTCGTCGATGCACCCTGACGATACGTGTGTTGAATGAGCTTGCGAAGAAACACACTAACACTAAGTAGCCCTAACCCTAACCCTGACCTGACCCTACCCTGACGGAAACCCTAAACCCTACATTCATGGCACCGCACAATGACCGGCAAGGGCACCGGTGGCCGGCCCGAGTCAGCCTGCGAAACTTCAGCGGATCACAGCACTGCTGCATTGTGGTTAGGGGTTAGGGTTAGGGTTAGCGTTAGGGGTTAGGGTTAGGGTCAGACAACAGAGCACTGCCCCGCCGTGTCATCTACGCAACCCGCAGCGCTGAGGGCGAGCACGCAAATCGCGTTCTGAGTTGTGCCCGAACCTCACCGTCGCACGGTTTACCGCATGTGAACATGGAGTGGTCAAATGAGTTCATCCTAACCTAACTCCAACCCGTAATCCATACATAAATCCTCGTCTTAACCCTGAGGCGAGGCCAACTGGCATGCGAGTGTGGAAGCATATGTCGGTTGTTCACGTGTGGTCATGCACTCGTAAACTACTACTTCGTACTACTACTAGCGTTTGGTAGTGATAGTACTAGGTAATTATAAGTACGAACTATCTATCTTCACGATAGCCAGGTGAGCGCCGCCGGTTGGGTGCGCACAACACGTGCAGACACCCAGGCCATATCCAGTACACGCAGAGCTCAGCAGGCCAGATGCAGTACATACGTAGTTCAGCAGGCCAGGTGCCTGCTGAAGGGAACCGCTCTCCAGCAATGCCCTGAACATGCAGTTCACCTACATCGGTAATCACTGGCACAATCCTAGACTACTGTGCTAATGCATCAAGTTCCTGACATTGATTTTCAATAGAGTGATTCATGCAACAGGCATGCATCTATGTGCATACCTGGCCTCACATGAGGATACTGTTGAATTACTTGAAGTTGTATAAATTCTCGTAGAAACTTCATTCACTTATTAGTAAGTAGAAGCGTACCTGGCCTCCTCCGCCCTCTCCCCCTCCTGCTCCCTGGCGCGTTCGTTTTCTTCGTGTGTCAGGTACTATGTCAGCACTAGCATACCATTGCATTATCACGAATCAATACTGTTGCGCAAATGTGGTGACGACCATGCATGTGCTCTCTCCCCCTCCTGCTCCCTGGCGCGCTCTTTCCTTTTTGCAGGCAGGTACTACGTCACATTAGCATACCGTTGCATTATCAGGCCAGGTGCCTGCTGAAGTGGACCGACGCCCAGCAGCTCACTTACATTGGAAAACACTGGCGCAATCCTACACGAAGTACCTTTGATTTTCAATAGTGATTCATGCAACAGCCATGCGTGTATGCGCGTACCTGGCCTCCTCCGCCCTCTCCCCCTCCTGCTCCTTGGCGCGTTCTTTCTTGCGGTCCTCATCCTCCTCTAGCCACGCCACCAGACTCTGCACGCACACAGCAGATCAACAGCCATCTTCAACTGAGATAAAACGCAAAGGTTGGCGTTTATGGACAAGTAGTGCACAGAAAGGCCCCTTCTTTGGACCCTAGAGAGCGTCAGTGCCAGTGCCCATCGATTTGAGCACATGGGGAGTAGCCACCCGTCATCGATGACTGTCCTCTTGCACCACAAGTACCCAGTCCACTGTCATGAGCATATGCCACCTGATCCGTTCACACTTCGCTGAGCATGCGTAGTCATATGCAGTGGCACTGTAATGCAAGTAGAACTACGCTCAGAGAGTAATTCACAGCAATGTACAGTGCATGCGCAGTGGCCACTGCTGAGTTGTCACTGTCACACCGCAGCTCCACTTGCCGTTTGTCATCATGCACTGCTCAGCAGCCGCTGACTTGACTCGCTGACTCATGCAGTTACACCATGATTCATTAAAGTCCGCGATCGGCTGGAGCCCATGTAACAGCAGATGAACCATGTCTGTTAAACTTCAACTCCTCAATCAGATGTTCTGATCATGTTCAACATCAGCAGCGACGGAGTCGGACGGAAAAGCGCATACACCCAGCAGGCACTGCTGAATCTGTTACTCTTCGCCACTCCACATCATACGTGAGCGCCCAGGTGAGCCTCATCCAACCACTGCTAGCCGTGCAGCTACGCGGCCATACGCAGCACCACATAAACTTCACCAACGCATACTTGCCAGAAGGCAACTGCGCATCCGACCACCCACCACACGCACCCCCCACCAACTCCCTCACCTTGATGCCAATATCGTCCAGCGCGTTGGCAATAAACCGATCCTTGCGCGCCGCGAAACCCCTTGCCACCCCCCCCTCCCCCTCCCCCTCCCCCCTCCTCTTCCCCTCCCTCTCACCCTCCGACGCGCTCCCCTTGTCCTCGCGCCCCCCCCGCCCCCCCCCTCCCCCCTTCCCCTCCGCCCCCCTGCCCCCCCCCTTCCTCACCCTATACGCCGTCTCCGCGTCCTCCACGGCGTCCGCGAGCCGCCGCCGCATCGCCGCGTTCGCCTCCACCCACGCCGCGCGCAGCCGCCGCGCGAACACCGCGTTCGTTGCCCGCTGATCCGCCGTCATCGGCCGCGCCTTCAGGCCGCGCCGCGGCGGCGGCGGCGCGTACGAGTACTTGAGCGCCGGCAGGCAGCAGCGCTCACCGCCGCCGCCGCCGCGACCCGCCGCGCCGGGGTCCTCCTCCATCAGCTCGCGCACGCCCGCGGAGACCGTCGCGAGCTCCGCCGGCGTCAGAACAACGCTGGAGAACGTTCTGTGCTCCATGGACCAGCGCTTGAAGGCGTCGAACATGGACTGAGGGCCGGCGCGCGCCGCCGATGCCGCTGCGGCGGCGGGAGCGGTGCTCGGCCGGCCGGGCGCTGCTGCTGCTGCTGCGCCGCCGCTGCCGCCGCCGCTGCCGCCGGTGGCAGTCGCTCTGGTGCGCCCCATGGCGACGTTGATGTCGATGCCGAGGGAGCGGTCTATCGCGGCGAGCGCGACGGCGACGGCCTTCCACGTCTCCTGCGCGCGCGCGTCAGATGCGGCGTTGAAATTGGGATTGGAATTTTGGTCGTGAGCGAGCGGTGTGCAACGTGTACGTGCAGGCGCAAGCGGCCCCCGTCAGATTCGGCGTCAGATTCGGTTTGGTGGCCAGCGGTGCGCAGCGTGCACGTGCAGACACGCGCCGCCCGTCGTGGAGCCCTTGGGAAATACTCCAAGCGCTTGAAGTCCATGGGTGCAGCAGGACGCGATCACGTTGCGGCACAGGTCGTGTGCAGCATGCGTTGACACCGCTGTGCCGGGGTAAGGCTGCCTTGGCGTACTTCGCAATTGCTGCACTGATGTCATAAGAGCAGCGATGCGTTTCGCATGGTGTCCCGCTTGCGTACGTGTGACCTAATCAAGACAGCCTCAGCTTTGCCACAGTGCACGGTGTCTCAAATCAGCTGTACGCCGCATGGGCGTTGCAGCGCCAGCATAATAGTCAGGCAAGCATTCAAGCAAGATCACTGGCAGGCCGCGCCACGCAGCAGTGCCGCAGCAAGCCTTACTGCTACCTCCCAAGCGCCAGCAAGTCAACATCTGCAGAGTCAACGTCCCTTCTGGTAAGTCAGGTTTCAATTACAGGGGGCGCAGCACAATCATTACTGCTTCGCTTCCACTGTCAAGCAATACGAACATCTGCGTGAAAGCAATATCTGATTGTTCAAGCTGTGCGCAGCATGGTGTATGGTGGGGGCACCACGCCGGCCCAAACGCTTAAAAATTGCACACAGAAGTCCTTTGACTACTGTGGATATGGCGGCACTGTTGATTCGTGGCCAATTGCTGCAGCAGCGGCCACCACGATTATTGGTGGAAGGCATCTGAGGCTTACCACACCTAGAGCTCTACGATCTTTTGATTAGTTTACATAAGAGTTGCTGCCGCGCTATCAGGCACGCAAATGCTGCGGTTTAGAGGCTGTGGCACCATTGAAATCACGAGCAGAGAATAAAGGCTATGAATGGCACTTCTGATAGATTCTCGCATTGGTTGCAGATATGCGCACATGCATGCGTTTGGATCACATAATCGCACGAGATCATGACTTACCCCCTTGGTTGAGCATTTAGTGTGCTACAGCAAGTACCAAAGAGTCCTGTTCGGCCTCAAATTACTCACAGCGCACCACAGCTTCCCGCAACATGGCTGCTTACAGCAGGTAAACCACCTAGGAAGTGACAGTAGCTAGCTAATCCGGCGCAATTTCACCTCGGACTCTGCTCGTGATGAGTCCAGCCGCCCAAAGAGCTCCAGGCCTCTGTCAAATCTGTCTTTCCAGCGCAGCCATTCATTGAAGCTCTCCTCCGCCTTCTGTCTGCGGGCTTCATCTTGCAACTGAGTGCTGCCGAAGCCCTGTGCGTGTCTGCCCCCCGAGGCCACGCTGCCTCGCGTCTTGCGCTCAGCAGCCAGGCTGGCTGTGCTGGATGAGGCAATCCTGCCCATCCTGGGCTATCACAACGCTCTGTGATGCGGTGTCAGCGTTCTTTTAGCAGTTGAAGTCTACTGCAGTGCCCAACCCCTTGTAATATATCTTCAACGGTGTTTGTGTGTGTGTGAGTGTTTTCTATCCGTTATCCAGCACCCTAAAAAACTGGTGGACCTCACCGCCCAGCCGGGGTCCTGAAAACTCTCTCACGCTGTTCTCCAACCTGGCGGCGCGCTGGGCTCGCAGCAGCGCAATCTGCTGCATCACTAAAGCTGTTGCTCGAACAACTACACCGCGTTGCAGAGCCGATTTACTCGAAAGCACGCCGCCTTTGGAGCTGCTGTGCGAGATTTGTTGGAAGATCCCACCCCTGACAGCAGGCATGCTGCCCAGCGTGGCCACTTCCGTTTTCGGTAGCATATCTGGAGCCGAGGTACGCTATCGCACTGACGGTGTGTATGAAGCAGCCACCAGTGCAGTTCCCAACAGAGTATCGACATTCCGACTTTAAGTAATTGCAGCTGATGGGCTGCTTATCAGGAGGTACTGCGTGTGTCAACATATGTGCTGAATAGTAGATTTTCAGATTTCTAAATGCTGGTGCCCCCATGTTGCACGACAGGTGGTGCGCTACGATCTGCAGTGCCCATCCCTGACCGCCAGCTTCATCAACTACGGTGCGACATTGCTGAGCGTGCGAGCTCCAGGGAGGAGTGGTGTGCTAGAGGAGGTCTGCTTGCAATATCCGACGCTGCCAGAAATACAGGAAAAGTCGCCATACTATGGTACGCACACAGCAAAGTCGCATGCGTTTGACGTACGTTCATTTCTGACATTTGGAGAGGCAGAAACTTGCAACTGCACGTGAATCACGAACACGTGGGTGAGTGGTTGATGTCAACATAATGCGCTCATCCCACTGCAGCGCTGGGCTGTGACGCCACACGCTAGCGACTGCCTTAACCTCTTGTGCTTGTAGTTGTTTGGAAACACGGCAAAGCGGTTGAGCTGGCGTACATCATGCTGACAAGCCTGCGCAGCGCGCAATCTTCGCTTCATGATGATTTCAGCAGGATGAACGCTGCCGTGCGATGCACGCCAGTTCATCATCTGCCCAGCACGCATCTTCTGGGCAGCCCGCGCAGTCGCCGTCCTGGGCGTAGTCATCGCCCAGCTGCCGCACACTTCACACGCTGTCTGCGTATTGTCCCTGGACCTTGCTGAGTGCCTCTGCGTACGTTGCTGGGTGCTGCTGCATGCTGCCTTTCTGAGCGCTGCCACATACACCTTGTTGAGCGCTGTTGGCCACCGCCTTGCTGAGCGCTGCTGCATACCTTGCTGAGCGCTGTTGCATACCATTTTGAGCGCTGCTGCATATGTTGCGGATTTGTGCCGCACACACCTTGTTGAAAGCTGCTCCATACCTTGCTTAGCGCTGCCGCATACCATGCTGAGCGCCGCTGCGTTCTTCTGAGTGCTGCTGTGTATACCTATGTACTGTGATGTTTGTTGAGCGGTGCACGCATTGCTGATCGCTGCTATCATCTGAGCGCTGCTGCAATCAGGTTCAACGGTGGGGAGGGTGGCCAACCGCATTGCCGGGGGGCGCTTCGCACTGGACGGGAGAGACTTCCAGCTGGAGAGGAACAACGGCCCTAATACGTGAGTGCGGCGCCTGCAGTTTGCGTAGCTCTCCATGTGAAGTAACGAGGTGCATGTAGCTTCAGGTAGCAAGCTGACTCCCAGGCGTCACTAATGTAAGAAAGTACAGGCTGATAAATCACATGATAGGTAACATCTAGTCGGCGCCTGACCCCTCATTCCCCGCAACGCGCTGCGTGCTTGCACCGCTGGCACTAGCTACCCCTGCTTTGCCTGCAGCACTAGCTCCCCGATTTTGTATGCGACATGACGCATGTGACTGCTCTGGCTTGAGTAGGATTGCACAGTCGCACAATGTGTTTGACGTAGGGTGAGCCTCGACGCGATGAAGCGACTACGACTGCAAGTACACGTGTACTGAAGAGTAGGGGTGCACCAGTTGTACATCCTGCCACAGGCTGTGCAGCAGGGCAAGCGTTTCACATAGTTTAAGTAGCAGCTGTGAAGCTGTGGGGGTCCAGTTGAGACCTCAAGTACGGTTAAGCTCGGCCGTGAGTACACCTGTACTGATGAGTACAGCCTGCCTGTGTACACCTTGTGTACTCACTGCCACCAGGCTGCACGGGGGCGTCAAGGCTTTCGACAAGCAGCTGTGGAGTCACGAGCCGGTCTCTGACAGCAATTCGGTGGGCGTGCGCTTTAGCTACAGCAGCCCCGATGGCGAGGAGGGGTTTCCGGGGGCTGTGCGGGTCACTGCCACCTACAGGTATGAAACAGATGCATACGATATTGCACTGTTTGACTCGTGGCCAATGACTGCAACAGCGGCGACCACGTTTATTGGTGGAAGGCACTTGCGGTTAACCATCCTTTGTCACCTAGACTAGAGCTTTACGATCTTTTGATTCGTTTCCATAATATATACCATGAATATATATATTCATGGGTGTATCCTTCCATTCATGTACTTCAAACGACCCTATACTTGAAGTATTTTGAAGTATATGTATAAAGTGTTTCGCGCAATTACTCATCAGCGTCTGTCCCGCAGAATGGGCTCACTGGTGCCTTGTATGCCCCAGATGTAGCAATGATGTGTTTTTGGGGGGAACTGTGTCGAGCGCTGCCACCCAGATGTGCATGCGTCAGTTCTACGTACACAAGTGTGCTATATCCATACTCGGTGGAAGCAGGCTGCGGCAAGAGGCTCCGACGCACTGCAGATGGTCCTTGCCAAGCGCACTCTGCATGATATGTTGTCGCGATCAGTAGCACATGCAACTTGGCGATTCCGTTGAGAAGTAAAGCCCAATGCGCACTGAGGCACTGAGGCTTTCAAGCTGTCACAAGATACACGTGGACTCTGGCGGCTGACTGGACGTCCACGATCTGGGCGTTTCCGCGCCCCAACCAAGAATCAATGGCAAGCACATGTGCTGTGCAGAAAAGTTGATTCGCAGTTGCGATTGCCTTGAATGTGATGTCACGCACGCAGTCAGATCGTCCTTCAGCGTGCCAAGTTGAAGTTGTACCCACCGTTCATTCCATTCTCTCCTTGCGGCACCATTTCCGCACCTCCGTGCAGTCAATGACGATGCTACCATGGTCTAGGACAGCAGTACAAAAGGTATTCATTTCTCAGCAGCTGCACAAAATACCGACCTTATTGGCGATGCTGCTGCTCTGCCGCTGCACGCTTTCCATCATTATAAAAATGCCATGTAGGTAGATATGGTACACGTAATATATACATACCATACATGGTCAAGTCGCGCATGACATCAGACACGCTTTCGTCCTCACGCCACCAATCCCAGCCAGGGCTGTTCTTGGCGACAGATCGTGACAACTTCAAATCACACACGCAGTGTGGCACATCGCTTGGTGATCACCAAAGCGCACCGCTGCTGCTCTCCCTGCTGCTGCCTTCCCTGCTGCTGCTGCTGCTGCTGTTGCCACTGCCGCCGCCGCCGCTGCTGCTGCTGCTGCTGCTGCTGCTGCCGCTGCGCAGCATCACCATGCAGAACGAGCTGCTGACGGTGGGTGCCCATGATACCTTAGGGTGAGGGTACGGCTTTTCTGGGACTGGGGAAGGGTTGTTGTACCGCACTGCGTTATCATTTGCATGCTGTATCTTTCGGTAGCGCACTCATTGGCGCTTTCTCCCCGCACATCGAGTAATCTCAGGGTTAGGGTTAGGTTTAGGGTTAGGGTCAGGGCTACATGTGTCCGCGGTCATGTTGTGTCGGCTTTGATGGGGCAAGAGCATGCCGCAAAGCAGTCTTGAAACAGGAGCGCCAGGGTAGTGCTGGTGTGAACTTTTGCACATTCGGAAATAATATATGTAGCACTACGTCGTGGCGGGCTTCCTCAGTAAACTGGTGCCTGTCACTGCGGAATTTGTCCACGATTCGCATGGCATCGCATATCCAGCCATCCAATTCGATTCGCGCCCCTTGTGCGCAAGATCTCAGTTAATATATATGTGTACATACCCAGTGCTCGTGTTCATGCAACGAGCAGTATGGCAATGTTATGCTGCGACGCATAATGGGTCCGCGACTTGCATGACATTGCATTCAGTCATCCGGTGCAACCATACACAGTGCCCTTCACGCACCACTGTGTGCGGGTATGCACTAAACTTCCCTGCAAGTAAACCCCAATATCAATGAATACACTCAGTGGCTTGCGCACGAGGCTTACAGTGCCGAGGCCAGCACTAAAGCAAATTCAAGTCAGTGACGTGCCGTTTGCTGTGCTGAGCGCTGCAGGAGTACGAGGCGTGCCTAACGGGCGACGCCGAGGCCACCCCCATAAACCTCACCAACCACGCCTACTGGAACCTCAGCGGTGAGCGGGTGGGGGGGTCGTCTGCGCTAAACCTGTGCGCATTATTCACTACTACTACTCGCTAACAACACTTTTCGTGAGGAGTATTCCACTTCTGTTTGCGGCTTCACAGTTGTTGAGCTTAAGTTGCATTGCACTTTCATGTTGCACTGATCTGCCACTGCGGCACGCATTGGTGTTTCATGGCCTCAGATTCGTCGAAACGGCACATGTGACACGGAGGGCATTGCAGTTTGAGTTTACCTGCAACTGCGCAGTTGTTGTCGTGTTTATGGCCAAATTCGTCGACACAGCCTATGTGACACAGAGGGGGCTGCTTAGCATCGCCTCTCCCCCCCTTCCCCTTGCTGGCGTGCACAAACTTGTTCGTCCCGCGTGATTGCCGCTGCAGGTGGTCTGAAGGGCGACGTCACCGACCACGAGCTTTCAGTTTCGAAATGATCTGCCACTGCGGTGCACGCAGTGTCGTGATTACGTGCATCAAATTTGTCATCAAGACTCATGTGCCCCTGAGGGTACTGAGCGCTGCCCCCCTGACGCACATACACGTGTTCGCTCCGCCTGAGCGCTGCTGCAGGAGGGCTGAAGGGCGACGTCACCGACCACGAGCTGCAGCTGCACTGCAGCAGGTATCTGCCGATTCATGCAGCACAGGTGCGTACTGCTAGTAGGTGTGTACGCACATGGAACACAGTCGTGTAGGTTTGTATGCCTGATCACGTCAGTGGTGTCATACATTGTGCAAAGCAACACCAAGGGGGGGCTTGGCACTCCTCCTCAATGACAGACAAAATTTGTCTGCACACATGTCTGCACGCCCCCCCCCCCCCCCGCGCTCTCTCTGCGGAGTCTTTTTTTTTTCTGCGGATGCTGACGCACTTAGGAGCGCAATCATGCCTTGTGTTTCTGACAACGCCATTGGGGGTAGCGCCATCAGACCCGCAGTTGTAGCTCATCGCCTTGTGCCACCTGATAACGTGTAGGCCGGCCTAGCAATGCACTGGCTGCAATGCACACACTTTCGTGCGCTCGCCTGAATCTACCTTAACTGCCATGTCATCTAGTTCAATCATGAGTAAAGCTTCTGACCGACCCGGTCGCGGCTAATTGTCCGGCTTTACTTGATCAACCAATCATGGACCGGCTTCAACGCGAAAGCAGGTGGCTCTCGGTCGGGTATCCGGACATACAGCTGCAATTGACTTGCGAGTGCCTCCAATGTATGCCAGCACCGCCGCACTGCCTGAACACACATCCGGTCAGTGCACAACAGCTCTACGCACATGTCTGACGTTACAGTCAATCCTCGGTTTTATTCAAGTCAATCTACTGCATTGACGCTCGACCGGGGGCGTCGCCATCTTCAAGTAGAAGTATGGGCTCAAGGTGGCTGTATTAAAATTTTTGGGCGGGCAAGGTCTCATCGCGACAACAGCCCATATGGCGCTTGGCCACACTTCTCACAGTTTCTCCAAAGCGTTGTCTGATTTGGTTTTCTCGGCTCTTCTGCCGGCATACGCGTGCTGCAGATGGGATTGTCATCATGACCCCAACCTAACTTTAACCCTAGCCCTGAGAAGTGCGTTGCACATATGTATGCTTGTCATCCCCCTCGCCGAGATTTGAGCGTGTTACGTTCGCCCGACTGCCTCGCGCAATGCAGATCCGTCGTCACCGCAATCTAAAATCAAACAGCGCGACACGTCATCCTCAGTGCCATGCGGGGCATGTTAAGTCAGGGGCACTTCCAGCCGTACCATAAGGGGTTGCGCACTATCTGGTCAGACTTTCTCAACCAGATAGCCAGCCAGTCGCCTCTCATGCACCCCTACCTCACAGGCATCCTCACCGCTTTGCAACGCGTCGTCGCGCGGCGGCACGCCCATACGAGCTTCTGCGCGTCAGCGCTCATCGCGACCCCAATGCTATACATACATACCTGCCTCATGCGCGCTGCAGATACCCACGGGGGAGCTGGCCGCCGTCGCGGGCACCCCCTTCGACTTTGCGCAGCCGACCGAACTCGGAGGGGTCATTTCGCGCATTGACGGGGGCGGCAAGCCCGGCTTCGGTAGGTGATGCTCAGCTAGACTTAGTGCTACCCCTTCCCATAAGAATGGTGCTCCGCGTTGGTGCTGATTTTGCAGCCGACCCGACTTGGGGGCGCCATTCCCCTTATCAGTGGGAGCGGCAAGCCCGGTCTCGGTAGGTGATGCTCAGCTGCTGCCGCTCGTCCACACATGCGGTGCGCGTCGCTGCTGATCGTTCAGCGTCTGGGATGTCATTCCGCGCGCCGATGGGGGGCGGCAAGCCCGGCCTCGGTACGTGATGTTCAGCTCATTCTATTCTACCACACAGCAATGGTGCGCTCCGCGTTGTTGCCGATCGTTCAGCCGTGTTTGGGCCCGCCAAGCGTGAGGCAGGAGAGGCGCAGCCAAAACGCGCTGCTGCGTCGGTAGGTGATGCTCAGCTGATGCTACCGCTCCACATAAGAACGGCGCGCTCCGCATTGCTGCCTGTCATTCGGCCAAGTTTGGGCCCGCCAAGCGTGAGAGGGGGGAGGTGCAAAGGCAGCCGATGCGCCACGGCCTCGGTAGGTGATGCTCAGCTGGTGCTACCCCTTCCCATACGAACAGTGGCGCTGTTTATTCAGCCGTGTTCGGGCCTGCAAAGCGTGAGAGAGGGGAGGTGCACAGCCGGTCGACGCGCTGCTGCCTGGGTCGGTGATGCTCAGCTGGTGCTACTCCTCCACGTTTGAGTGGTGTCCTCCGCATCGCTGCTGATCGTTCAGCCGTGTACGGTTCCGCCAAGTGTGAAGAAAAGGAGGTGGAAAGCCTGGTCTATGTATGTAGGTGATGCACATTGACTCGGTGACATCACCCTCAGCAGCGGCAGCAGCGCTCAGAGCTGTTGAAGTCCAAACGAGCATCCAGCGTTCTCACGCGTACTTTAAAGAACGCACGTGCGGTTGGGCCAGATACTGCCTGTACATACTGAGGGTTCGTCACAGAGACTGCTACAGCGGGTCGCCCTTCACAAGGCCGTAGCTCAGAGATCGCTCAGAGTCCACGGTGAGCGACGCGGCTGCATGCTCACGGCGCGCGCACGCGAAAGCGCCGCGCAAAGGGATGCGCAGCCATGCGCACATCTGCCGAGCACTGCAGCCACCTGCTCAGGGTTTACGTTTTCTAAGCTTTCAATACATTTTCTAAGTTGAAAGGTACTGTACACAAGGGGCAGGTGTGCTCTCACCCGGATCCTCCAACCTCACAACCCTCGTCCGCGGAGCACTGCTTTGCCGAGCTCTTAGAGGTCCATGACCACCCTGATGAGCGCTGCTGCCGTGCCCGCGCCCCCCGATGCCACCCCGCATAGCGCTCTTCCGCAGACCACCGCGCTTGGGGCTGATTGGTTCTGAACGGCATGCCAATTTTAGCGTTCATGTGCGAGAGCGTGATCACGCTGCAGCTAAGTACATCTGAGTCAGTGGTCAGTATCTGCCGGCCACGCTCATAGTCCCCCCCCCCTCCCCCCCCCGTACTTGATACAGATTAGTGCTTGTGGCGGCCGCCCACAAAGTTCAGGAGACAGTGCTTCGCCCCATGGCCTCCACTGTCATACCCAGATTTAACCCTCACTGTAACCCTACCCCGTATTCCTCTTCGTCTGGCAGACCGCTGCTTTCGTGGTGGACGGCGCACCAATTGATGCGCTCTCGGCGTCAGCGCTCCGCCCCATGGCCACTTCGCCTTTTGAGCGCAGCCGCTCCCTGATTTCAGCCCCATTCCACACCAGCCGCAGCACTGTCACACTATCATTGCACCCCATATTAGTCGTCTCACTGCTCTGATGGCGTACGGCGCGCCCGACCGACGCGCTCTCGACGTCAGCGCTCTGCCCCATGGCCACGCTGTCGAGCGCTGTCACAACCAATTTATCAAGTACAGAACCTCATTTTTTTGTGCATGTATTGCTGTTGCGCAGACCACTGCTTCGTGGTGGACGGCGCGCCCACCGACGCGCTCTCCGCGTCAGCGCTCCGCCCCATGGCCTCTTGTCGAGCGCTGTCCCAACCATTCTTGATGAGCGCTGTCACACCAATTTCTATATACTTGAAAACAAGTATTTGATTTTTCACGTGTTTTGTTGACACGCAGACCACTGCTTTGTGGTGGACGGCGCGCCTACCGACGCGCTCTCCGCGCCAGCGCTCCGCCCCATGGCCACACTGTCGCACGCGCCCAGCGGCCGCCGCGTGCAGCTGCACGGCACGCAGCCGGGACTGCAGGTACGCATGCATGTACGAATGATTTTCCCGTCTCGCGAGACAAGATGCGGCCGGGGTTGCGGGTACAGCAGTTGACTCAGACTGGCAAGCGCTTCGCAGTGTGTGCGTGGGTGCATTTGCTAGCGTAGGCCTCAGGACGGGGGGGGGGGTGCAGCGCACTGCAGCTGCACGGCAAACAGCCGGAATTGCAGGTATGTACGCATGTATACATGATTTCCCGAGACAACGCACGCAGCCGGGGCTGCGGGGTACAGTAGTCAATGGGAACAGAACGGCAAGCGCGTAGCAGTGTGTGCACGAATGCGTTTGCTAGTGTAGGCCTGAGGTCAACGGGGGTGGCGCAGTGCACCACAGCTTGCTCATGACGTTGCCGGCGTCAGCGCCGGGGCTGCAGGTACGCATGTATGATTCCTCAAGAGAGCACGCAGCCGGGGCTGGGGGTACAGCAGTTGATGGGGACAGACCGGCAAGTGCATCGCAGGTGTTCGAATGAACGCGTTCGTAAGCGTAGGCCCGGGGAGAGAGACGTGGGCGGCGCAGCGCGTTGCCACTTGCGCATGAGATCGTCGCCCGCGTCAGTGCTCACTGGCAGCGCTCAGCTCAAAATAAGGCCCATGCCTGCGTGCTGCGCGCGCGCCGACTGCGCCGGTGCACACAGCTGGGGCTGCATCTGTGCGCATGCCACGGGCGAAGGCTTGTGTGCTGGTGATTCTTCAGCCCTGGCACTTGTACACAGCCACATGTCCAGGTTGCCAGAGTCAGTGCTCCACGTGAGGACCACAGTATGACACACGTGTGCACCGGTCGCCGGACGCAGGTCCATGGCCCACAGCTGGTGCTGGAGGAGCAATGTTTCCGACAGGCAATTGAGAACTCATGATCTGCCATGCCCCGAGATGTCGGTGCTCTTGTTGTTGCAACAAGATATGTGTTGTCGATTGTGCGTCCATCCAAGCACTTGAGTGCACTGGTCGCAAGGGGTGAAAGTTTGCGCCATCACTGCGGCGGTTCTGCCCATGCAGCTCGTTCAGCACATATGAGATGGGGGCGTGAGCATAGGGGCAAGGGTAAGGTTAGCGCAACCCTAACCCTAACCCTAAGTAGGTTACGCACCACAGTCAATCTCCGCTTGAAGCGTGCAGCCCCACTGCGAGTGAGTGAGTGAGTGACTTGCTGTTATGCGCTTGACCTGCGGCTCTGCGCTTCACCTGCCCCAGGTGTACACCAACAACTGGGGGTCGGAGGATGAGGGCGACGCGCCGCATTGCCAGGTACGCAAAAACCGCCGCGCGAACTGCTTGCATGTATGTGCATCGTGAATGGTCATTGCGACATCAGTGACTCAGCACGCTGGCTCTATGTGTCTCATGCTTGCCCCTCATACGCATGTGGAAGTTGTCTGGGGGGGAGGGGGGGGGGGGCTGCGCGCCATGCCTACGTCAGAATGAGACGTAGAGCGGGAGCAAGCACGCAACTTATATGCGTAACAGTAACCACATTGTGTGCTTTTACGTGCTGCGCTGGTGCGCAAATGGCAAATGTGCTGCGCTGGTGCGCAAATGAGACGGCAGTAGCGGTGCAGATCATAAAGCGCGCAAAACTTCAATGTGCCCCGCGCACGTGCTTGGGAACACGGGGCTGATTCCGCTGGCTCCATCACAAGCCATGATGCTCTCAGATTGATGCTTCGTCAACGCCGCAACTCCACCCAGTCCAAAGCCAGCCTTGAGGAAGCCACCCATTGTTCTGTTGAAACCCATTGCGTGATCTTCAAGTTCCTGGGCGCGTGGACTGCATGCAGCAGTGCTCCACGCCCTGTCAAAATGCTTGGCGCGCGCCTGACATGGATGCTATCATGTGAAATACTTGTGAGATGGACGAGGCATGTGCCTGTCTGCTGTGCTGAGCGCTGCTGCGCTGCTGTGTCCGCCGCCTCGCAGCACTGGGCCGTCGCCCTGGAAACGCAGGCGTTCCCGAACGCGGTGAATGTGCCGGCGTGGGCGACGCAGGTCATACTGCGCAGGGGCCAGAAGTACTGGCACGTGAGCCGGCACACGTTCTCGACGTTCTAGCACGGCTGGGACGTGCATCCTGATGTTTACGAGGACAAGCGACCGTGACGTCCAGTCCAGTGGGTTACAAGTAGGCTGCAGCAGGCTTATCGTACATCTTCTTTCCTTTACCAGCACAGGTGTCTCGCGTCTGGTTCAGTATGCATCACGAGCGCCTTTAGGGTTAGGGTTAGGGTTAAATGGATGGCACAGCAGGTGGCTTCCCACGATAGCACACATGGCTTTTGTTTTCGGAGTCCTTGCACAAAGCATCGAAGCTCTGTAGATCAAAGTACTTCGAAGCACCTGCGTTGCCTTTGGATGCTTGAATTCAACTGGCGTCATGGCTGTCTCTGCATTGCATGGTCCTTGTCCACTGTGGATGGCACGGAGCTGAATGGCTTTCGCCCAACCAACGCAAAACCGCTCGCCAACCTGTGTGTCTAGCGCAGCATGCAGCCAGAGCATGCACAAAGCCTGGAGCTGAGCCAAGCGACTCCTGCACAGCTTACACGCGTAAGCAGTTTGTGCAGTACATATCAGCATTGTGTGCCTTGCACATGCACCATGGTGGGTTCTGCGACTCTCTAAACGCTAGCTGATGCTCCAGGATGACGTCCGATGTGAGAATGTGATAATTGCACGAGATGGCACCACTGGTTGCTGAAGTCATGCATGCACAAAGGTGCAAACCCACCTTGTCTTCTGCATGGCAGACAGAGCCTGGAACAGCAAGCACATTGTGGCAAACGCACAATAACTGAACATGAGATTCAGCTCAGTGCAGCATGCAGACACACACACACACACACCAGGAAGGTATGTATGACCTAGCACTCTGCAATCTGAGCGTGTGCTCAGTCTCATGCACCAAAGGCTGAACAGGACCAATCCAGACTTCGAAAAGGACAGAACTTGTGCAGCATGACATGCAGTCGCGCGCTGCTGCGCGTACTCTGATCCTAGGCAGTGTCGTGGAGCCAGACAAGCCAGCTTCCAGTTGCGCGTCACAAGTGCTCTCTCCGCGGCACGCATCGCCCTACAGGTGCCCACCCGACAACGCCTCCGCTCTCTCGACGCAGCCACGCCAGCAGCCCTCTCCACACGCTCGTTGCCGTCACAAGCTGCGAGAGCTGCCGGCTCATCGCTGTCACGAGCCACAAGAGCCGCCTTTGCGCCGACCACCAGAAAGCCTCCGAGCTCTAACCCTAACCCTGATCCTGACCCAGGCGGCGCGGCGTCCGCGCTTGCCGCTCCCGCCGCGCCATGAGGGAACCACCACATCGGGTCCAGAGGCTCCGTGATGCCCACTGCTGCGGCGGCGGCTGCGGCGGCGCCCTGTCACGCGTCCGGGCAGCCGTTGTCACGCGCCCACCACAGCACCTCCAGGTGCCCGTGTGTCTCCGCCGCGCGCAGCGTCTGAGCGTCCCACGGGCAGCCTTGGGCGCGCGCCCACTGGAGAACCTCCAGGTGCCCGCCGCGCGCCGCCACCGCGCAGGTGCTGGCGTCCCAGGGGCACCCGTTCTCGCGCGCCCACTGGAGGAGCTCGAGGTGCCCGTATTCTGCGGCTCCGCTGCAGGTGTCGACGCCCCACCGGCACCCATTCGCGCGCGCCCACTGCAGCACCTCGAGGCGATTGTTCACCGCTGCGCCTTGGCACGTGTGGGAGTCCCACCGACACCTGTTGGCGCGGAGCCACTGCAGCACGTGGAGGTGCCCGGCCTCGGCGGCGCAGACGCACGTCCACGCCCCCCAGGGGCATCCATTGGCGCGCGCCCACTGCAGCACCTCCAGGTGCCCGCCCTCCGCGGCGCTGTTGCAGGTGAACTTGCCCCAGGGGCAGCCTTCCGCGCGCGCCCACTGGAGCACCTGTAGGTGACCGCCGTACGCAGCGTGGCTGCAAGTGTATTCGTCCCAGGGGCACTCCTTGCTGCGCAGCCATTGCAGCACCTCCAGGTGTCCGCCCGCAGCGGCACACGCGCAGGCCCAGCTGTCCAAAGAGCAGCCTGCATCCAGCAACCCCTGCAGCAGGTGCAGGTGCCCCTCTTCAGCGGCCGCGCGGGTGTGCTCAGGGCGTAGCGGAATCGAGCACACCGTGTGGATCAGACGCACGGCATCCAGATCCCCGCAGCGCACGCAGGCCAACTGCGTGATCTCTGGATCCATCCCGTTCGAGACGGCCCACTGGATGAGAGACTTGCTTGAGACTGCCTCAAGAATCCAGGTATCATGCCTGCTGTGCTCGTTAGGGTGTTTGTCGTTGGCTGTGTTGAAAGAGCGGCACGTGCTCCTGATCATGAGCGATGGACGCAGAAAGCCCAATATGCTTTGGCCCAGGCCGAATACCGAGTGTGGACAGTCGGCGTCGGCCATGGGCACGGGCACGTTGCAACAACAATATCTCCCGAAAAAGCGCTTGCCATCACAGGTGGGCTTGAGCTGCTGCAGCTTGGGAAGGTGCTGCAGCTTGGTGTTCTCCTTTGGTGTTCTCCTTTGGTGCTCTCCTTCAGCTTTTCCAAAAGTTGAAGTTATGAACTTGAAGTGCGTAATCGATCTTGCTGTGTGTGTTATCTCTGTGCTGCTGCAGACCATTGCGAAGCTCTCATATAGAGCGCGTAGTCTTCACTTTTGCCTCCACGCCATCGCTGGTGGCTCTCGGAGGGCAACGAACACGAAGAGCACCTTCTGGATTTTAAGCTTCTGTCAAGCGCGCACAGGCAGGAGGAGTGGCGGGGCTAGCGTTTGGGGCGTGCAGCGATGCTGCCCCTTGATGGGAGGAACGGAAGATATGCCCCGCATCGGAGACATTCCAGCTACGGGGGGGACAGATCGGTGCCGGAGTACTTCGCTCGGCTTTTTGACTTCAAACAGGTACGGCAGCGTGTTGTGGATCCAGTGCCGTGCAGCGTGGCGCAATCTGGGACAGACGCCGATGGCGAAGTAATTTACTCAAAGTCCAACATTGCACAAATGTTTTTCCAAGTGTGTTCTAGCGTCAAATTGCAAATGCTGCATTATAGGCGAGGGACCCTTCAGGGCGCCAGCCTTCCTAAATCACGTAGCGCGCGCGGCTCTGCACTAGGGATGCATCTGAGTTCGCAAAAACTAGCATGCTGATTTTTGCGACATGGTGCGCATGGCCTCCAATCAGCGCAGGCGCATTGTTCCTCACGCAGCTCGGCACGACCGTTTACCAATCAGCGTGCAGGGGTTTAGTTACCCATGTTTAGTGCCGGTTCCATCGGCAACACCAAGGAAGCTGCGAGCTGATTCTGGCGCTGGCACAGCAGCTCGCGACGAGTTGCTGCACAGGCGGCGCTGACCGCATGCAGCGTTTTGGCGCTTGGCATGTATCGCATTGCAGTCACAAGCCTGCGGCCACGCTTCGCGGCCTGCAAAGCTCCTGAAGACGAGTCTTTTCGTTCGCTATCGTCTACTTCAAAGCCGTTACGTGCAACTTCACTTCCTGAGGCGCTAGCCCGTTAGGGCAGAAACCCTGATCACGTGGTGGTGTTCATGCGCTAAGCGTGGCAGGACGGCTCAATGGCAATGCAGATGTAATCCCGCAGCATGGGCATAACATGATCTCAATGAAACAGGAAACATGAGGTGATGCGCATGTTTCAGATTTAAGCAAATGTTGAGGTGATGGTCTCTGTGCTTTAAGCGCAACTTACAGAAGCTGTCTGTTTCCGGGTTGCTCGCCCCCCATTCCTTCAGGAGGGGGGTGCTTTCTTGTAGGGAAGTTGCAAGTTGCGGGTGATGCTGTGTATCATCCAGAGCACAATGTCAGTGCTCGCTGTGATTGAAGTGCTGCATTGCACAGGATTTTGCTGTTCAGCAGCTGCATCAAAGCCGTTAACATCAGCAAGAGCATTGGAACCGTCGTCTATCCCATGATTGCATTCTTGGTACACTGTCAGGCACCAAAGCGCTAGCGTTTTGTGGCATGTCACAAATACGCGCAGTCAGAGGGGCCAGCTGCTGCTAAAAGCAATTGCAGCTACCATGCATGTCATGATCTCTCAGTACATTGGGATGACCAGCGTGCTGCCAGATTTTTGATCTGCTGTGATTGGTGTCAAACCTACATGCACTGGTAAGCATCCAACAGCAACGTCAGCTTTCAACTTGACTTCCACAGTAGATTGGGTTATTTTGAGGTCTGCGTGTCAGCACCAGTGCACCACACAAGTGCATAGGGCCTTCACTCCGCACATTCAACCCTCAAAGTTGAAGTTGAATATCACACTCGCGAAACCAGGTAACTATTTGCGCACTAGGCAGCAGTAACGTAGCTGTGCGCAGCAGAGCTCATCTGCTGACAAGTAGCAGGAAGAATGGCAGCCGCGGCATGTCAACTCCTTTCAGCACTTGCGCCTGCCTGCGATTTCCCACTTCAAGTTGAACATTATCCCTCTCCGCCTGTACATTTTGATGCAACAGAGCCCAACAGTGACGAAATGACCCCAGACTGGAGAGCACATCGCTTGTCTGCTCTCAGTAGACTGTGCTGGCAGATGGTCGCAGCCCTTGTACTTACAGCAGCACTCATCCCCCCTCCCCCCTCCCCCTTATCCCCCCCCCCCCACCACCCCAATGTGAAGTTGGACGTGGAGTCCGCGTGCGACCAGATGGTGACGCTCCTGTCCCTCAACCCCGCCTGCGACGATCCTAACTTCAAGTTGAATAATCTCCGTCTCCGCCGATCCATATTATGCAGCAGAGCCCAACAGCAATGGAAAGACCCCAGAGCGGCAAGTACACTTATGGCCCAATCTGTTGAACCGGTACATGGTCGTGGCCCTTGTCCCTATAGCATCCCTTAACCCCCCCCCCCCCCCTACCCCCCCCCCCCCACCACATGTGAAGTTGGACATGGAGTCCGCGTGCGACCAGATGGTGACGCTCCTGTCCCTCAACCCCGGCCGCGTGTACAAGACAGCGTACTACCGCAAGCAGACCAAGAACCAGTGGGCGCGCGACGATCCGGCTTTTGCCGTGCTGCAGCTGGCGTTTTCCGTGGCAGGCGCGGTGGCCTACGGCATGGCGTTCGGGCTGCGCGCATTCTGGGTGAGTGAGTGAGTGAGTGAGCGAGTGCTTGCAGTAAATTGAGCGCGCGACGACTCAACGTTCACCGTGCTGCAGCCGGCTTTCTCCGTTGTCAGCGCGGTCGCGTAATGGCATGGCGTTTGGGCTGCGTGCGTTCTGGGTGAGTGAGTAAGTGAGTGAATGCATGCTTTGAAATGGGCGCGCAACGACCCGGCGTTCACCGCGCTGCAGCCGGCTTTCTCCGTTGTCAGCACGGGTGCGTACGGCATGGCGTTCGAGCTGCGCGCGTTCTGGGTGAGTGAGTGAGTGAGTGAGTGAGTGCCCCTCACCCCCACGCCATGTTGCGCGTGCGCTGCGCGCTGCCCGCGCCTCCTGGGCGCAGGGCTACATCGCGCTAATCGCGAATGCCGTGCTCCTAAGCTGGCCGGCGAGCGCGGCTGACAGAGGCCGCAGCGGCGTGCTCACTGCGCATATGCATGTGCATAAGGTTAGGGTTAGGTTGAATCAACTTCAACCTTAAGCGCAGCGTGCCATCGCTTCGGCGCCCACTGCCGGCCTTGCGGCTCCGCTCATTGCCCGTGTGTTCCACACGCGCAGGGCAACATCGCGCTCATTGCGAACGCCGTGGTGCTGCACTGGCTGCTGTTTAGCGTGGCAGTCGCGAGACTGTTGTCACAGCATCCGCTTCCCCCCCCCCCCCTCACATATTACGCATGCGCTGCCCGCTGCCCACGCCTTCCGAGCGCAGGGCTACATCGCACTCATTGCGAATGCTCTGCTCCTGCCCTGGCCGTTGAACACGGCATGTCGTCGCTTTGACCCTCTCACCCCCCCCCCGCTGTTGCGTTTGGATTGACCGCTGCCCGCACGTTCCGAGCGCAGGGGTACATCGCGCTCATCGCGAACGCCGTGCTCCTGCACTGGCTGCTGTTTGGGGTCGCGGCGGCGACGGCGGGGCGCGCGCTCGCCAACGCCCACATGCTCGTGCGGCGCGCGCACAGCGTGGAGCAGCGCGTGGAGTGGCTGTACGCGTTCGACATACACTGTAACGCGTTCTTTATGGTGAGGCGATGACGCGAGCCCTTCCTTGCGTACACAACAGCGTTGCCTTGATGGCGAGGCGATGTTGCGGACCCTTGCGTATGTGTGAAAGCGTCTACCGGACAGAGAGAAGTGTGTACCGCGCGTATCTTGTGGCGGGGCGGTAGCTGCGCGTACGATCGCAGCTCATGGGGGCACAACAGAGAGTATCGAATACAGCCCGAGAGCACTGTAGCGTGTTGAGCGATAGTGGTCGTTTTACTGGAGCGTCGCATTAATGTACAGCAGCGCTCAACAGCAAGTGTGAGCGACTGTACGTATCGACATACACTGTAACGCGTTCTTTATGGTGAGGCAATCACGCGAACCTTTGCTTGCGTATGAGCTCCGACGGCGGGCGTCACACGCAACTGAAATCCCAATCCAAGGGCAAGCTGCGGTGAATGCTGCAGGGTGTAGACGGTAATGGTGTTGGGACATACACTGTAACGCGTTCTTTATGGTGAGGCGATGATGCGAACCCCTTGCGCATGTGTGCAAAAGTGTTTACCGGACAGAGTACGTGCCGCGTTTCTTGTGGGGGGCCGCAGCACCTGCGCGTACGACCGCAGCTTGTGGGGGGGCACAACAGAGTATATTGAGTGACAGTGGTCGTTTGAGCGTCGTATGCGATGCACAGCAGCGCCTGACAGCAGATGGGAGTGAGTGTACGCGTGCGACATACACTGTAACGCGTTGTTCATGGTGAGGCGGCTGCGAGAACCCTTGCGTACATGCTGCTCTCGGGCACCGGAGGGTCAGCGTCTGGGGCGCTTCGTGACTGCATCGGATGCAAAGCAGGATGCGCAGCAGCGCTCAGCAGCAATTGCAAACTGGCGCACAAATTGTTCTGGGGCAGCGGACACGTGTGTTTGGGGCGTCTTGTGTCCGCCTCCGATGCACAGCAGTGCTCACCAGACGTACACTGCAATGCGCTCCCTTATGGTGCGGCGGCGGTGCAGCACGGATTGGCGGGCGCGAACGTCGTAGGGCACGAGACAGTCAGTAAGTGCGACATTGGTTGCACTGGGGCATCACATGACTGCATCGGCTGCACAGCAGTGCTCAGCGGCAATTGTAACGTTGTCGCTCTCCTTTTTTGTGAGTCTGGACGAGAGCAAACAGGTGGCCAGTGCGCCCGCGTACGATACGTGTGCGCTGCAAATGCGTTTCACGCGCCCAAATACGTTATATATATGACACCAGCGACATGCACACGTTGTGGGATATGCACGAGGTGATGGCAGCTTTCTTGACACTCATGTGGGCGCTGGAGGTTTCGGAGTAGAACAACATTGCGTATGCACGCTAGGTGCAAGCTTACTGCAGGAGCGCTGAGTTGAAGTTCGAGTGATGCGATGCACGCGTCGGTTACAGCGTGGTGCATTCCTCTGTTGACGTGTGCGTTCTCAAGAGGCACAGCTGCGTACATCAGAAGTACACACGCGCACTCGCCACCACGGGCAACTCCGCACCCCCTGAGCGGGAACATCCTTGGAACACGCATGTTTCAACGCGCCGCTTATGACAGCACCGTATGTGACATGCCCCGTATGCCGTCATGCGTTCGCTGCCCTTCGTCTCTCGCAGTTGTGCGGTTGTGGTGTACATTTGCAACGTACCCTGCATGCGTGCTTGCACCGCCCTTTGATCGTCGCAGCTGCTAATTGTGGCTCCAGGCAGCACCGCATGTAACATGCCCTACCTACGTGGCCACACTGCCCCTCGCTTCTCGCAGTTGTTCATTGTGGTGTATGTGGGCCAGTTCCTGCTGCTGCCGGTGCTGCTGGGGCCATCGGTCGGAGCGCTGCTGCTCAGCAACGCGCTGTACGCGCTGGGGTTCGGCGCGTACTTCTACATCACGCACCTGGGGTATAGAAGGTGAGAGCGCGCACTCACCTCAATCTTGAAAGGGTATGCTGTTACATCCCGCTTCGTTCAGCATCCTTCTTTGTCACCTTCCACCATGTACAGTAGCTTCATGACATACCGTCTATCATGTTGTATCCCCCCCCCCCCCCCGCGCCCCCATGCGTCACCGCCCCTCAATGCCCCACGGGGCGCCATAAAACAGCACACCCCAATTTTAGGAGAGACTATTGGTTATTGCTGCCTCAGTGATTGCAGTGATCAGCGGCGCAAGCCAATGGGCTTCACATGATGTGTGCGGGAGAGGGGGGGGGGGGGCACTATAATGCTGCATGTATGCTGCATGGGCCGGGCTATGAAAGTGAGCAATTCAAGCTACATACACTGTGCAGCAGAAGTATGATGACACGCGCGGCGCCGGCCATTGCACAGTGTCAAAAGGCTCTTGATGACAAGCACCCGAGCGATGCTGACACGCGCCGCCTGCATGCACGCTGCCCGCCGCCGCCGCCGCCGCCGCCGCCGCGCAGTTTGCCGTTCCTGTGCAAGACGGAGACGTTCCTCTACCCCGTGGTGGCGGTGGTGACGCTCCTCGCAACGAGCGTGCTGCTGGCGGCGCTGGGCATGCGCGTCAACATGACGCGCGTCATGGCGCACGTCTACTTCTTGTGACCGCGCGCCGGGCACACATGTTTTTTGTAAACATAAACACGAAACATGTGATGCGCGCCCGTCTCTCTTTCTCTGCTCGCTCCACTGTAATGTTTGCTACGTGACCACGCGGTATGATCGACATGTGCGTTTGTCTTGGAAAGCATTTGAGTGCAGCGCCGGGGCGCCGCTTGACAGTGCACGTGACACACATCCTGGTGATGTGCCCCCAGTTTAAATCTCTGTGACCTGCAAAATCATGCTTGAAACTGCGCTTTGCTTTGCTGTGCTTTGCAGGGGATGTCAACCTCTGGTACTGCACCCTGAGCACTGGGTAACTAGATGTGTTCAAAAACCTCCTCAACGTTTGTTTTACAACCTGTCATTCTGACATATTTTGGGTTTAAAGCAGACAGCGATAAAGTTTGTGCTGTAGCACTTTGCGTTCTCGTGCAGCGCCGGGGCGCCTCTTGACAGTGCACGTGAGACAAATCCTGGTGATGTGCCCCGAATTGAAATTCTCTGTGACCTGCAAATCTTGCTTGAAACCGTGCTTGCCTGAATCTCGAGTACTGTTTGCTGAGCACTGTGTTCAACACCTCCTCAACCTTCTTTGTTTACCACCTGTCATCTTGACATATTTTGGCTTACAAGCAGAAAGCGAGCAATCGTGCTGTGTAGGACTTTGCGTTCTCGTTTCAGCGACTCCTGCTCCTGCATGGCTGTACTCATCGCCTGTGACACGCTCGGTACCGCAGGCGGCAAAACGATGGCCCAACTTGCCTCTCACTGTCCCACCTCGTATCCGAGCTCTCCGGGCCTCTTCGCAAAGTTAGCGGATACCCTAAGCTTAGGGCAAAGCTTTTTTTTAGACCCTCCTGCTCAGGCAGGCACTTTGGTCGCCAGGCGGGCACTAAGCGCCCGGCAAGTCCCTGTGTGATGACTGCCGAAGCTGCCATGCCCGGGTGCTAGCACAGCAAGCAGCAGCTGCAAGGGGAGGCCGTTTCTGGCAGCAGTAGGACTGGAGGCCCCACATAATCGGGGCAACGCCAACGCGACAAGGCACCACCATGGCGAAGTCTCACCAGCTTAAGGACGTATGGCTGGAGTTTCTATCTTCGGGCGTTTTCCGTGTTAGGCGCGGTCGCGTACGGCATGGCGCTCGGGCTGCGCGCGTTCTGGGTGAGTGAGTGAGTGAGTGAGTGAGTCAGTGCATTAGATTATGGCGTTGGGTGAGTGTTCCTCACCACCACCCCATGTTGCACATGCGCTGTCTGCTGCCCGCGCGTTTCGGGCGCAGGGCTACACCGCACTAATAGCAAACGCTGTGCTCCTGCACTGGCTGCTGTGTGGCGTGGCGGCGGCGATGAGACTGTTGTCACAGCGTGCGCTCCCCCCCCCCCCCCACCCCCCCCTCACATATTACGCATGCGCTGCTCGCTGCCCACGCCTTCCACTTCCAAGCGCAGGGCTACATCGCGCTGATCGCGAATGCCGTGCTCCTGCACTGGCTGCTGTTCGGCGTGGCGGCAGCGACGGCGGGGCGCGCACTCGCCGACGCGCACATGCTCGTGCGGCGTGCGCACAGCGTGGAGCAGCGCGTGAAGTGGCTGTACGCGTTCGACATACACTGTAACGCGTTCCTTATGGTGAGGCGACGATGCGAACCCCTTGAGTATACGCGGAAGCGCTACCGGACAGAGAAGTGTGCGGCGCGCGTTCATTGTGGCGGGGCGGCACTTGTGCGTACCGACCGTGCAGCCTGTGGGCACTGTAGAGTGTTGACCCTTCCTTAAGGTTCAATTGCCTATACAACAGCGTCGCCGGACAGAGAGAAGACCTGTGCGTACCGACCGCGCAGCCCGCGGGCACTGTAGAGTGTTCAGTGACGCTGGCTACTTTACTGGAGCGTTGCATGCGATGCACAGCAGCGCTCAACAGCAAGTGGGAGCGGCTGTACTCGATCGACATGCACTGTGACGCGTTAATCATGGTGAGGCGGCTGGCGCACTCTCGACGTCAAACTTGGCAGTGTGCTTTTCCAGGGCAGCAGAGAGCGTGAGTGCGAGGCAGAGTGTGAATGTGGGCGCGGGCATAGCGTGGAGCAGCGCGTGCAGTGGCCTCATGCATCAGACATGTATTGTAATGCGTTCTTCAAGATGATGCAAAGTCGCTAGCTGGCGCGCAAGTGCTTGCTGGGGCAACGGATCCTCTGACTGGGGCTTTACGGGACTGTCTTACTGGCACAGCAGCGCTGACAATATACACTGTAACGCATCCTTCATAGATCCTTCATAGTGAGGCAGCAGTGCAGCGCTTAACTGGCGCCGGCGAATGTCTTAGGGCAGGCAAGATAGTGTGACGATGGTGTACTGGAGCGTCATAGGACTGTTTCGCCTGTACAGCAAGTGCTCGGCGGTAATAGTCGCTCCGCTTGTTTGTAAGCTCAGAAAATCAGCGGGTGGCCAGTGCGCCCGCGCACGGTGCGTGCGCGCTGCAACCGCGTTCTTTGCGCGCGCCTATGTAGTGGTCATGCACACAATGTGGTATATGCGCAAGGCGTGAGACACAGCTTTGTTGGGAAACATTGCGGGAGCTTGAGGTTTTGGAGCAGAACAACACCGCGCATGCATGCTAGGTGCTAACTCACTGCAGAGGCGCAAGGTTGAAGTTTGTGTCGTGCAGTGCGTGCGTACGGTACAGCGCAATGCATCCCCCCGTTCACGTGTACTCTGTCATCCTCAAAACGTAAAGCCGCGTTCATTACAAGTACTTAACAATTGTGCGCACTCACCACCTAGGGGCAGTTCCGCAAAGTGGTGACACTCATGAAACTGCATGTCTCAGCGCGTTGCGCATGGCAGCAGTGTTTGGTCACATGCCCTGCACGCGTGTTTGCGCTGCCTTTTTGGTTATCGCAGTTGTTCATTGCGGTGTACGTGGGCCAGAAGTTCCTGCTGCTGCCGGTGCTGCTGGGGCGATCGGCCGGAGCGCTGCTGCTCAGCAACGCGCTGTACGCGCTGGGGTTCGGCGCGTACTGCTACATCCCGCGTGCACCTGGGGTACAGAAGGTGCGCACGCGCATTCGCCTCATACTCAAAAGGTATGAACTTTTTCTGTTTCTTCAGCATCTTCTGTTGTCGCCTTTTACCTTGTACAGTAGCTTGATGACATGCCGTCGATCGTGTTGTCTACTCCCTCTCGCCCCCATGGGTCACCCCCCTCAGAGCCTCCCGGGCGCCATGCAGCAGCACAGCAATTCTCGGAGAGGTTATTGCAGCCTCAGTGGTTGCAATGGTCAGGGGCGCAAGCCAATGGGCGGTGGGGGGGGCTCCACATGATGTGTGCGGGAGAGGGGGGGGGGCGCTATGATGCTGCATGTACGCTGCATGGGCCAGGCTATGAAAGTAAGCAATTCACATGATGTGTGCGGAGGAGAGGGGGGGGGGCGCTATGATACTGCATATGACATGTCACAGGTGGACCTGTTGGGGCCCCATATGATACCACAAGTTGTCAGGTGCATGGAACGTCTTGAACATCATGGCCTTGGAGTCATATGGTGAAACAGGAACATCGCGACTTTCGCTCGTGGTGCATCATGTATGTAACGCATCATACTGACATCATATGTTGTGCCAAGTCATCCTCAGCTCACATCACAAGATGTGCCACTGCACCACAGCACAAAATCACTGATGTGCTGCTGAAAGTGGTCATGTGATCTCCTTTGCTAGCAGACATCATGCGGTGGCCCCTAACTTGAAGTCACATGAGGTGCCTCCATCCAGTACGTACGCTGCATGGGCCAGGCTATGAAAGTGAGCAATTCAAGCTACATACACTGTGCAGCAGAATTGTGATGACACGCGCGGCGCCGGCCATTGCACAGTGTCAAAAGTCTCTTGACGACAAGCACTCGAGCGATGCTGACACGCGCCGCCTGCATGCACGCTGCTCGCCGCCGCCGCCGCCGCCACGCAGTTTGCCGTTCCTGTGCAAGACGGAGACGTTCCTCTACCCCGTGGTGGCGGTGGTGACGCTCCTCGCAACGTGCTGCTGGCGGCGCTGGGATGCGCGTCAACATGACGCGCGTCATGGCGCACGTCTACTTCTTGTGACCGCGCGCCTGGCACACATGTTTTTTGTAAACATAAACACGAAACATGTGATGCGCGCCCGTCTCTCTTTCTCTGCTCGCTCCATTGTAATGTTTGCTACGTGACCACGCGGTATGATCGACATGTGCGTTTGTCTTGGAAAGCATTTGAGTGCAGCGCTGGGGCGCCGCTTGACAGTGCACGTGACACACATCCTGGTGATGTGCCCCCAGTTTAAATCTCTGTGACCTGCAAAATCATGCTTGAAACCGCGCTTTGCTTTGCTGTGCTTTGCAGGGGATGTCAACCTCTGGTACTGCACCCTGAGCACTGGGTAACTAGATGTGTTCAAAAACCTCCTCAACGTTTGTTTTACCACCTGTCATTCTGACATATTTTGGGTTTAAAGCAGACAGCGATAAAGTTTGTGCTGTAGCACTTTGCGTTCTCGTGCAGCGCCGGGGCGCCTCTGAACAGTGCACGTGAGACAAATCCTGGTGATGTGCCCCAAATTGAAATTCTCTGCGACCTGCGAATCTTGCTTGAAACCGTGCTTGCCTGAATCTCGAGTACTGTTTGCTGAGCACTGTGTTCAACACCTCCTCAACCTTCTTTGTTCACCACCTGTCAATCTTGACATATTTTGGCTTACAAGCAGAAAGCGAGCAATGGTGCTGTGTAGGACTTTGCGTTCTCGTTTCAGCGACTCCTGCTCCTGCATGGCTGTACTCATCGCCTGTGACACGCTCGGCACCGCAGGCGGCAAAATGATGGCCCAACTTGCCTCTCACTGTCCCACCTCGTATCCGAGCTCTCCGGGCCTCTTCGCAAAGTTAGCGGATACCCTAAGCTTAGGGCAAAGCTTTTTTTTAGACCCTCCTGCTCAAGCAGGCACTTTGGTCGTCAGGCGGGCACTAAGCGCCCGGCAAGTCCCTGTGTGATGACTGCCGAAGCTGCCATGCCCGGGTGCTAGCACAGCAAGCAGCAGCTGCAAGGGGAGGCCGTTTCTGGCAGCAGTAGGACTGGAGGCCCCACATAATCGGGGCAACGCCAACGCGACAAGGCACCACCATGGCGAAGTCTCACCAGCTTAAGGACGTATGGCTGGAGTTTCTGTCTTCGGGCTCGCGCAAGCGCCTCACCGGCTACATGCTGCTGGATGGCTCAATTCTCAAGGAGGGCATGCGTGTGGCGACCCCTGCCGGAGAAGGCGTGTTGGCGCTCTGCTGGAGCGAGCGTGCTCGCCTGGGAGACCTGCACCTGTGCGTAGCCCTGGACTCCCCCAGTCTGGCTACCGCCAAGTGTCGCAGCCACTGGCTCTGGCAGAAACTCAAGCAGAGCAGCGCTGAGGCGGTGGAAAAGGAGCTGGGAGTGCCCTTAGGCTGCCTGTATATTTGCAATGGCAAGGACTTGGAGCAGCTGGAGAAGCGCCCCCTGACGCTGCCTTCGGCAGCTCTCCAGGCTGGCAATAGCGGCATGCGGTACCGCTGCGCCACGTGCGGCTGCGTCACCACAGCGGTGTCCGTTGTGCCGTGCGAGAAGGGCGAGCACGTCATGTGCGCACGCCACAGTGTCAATTCGAAGGTGAGCTCTCGCACGTGCCAATATGCAGCTTTTTAAAACAACATCTTCTTGCAGCCGTTACTCAGCACGAGCTCTGCAGGATGCACTGATTGAGTTGTGGACCGTTGGTGTACCTTCACGTGGGTGCATGCAATCTGTGGTCATCAGTTTTATGTTGGCGCAGTAGCTCTGGTTCGTGGTATCGGAGGTTGTTGTCCTCCGACTTTTCAATACACCAACACAGTTCAACAACACAATCTCAGCAAACCATGCCTCTTACTACCAACAACGAATTCCAGCTTGGAATGCTAAGTTTCACAGTCACGACCGTGCTGTGCCTCTTCAATTGGCTCCGTCATGCGTTTCATTGCAGGTTTCAGCATGCAAGCCGGATATTCTTCATCAATTTGTAAACAATCTCCTTGCATTTAAAAACTGACTCCAGCACAAAATGCAGATACATGCAAAAATGTCACTTTCTGCACATCATCACCATGAGCGGTCGGCATGGCCGTGCAGAGTCAGTGAATCTCTTCAACTGCCACTCTCAACCTCCTCCTCCTTTGCAGGAATGTCGCGCCTGGTTTTGTGAATGTGCTGCGCAGAGTCCCTTTTCACCCCAATTTTGTTTCTCATCAACTCCGGGACTTCACACGCAAAGAGTGCCATCGCATGCGCCTGATTGTCTGAAGCCGTGCAGTGCGCCGCTGCTGCTGCCATGACCCTCAGAGTTGTTCAGTGCTGCGTGCAGCCATGGCATTACGAACATACTTGCACACCTATACGTGAATAATGTATATTTGTCGCGGCCCTGCACAAACTGTCCAAACGTAGCCAGTGCCCGTTTGCTCATCCGCTTGTTTTTGAACTTGAACGAGTAAAAACTGAGGGCTATGATTAGGGTGAGGCTAAGTTGCGCGTGCGCGCGCAGTTGCAGTAATCAAGCCAATGGCAACAAGCATCAGCTCCTGAGCTGCTCTCGCACTAGCTGTGACAAGATACTGCACTTTACAGAAAGCATACAGACAGCGGCAGCGTGGCGAACTACAGATCCAAACTGAGCGTGCATATGTATCGTGTTGCCAGCTTGAACACGGCGGAATGCACGCGACTCTGTGTTATGATATCTCAGATGACAAAGCTGTCCCTGCCTTGCTGTGAAGCCATTGCCCCCTGCGTACGCTCTCCCCGCGCAGCGCTGCTGTCGCGCCACGCTCCGTGCGCCACACCTACGACAACCACCATGGCCGCATTGCCCGTACAACACACGGCGGCGTTCAAGCCCTTCTCCTTGCACTGCCTCAAACGCGCCTTCCGCGCCTTCCCCCCCCCCCCCCCTCCCCCCCCCCCCTCCCCCCCCCCCTCCCCTCCCCCCTCAGGACGGCGCCGTGGCCTGCCCGGGCTGCGCAAACCTGCCGTCGGCGCCGTCGCCGCGCGCCGCCGCCGACGCGCGCGCGAGCAAGGAGCTGCAGCGCTCAGCGTCCGCGCCGTACGCGCCCGGCCTCACCGGCAGCACCGCCGCTTCCGCCGCCGCCACCACCACTGTCGGCGGCGACGGCGGCGGCCTCCCCAGGGTCGTGCTGCGCAGGGTGTCCGCGCCGGACGTGCACGCGCCGCCCGCGATAGAGTCGGCCGAGGCGCCCGCAGCGCCCGCGGCGGCGGCGGCAGCGGTGAACGGCGCCGCGGCGGCTGCTCCGGCAGAAGCGGCGCCGGCACCGGCAGCAGCGGCGGCGCCGGCAGCGGCGCCCGCCGCGATGACCGTGCGGAAGCTGGCGCCAGCAGCGTCGGCGGAGGCAGAGCCTGTCGCAGTCGCCGCCGCCGTGGCGCCAGCGACGGCAGCACCCGCGGCGCCTGCTGCTGCTGCTGTCGCCGCGCCTGCTGTGGCGGACGCGCCGAAGCCAGCAGAGCCGGAGGCAAAGCGCGCGCCCCTGGACGCTATGCCAGACGCCGCTCAGGCAGCTGCGAAGGAGGCAGAGGCAGCGGCGGCAGCCGCTGCGGCCAAGGCGGCCGCTGCAGCGGCGGCGGCAGCGGCGGCAGCAGCGGCAGTGGTGGCGCAACCCGCCGCTGCCGCCTACCCTCCGCCGCCGCAGCCGCAGCCGGGCTCGCCGGAGCCGTCGGTCGCGCAGAAGAAGAAGAAGCTGAGCATCAAAAAGAAGATGGCAGCGTTCTTTGGCGGCGCTCCCGCCAAGCCCGTACCGGCCACCACGCTCGCGCCCGACAGCCCGCCGCCGCAGCGCGCCGCAGCGGTGGCAGCGCCTCAACCGGCAGCGCAGCCCGCGCTGACAGCCCTCGCGGAGGCGAAGCAGCCGCTGCCGGCGTCCGCGCCGCAGGCCGCCGCCGCGCCGCTGCCCGTCGGCCGCAGCACGCGCGACTTCTCGCCGGAGGCGCTGGCGGCGCGCACGGCGGCGGCCAACAAGGACGCGTCCGCAGCCGTCGAGGCGCTCGTCGCGGACCTGTTCAAGGGCGTCGCCAGCAACCCGATGGAGGCGCTCGCGCAGGCCGCGCGCAGCGACTTCCAGCCGGGCCAGGCGGCAGGGGCGGCGGCGGCGGCGGCGCCGGGCGCGTGGCAGCAGCAGCAGCAGGCCGCGCCGCCCGCAGCGGCGGCGGCGGCGCCCGCGGCCGCGCCTACGGCACCTCCCCCCGCTTCCGAGCCGCAGCCCGCTGCGGCAGCGCCCGCTGCGGCGGCAGCGCTGGCAGCGGCGCCGATGGAAGCCGCGGCGCCGGCCGTCCCCGCCGCCGCCGCCGCACCGCCCGTGGCAGCTGCGGCGCCTGCGGCGCCGGCGGAGCCCGCTGCCAAGCCGAAGAGCTTCTTCCCGGGGTCCGCCAAGTCGCTGCTGAGCGTTGCCCCGTCGCCGTCGTCCGCGGCGCCGACGCCTGTGACGAGCCCGCCGGCGGCGGCGGCGCCGGAGCCGCAGTTCGGCGACGACGGCGACGCGGAGGAGGCCGCGGAGGCGGCGGCGCTGGCGCTCGCGGGCGGCGCGCAGGCGCGGCGGCGCTCTATTCCGCCACCCCTCAGGTGAGCAAAAATTGGATGTCGGGCTGTTGTATGGTGCGCTCTGCTCAGGTGAGGTAGGGATGGAGTGCTACGGTGCGCTCTCTGGAATGCTGCAGCAATCGGGCGCGTTAAGTCGCATCTGGGTTGGGGGGGGGGGGGGGGGCAGGGGGCAGTGGGCGCAGCGCTCAGCGCAGGCGCTGCAGCGCTCAATGCTCCCGCCCAGGTGAGCGAGAGACGGACGGCAGGCTTGCGCTCTCGTGCGCGCAGCGGGGGTGGCAGTGCGCAGGCAGGCGCGATCGCGGCACGCGTGCTTGCGTGTTTAGAGCAGCGCGTGGCGCACCTCGGGTTAGGGTTAGGGTTAGGGTTAGGGTTAGGGTTAGAGCAGCGCGTGGCGCACCTCGGGTGAGCCAGGCTGCTTGGGGCCTGGGAAACGCTGTGCGGTGCCACGCTCAGGGTGACTGAGCGTGCGCGCGTGCGCAGAAGCGCGGCGGCGCTCAATCCCGCCGCCGTTCAGGTGCAAGAGAGTTGTGCACTGGTGACAAAGAGTACTTGAAGTTTATGGGAGCGGCGCGCGACCGCGCCGCGCGCGCCGTGCACGGCCTGCGGAAGTGAGTTAGGGTTAGGGTTAGGGTTAGGGTTAGGGTTAGGCTTGGATGACGGACATCACGATGCGCGCTGGACTGCGACAACGACCACGCAAGTTCATGACGGGGCTGGTAAACTCTGACCTGGATTCGAATATATTGATGGTGGTGGTGTGTGTGTGTGGGGGGGGGGGGGGGGGGGGGGGCAGGGGGAGTCACCGGAAGGGGGGGGGGGGTGTCACCCCGCATTCGACATGCACCCGCACTGCAGCTTCTGATAAGTACGGGAACGGTGACTGCATGGCAGTAATCATTGTGAAAAACCTAAGCGCTATGCGCTTTTGGCAGTTTACTTGGCTGTACGCCAAGAACCTGCTTGTCGCAAAGCACTGATCCTTCATTTGTAGTGCCCGGACATGAGTGCACATCGACACTATGGCATGCTTACACTACAAGCTTTTCTGCCTTGATTGGATGGTGAACAACTGTGGCCTGAGGCTCTTTTGAAGTATATTAACTGCAAGTGGTATGTTGAACTTCCCATGGTCTGTTGCAGTCAGTCGCCTCGATGCATAGTGCTACGTTTACCTGACAACTGTGCTTTGCCACCTACAAGCCAACAATCCGCCGATGTACAACAAATCTCTCAGCACAGCTGTGAGCCATGGCTCAAGTCTTCCTGCCTGGTTTCTAGAGGTAGAAGCATCGAGCTTGGCCGCTGCTGCTGCACACTGCAACGACTTTGGCAAATCCTCGTTCTGCCGCTGAGATGCAGAGGACACACCCCGTCACCGGAATACATGATATCTTTGTAATCCTACACGGGTGTCACACGCTCAGCCTCTGTCTCACCAACCTGCTTCATCGTCGTGAGCTGTGGTCATCACCATCTGCAGCTCACACCTCAACTAACCCTAATAAACACGAATCAAAAGACTGTAGAGCTCTTGGTGACAGGGGATGGTTAGCCACAAGTGCCTTCTTCCAATAACCGTGGTCGCCGCCGCTGCTGCAGTCATTGGCCACGAGTCAAACAGTGCCACCATGTCCACAGTAGGCAAAAAAACTTCTGTGTGCAAGCTTTTGAGCGTTCGAGGCATGGGTGTTCAGTACTGGAAAGGTCTCACATGTTCAGTAGGCCAGCTCCAGCCGGCCAACACAGTTGTTCAGCAGCTAGTGACAGCGCTCTTGAATGCGCGTGGTGCAGAAGGTGATGAGCGGGTTTTGAACCAATCCATGCGGCGACACGGAGGCTCCTAACCCCTGACTTTCAACGCTGACCCTGACCCTGCTTTCAGACCCTAACCCTTGCCCTGATTCCAACCCTTAACCCTAATTAGGCTCGAGTCCACAGCGCTCGGCGAGATCGAGAACATGCCGGAGCCCGAGCTCTCGGAGGTGATGGTGGAGGATATTATGCCGCCGCCGAGCACCGATACCAACGCGCAACCTGCGGCAGCGGCAGCGGCAGACGCGCCGCCGGCAGCAGCAGCAGAGGCGCCGGCGCCGGCGGAAGGCGAGGCGGCGGCGGCGATAGCGGCGGCGCAGCAGCAGCAGGAGCAGCAGCAGCAGCAGCAGCGGCCGCACCACGAGCGGTCGTCGAGCAGTGGCAGCAAGTCTGCGAGCGCGCGCGCTGCCGCCAAGCAGCGCGAGGAGGTCGCGGAGGTCGGCGTGCTGCTGCCGGGGATGGTGTCGCTGGCGGAGCTGGTGCTGACGACGGGCGCGAACCTGTCGGACTTCAAGTCGGCGTGCTGCCTCGTGGTCGGCCTGCCGCTGACCATGGGCATCACGCTGCGCAAGGTGAGGGCGCACTTGGCTGAGCGCTGCTGCTGCTGCTGCTGCTGCTGCTGGTGGTGGTGGTGGTGGTCTTGACATTGAGTTTGTACGGTGAGGTGTGCGCTGCTGCTGACCTTGGGCCTGGGCATCTCGCTGCGCAAAGTGAGCGCCGCTGCTGCCAAGTGAGCGTCGCTGCTGCTGCTGCTGCTGCTGTGGAGCGCCGCCGCTGGTTTTGAATGTAGGATTGGTAGGGATAGGTGTGCACTGCTGCTGACCTTGGGCATCGCGCCGCGGCGCACGCGGCGCCGCGGAATGCTGCTGCTAATTTCAGTGCAGGCCATGGGTGTAGGGTCAGGGCTGGAGTTACGGTCAAGGTTAGGGTTAGGGTTAGGTTATGGTTAGGGTTAGGGCGTACCGCTCACCTTGAAACTGCACTGCACAGGGTGAGTGCTGCGGTTGCTCTCGTAGGGGCAGCTAGAGGCTGACCATGGTGTGCGAGGTGAGTGCTGAATGCTGCTGCTGATCGTGATCTAGGTAACGGTCAGTGGATGAAGCAGGGCTCGCCTGCCGCTCGCCATGAGCGTCACGGCTGCGCAAGCACATGCTGAGCACGCAAGTAAGTGAGCAAGTAAGCGAGTCAGCGCTGCCTCTGAGCGCTGCCGCTGAGCGCTGACGCGCGCAGGTGTCACTGGAGGCGCATGTCTGAGCTTCAGCCTACCGCATTCTGCCATACTCCGAAGACTAGATCATCATCAAGATGCATTTGAAACGCCGCACCCACAACAATCTAATCATATAATGTACGTGCGTAAACAAACTCTGCGCGCAGGTGTCGCTGGAGGCGCTCGCGCGCGGCTCCTCCAGCTCGTCGGGCCCCATCGTCGAGTCCATCAACGACCTGCACAACCGCGACCTTGTGGAGGTGCTGTACGAGGGCAAGCGCCTGCCGCCGCCGCCGCCCGGCGGCTTCCCCAAGGTCGCCATCACCGACAAGGCGCTCATGGCGCGCGTGCAGGCGTACCTCAAGAACAGCAGGTGCGTGAAGCGCGGTCAATACCTTCAAAAAGTGTGATGAGTAACTCCAAGTGCTAACTTTAAATACAGCCTGTGGCGGCTTCCCCAAGGTCGCCATCACCGACAAGGCGCTCATGGCGCGCGTGCAGGCGTACCTCAAAAACACAGCAGGTGCGTGCGGGCGCAAAGGCGCGGCCGCTAACTTCAAGAAGCGCTGTTGATAACTTTAAGTGCTGCCGAATCAGCTGCACCAGGCCCTCAGAACACCCGTGGCAGTGGTGTGAGTGTGCGGGCGTGTCTCACGATCAGCAAGTGCGTGCGCGCGCGCACACGCAAGGTGCGGTTGCTAGCTTCAAGTGGTACCACATTGGCCCGCGCAGAGAGCGCTTGCAGAATGGCAGCGGTGCGCGCGCAGACGCGCGACGCAGTAACTTCAAACTCTACTGCCTCAAGGTGCCGCTGCACACCGGTGCGTAGCTGGCAGACTTTTGAGAATATGCGATGTGCATCTGACAGGCGCTGAAAAATGTTTTATGCAGCACCGCTGAGCTGAGATCGTTGGCTCTGCCAATGGAATCCGCTCCCGCTGCTTGTACGATTCTCCGCACGGACCGCCAAATTCGCCCCCCCCTGGCCTCGAAGCGCGACCGTTGCGAGGTACCTTTGAAGTGCTCACAGCACACACTTCTTGCCGCCTTCGTCGCGCCGCGTCGCGCGCGCGCAGCCGAGCTGGCCACTCTCGCCGCTCCCACCGAAGGCATCTGCGATTCGTGCTTCTGCAGTTGTCCCTGTGGTCTCAACGCGAGACCGCCGCGGTGCACCGTCAGCGTGCTCAAAACATACCCCATCTCTTGCGTCGCGTCGCGCACACGCAGCCGGGCCGGGCAGATGGCGCCACCGCCGCCAGAGCAGCAGCAGCAGCAGCAGCAGGGCGCGGAGGAGCGGCTGCCGCCGCCGCCGCAGGCGCAGGCGCCGCCGCCGCCGGCCGTGCCGTCGCCGCCGGAGGGCGAGACGACCCTTGGGCCGCAGTTCGAGAGTATCTTCAATGAGAGCCTCGGCATGAGGTGCGCACGGCTCGACCCTAACTTCAGCTCTGACCGTGAGCCTAAGTTGCTCATGGTGCGAATATGTAGTGCGCGCGTGCGCAGTGTTGCGGCGCAGGGGTCAGAGCGCCGAGGGTGCGCAGGGGCAGACCAGGTCGCTGCGTGGGACTAGAGGAGGTGCGCACGGCGGCAGCCGCCCGTAGTGCCAATAGGTAGCGCACGCGCGTGCAGGTTTGCGTCATCGGCGCCCGCGCTCTGAGGGCGCACAGCGCAGACCAGTTTGCGGAGTTCAAATTCGAACGGTAGGCAAACACGCGGGACACCCGGCCTCCCTTGGGGACTTCATGAACGCACGTCCATGATTGCGGTTGCAGTACGTGAGGTGCGGTGCACGCTCGGGGCTCGGCGCGGCGGCGGCGCTGCCATCGGCCGCTGCCCCCCCCCTCCCGGATTGCTGTTGCCGGCGCAGGCGGCGAGTGCCTCGCGGCGGTTGTGTCAACGCTCAGTCAATCAGCGACGAGCGCTGACGCCACACGCGCACGCAGCAGCAGTGCGCCGCGCCTCCGGCATATGGGATGCCTGTCATGTGCCTGATGACTGTGCTTGCAGTGTCATTGCGCGCCGCTCGGGCGGCAGCGGTGGCGGAGCGGCGTGCGCGTCTGCGCTCGGTCGGCCCAGTGCGAGGCAGCAGCGGCATGGCGCGCCTGTGACAGCGGCGCGGCGGCCATTGCGCAGGGTTTTGCAGCGCGAGCAGCTAGCTTCATGCATCTCCCGCCCTGAGACGTCACCTTGCAATTTATGTTCTGACATGTTTAAATGCGACAATGACCTGCTTCGTTAGCTTCCGACGAACGTTGTACCAGCCACGCCACCCGCCATCGGGACCACTGCTCGCTGAACGATTGGTTTTGCTTCCAGCACAGTGGCTCATCCCGCCCCGCTCCCTCCCCCCCCCCCCCGCGCACCTCAAGCAGCAACGCTCGATTCATGATTTGTGCTGCTGGTACAGTGGCTCACCCCCCCCCCTCTTCCCCCCACTTCAAGCAGCAACGCCACCAACCACCTCGACCGCACCGGCGCCGGCATCATCCCTGCGGGCCACCCCCAGCCGCAGTACCACCTGCACCGCAGCAACCCCGAGGCGCCGCAAGCCGCGCGGCACGCATCATCATCTGGCGGCGGCGGCGGTTTCGCCAGCGCGCCGCACGGGCCGCAGCAGCAGGCGGGGTTCAGTGCGCTCGCGGTGCCGCCTGCCGCCGCCGCGGCGCTTCCGTCCAAGACGCAGCAGCTGCTCAACAAGCTGCTGCCGCCGCCGCCGCAGGTGCGTCGCAGCGCTCGGAAAGTAGGGGAAGGGAGCGGCAGGACGGCCGCGAGCGCATGCAGATGCCGCCGTGACTGATTTCTTTGTCACTGGCGTGTCAGCTTCAAGTGCTGGCTAGGGTTAGGGGTGGAAGTAGGGGTAGGGTTAGGGTTAGGATGAGGGTTGGGTGTTGGAATTAGGGTTAGGGGTTAGAATGAGGGTTAGGGTCACGCAGCAGCGGCTCGGCAACCCGTTGCCGCCTCCTCCGCGGACGCAGGACAGACGGCTGCCAACAGCGGGACGTATCTCTCACAGACACATTGCTCGCAGCTAGGACGCAGCAAGTAGCCGCCGAGCATCGCTGCTGATGGATGAGGCAGGGCGTCCCTTCCTCCGTAGCCATGCACCATTTTGCGACATGGGGGTTGCAGCTGACCCCCCTGTGTCGTTGCCTCCCTTCACCGCGGGTTGACATCGACGGAGAACTGACACCAAAACCCCTTACACCCCCCCCCCCCCCCCCTCTTTCCCCCATTGCGACAGGAGCCGGACGCGCTGCCGAAGCTCGGCGCGAAGCGCCCCAGCGCGTCCTCGCTCAGCACCGCCGACACGGTGCACGGCACGCCCGCGAGTACCGCGTCGTACGACGCCGCGGCGGGCTTCGACGGCGGCGCCGCCGCAGCGTCGGCGTACTTCGTCTCAGCGGCGCGCGATGAATACGGCGGCGGCGGCGCCGTGGATGCCTACGGCCGCCCCGTCCCGCGCAGCGCGCACTACTTCCATGCGTCGCAGCACGCGGCGGCGGCGGCGCCGCGCGGCGCGTCGCCGCCGCTGGACCCGGCCTACTACCGCGGCGGCGGCGACCGGCGCTACAATGGGGACTTTGGGGGGGACGCGTACGGGTACGGCAGCGGCGGCGGCAGCGGACGGTACTATGGGCCGGAGCTGGAGCGCGGCCACCGCGGCGCTGCGCCGAGGGACGACAGGTGGGTGCGCGCGCGTTTCGTGGCGCGGCGGCGATGCGCACGGCGTTGCTGCGTTGCTTTACGCTTGCAGGAGCTTGAGTGACGTCGCTGTCGAGGCCGTGGCAGCACGGCGATGTTGCTGTCAAAAAATTGACTTAGTGACAACACTGTCTGGCATTGGCACCATGATGATGTTGCTGTGAAAGCTCTGACAGGATGCCAACATGTAAGAGGACTTGATGCGAGCGCCAGCATGCTGTGTCGCGATTGAAAATGGCCTCTGCGCCGCCTGTGGCGGCGTCCACGTGGCGATCGGGCCGCTTTCACGGCCGTCGCCGCGACTCATCGCGCCGCCTGCGCTTGTGCCCCCCATGCCCCCTTTGGCGCCGACTCTCTCCCGCAGACGCGCTGCACAATGCGTATGTGCACCCTGCCGCGTGCTCACGCCTCGCACACAGAGCTAGCGCAGCACCATTGGCAACACTCCCCCCCCCCCCCCTGCATGCTCACTTGCGCTTGACACAGCGAGAGCGAATCTTCCCTCCCCCCTCTGCCCCTCGGCATGTTCGCTTTGTACGCCGAGCTCAACAGCAAGTGCAACTCCCCCCTCGCCCCCCCCCACCACGCGCGCGCACAGGTACGACCGCTACCACCGCGGCGCCGCGCCCGCGCGCGCAGCGCTACGCGGACGACGGCGCCCCCATTCCGCTGCCGCCGCGCCGCCAGTACGACCCGCGCCGTGGCCCCGACGATTACGATGAGTTCTACCCCCGCAGGAGGCACCCTGGCGATGAATATGGGCGTGGGCGCGGGTACGATGACCCCCCCGGGTATTATCCGCCGAGGGGGGAGTATGGTGGGTATGATGGGCCGCCAGGCCGGCGC